>JAIPRK010000015.1:0-59319 GCA_025469195.1 Chaitophorus viminalis | reverse complement strand
TGTGTATATAATAATATAGTATTTTATATTTAAATTGAATTATAATGCAATTTCGTAAAAATTTAAATTTAAAACAGTCATAAAATTTTTCCTCTTAAGTCTGGTAGAATTTTTTTTATATATTTTTAAAGGTAAGCTTATGGACAACCTAGTGTTAAAATTTTGAATCTTAAGTATTAACAGAAAAAATTTTATGAATTTTCAACTACAAAATAACTTGCAAATTATCACGATTTTAACATATTTTATACAAATTTGAACTTTATGGGCTTATAAAAAAAATTTAAATGAAACCATCTCCGATATTTTTTAGTTACAATTATTATTACTCATATTTAATCCTTTAACTCATTTTCATGAGTTTTTAGACAGCCAAAAAAATTTTATAGATATTTAAAAAAAAAATACTTACAAAAATCGAAAATTTAAATTGTCTATAAATAATTCAAAATATGTCAAAATACTTTGAAAACATAACCATGTATATAGAACAGCAATATAAAGATTTGGTGAAAATTTCAAGTTGTTGCGGTTTTTCGTTTTTGAGTTAGAGCATTTTAAAAAAATCAAGTTTGTAAAAACGTGATTTTATGTAAAATTTCCCGTTTTTTTCATAATTTTTTTATCGTTTTTTTTCGATTTTTTCAAAAAGTATTAAAAAAGTTGGATTTTTGACTTGCCGAAGTACCATCTACATTTACTTTCCTTTCAGAAAAGTTACTGTATAAGCAAATTGAAGCATTTTTACTGCAAAAAAAGTTGTCGTCTGACCCAAAAAAAAAAAAAAAAAACAGATCATTGTAAAATCAATAGATTCCATCACTCCGTTCAGAATCTAAAACAAATAAATATTTTTTTTTGCTAAAGTTTTCTAAGACTTAAGGTTAAATCTATCATCGTATTTTTTTTTCTTACGAAGCAATTTGTATTAAATATTCGATTAATAATTCGAGTAGTGTGGAAATTCATATACTGGTATAGTATTACGGAAACTGCAACAACTTACTATTACAGACAAAATCTATAGTTGTACATATAATTAAATCTGTTAAAAGAATAGAGTCGTATATAGGATTTATTGTTTTTTGTTGAAAAAGTAATGAATGATTAAGTCAGAAACGAAAAGTTTGTTTTTAAACTGAAAAAAGAAAAGATAACCAAGTTTACAGTTGATCCGAAAACGTGTGTTAAACTGACAACCGAGGTTATTATTAAGTAGTTTAAGTAGGTTTTTATTCTAAACTCATCTAATTTTTAGCCTTTGTTGGGAAAAATATCTAGTTTATATGTGGGTGGTCTGCATTCGAAATGGCTTGAACACATGTTTGGCATAACGGCGGTATGGATTTGTCGTTATTTATTTATGTTCCAGTGATTGTAAAAACAACACCTTGGATTTACGCGTACACTCTTATAATATCATTAAAAATGAAAACACTACACGGTGCATCTATTACATCTGGCTTCGTTTGATATTCCAGTGCGAATTACAGTGTTGATTTGGAGAAAACTTGAACATTTTCATCTCACGAAATAAACTTCAAACCATTCGTTAATAATAATTATCGTTTTGTCATTATTAGATGCTTGCTAAATCTGAGGTGGACCAATTATTATACATTGTATAGTGGTCGCCGTTTAATTTAATTTAGCATTAAATGAACATATTTAAAAAAAAATTATCAATGTTGTTAGTATGTCGAATAAGAAAATCTCATTGATGCAACGTTACACGTGTACCTATTATAAATAGATTTTCAATTTAATTCGTATATTCGTATTAGTAAATATTATTTAAAATAAACACGTTTAAAATTAAAATATGTTATTTTGAATATTATAAATTGAAAAAAATATGTTTTACCGAAAAAAATCTTTTATTTTCTGTCAAAAGATCATTAGTGAAACGTTTATAATTGCAATGGGTTTCAACATCTGACGAGTTACGTTGAACATTTCTTTTTAAAAACTCATTGGGCTTCTCTCATTTTAGCTGAAGGTTTTTCAGCATTTGGCAGTGTTTTAAGTACCTATTCATATAGTAAGTTGTTCATAGCGCGATTTTATGCCTCCCAAACTGCAGATAATATTATAAGGGGATTGGATTACAATAAACGAGATAATTTACACATTTCAGCTGCACTTACACTTTTCGATTATAATAAATTATTGATAACATTTATTGTGATTATAGTATGAGTTATATGTATTTTGCACTGTATACTTATCAGTTATCTCACTCTACAATGGTGATGATCCGATTTCGTTTGGAGCTCCGCTACGTACGAAAACTGCAGTTACGTGAGTGGGTGGGCGTATGTGTAATTGACAACCCATGATTTTATAATACAATGTTATTGTATCGATAATGACAATGTCATGAGTTCATATATGCGGGATTGGATTTGTTCGAGAATTGTAGGTCAAGCACAAATAAAAACTATAAGAAAACTTTTGCGTTTTGACCGCATCGCAACGGATCTCCGGCATATTTTTTTCTTCTTATTGTCCTTTATGGCTTTTTTCCGACGTATAATAGACATGGTGTAAAATGTAATTTTCTTACTTGTTTTGCGTCATTATATTAGATAGAGAGACCCGGTTAAATCGCGTTCGTTCTGCGGTCATTTAAAAGTTACTGGACACTTAAAAGGCACTATTATAAGACGATCATGTTATTAAAAGATTATTTCGCTGAATCGCCACCACACGACGCAAATATTTATGACATTTAATCGCTCTGCCCATGTGGATTGCAAACGCTTTTGTTGCGACAACGGTGCCTCGACCCAGTATAATGTAGATCGTTTGGTTGCACGCACCAAACGTTTTCACCACAACAAATGTTTATATATTATTATATTTTGTGAATCTCAGAAGACCGTTTGTGTGCGCAGATGACAAATTCATTGAAGAGAAGTCTATTGTGTGGGCAAAAGCATTCCATTTTGTATGCCAAATGCATACGTATTACTGATTTAGTGATGTATGGTATATTATTTTATTATTGTACAACATGACACCTGCAGTAAGACAAAACTAGAATAGTACACATTTGAATTATTTGATGTATTATTGTGCGACTGCAAAATGTTTTCAACAAACCTTTATGGTTTTGAAAAATTCATTTACCAGTCGTTCAAATATTATATTACTTTATACGATTTTACTAATAATAAAAATGGCATATTCATTTGTTTCACAATTATAGATTCGTTCAAAACTGTTCAATTATAGATGAACGATTGATTTCATGTATAATAGATTCTCATGATCTTTTCTCTGGAAAAACTATTTAGAATCTAAAACGTTATTGCATTAGGTACGTTGATGTATAGTATTTAACTCGACTAGAGATTTTAATTACCTACAATGAAAAAAAAAATGTTTTTTATCTATTTTTGATTCGTTGCGCCACAATGCGATTATATATGTTTTGTCAGATTCAGTTTTATTTGCCAAAATATTGTTAAGACGTTTTTGGAGCAGTGAGGTGAATCGAAAAGTATATATGCGAGACATAGTTAATTAAAAACGTGTTTATATTAACGATGACATTAAAAATAAAGTAATATTTAGTACTTAGTTTTTTTTTGGTGCATTCAAGAGTTCAACTGAAATTTATACTGATAAAACTACGAGCCAATTCGGCTGGGTTACTAATCTTCGTTACATTAGAAATAAATAAAAAAATATCGGGAAAAAATATGTCTTTATCTTTTTCAAATGTAATTAATATATATATATATATATATATATTATGGAGGTGTAATATGAATTAATACAGTTACAAGTATACAGTATAATTAGAAAAGTGGTGGTTCCGGGTATTAATGTACTTATCCGTCTTATCCTTATACCGTAGAGGAAAATTATAGATGACGTATAGTCCAAAAAAGGATAAATTTGTAATTGGCTATGTTTTCGTTTTTTTTAACCTTTTTTTAAAGTGTACATTCATTAACGGAAAAGGTGAAAAAATTCCCTTCATTAATTCTGTATACCTACGCAATTTTACTGGAATTTTTTTATTCAATTTGTTTCAAAAAGAACAATAAGAAAACTGAAATTGAACGTTTTATCATTGAATGTATTTATCTTATAACATTTTGAAAAAGTATAAGGAAGCACCGTGTTTTAACAGAATTTTGATACTTTTATGCAAACGGAATTTATGCACAGAAGTATAATACTTTAAAAATGCGATAAGATTGTGGCAAAATTTAAAATTATAATGCACTAGTATGCTGAATTGTATATAATTAATAACAATACAATTTCAAAATTTCTTAATGAGTGAAAATGTTTTTCTGATTTTTTCTACTAAGGTAATAAGTGATAAAAAAAATGAGTCAATAAATATGTAATTGCATTGTTTTTGTAATGGTAAATAATTAAATCGTATCCGATCGTGAATTTCACTCACACATTTGTCCGAATTGCTATTTACCCATATTGGCGTGCATCAACTTTTATACTGACAAATCGATCAAATCATCCATACCTTTTGGCCAAAGTTCATAAACCGGAAAACTGAGCTGTATCAATCCGTATAAGTCACAATAGCCTTACATGGGGTTATAATGGCGAGAGACGTGAAATCCAAGTATGAAATATCCGTGAAGGTGGGTATAACATAATTTTGTACAATCAAGTGCCGTGATTTCTTCAAATTGTTATACGTATACGGCTATATACGGAGTAGGTTATACGGCTACACGGTCTTTTGCTCATAATGATATACTATATAGATTATTTAAAATTAATATAATTGCATCGTGCATTTTAAAACGTTTGTTCTCTTAAATAAGTTGACATTTTGGCAATAACTTTTAATCATCTTTATTTTTTATTTTTATTAATGAGATAAATAATAAAGATTAATATTATTTTGTTTGTAAAACTTTATTACATTTGAAATAAAAATATGATTTAATTGTTATCAGTTATAATCATAATCATCTTAACTTAAATTTAAAATAATATTTTTATAAAAGCAACCTTTATTTATATTTTTGTAACGCATAACAAGTACCTATGAAAAATGTCACAATATTCGAAAAAAATATATAAAGGTAGAAATAAACTTTTCTTTTAATAAATTAGCTGGAAATTACTATTAAAATATTTCATGTTTATGACGAAAATAATTGCTTTGTGATTAAAATAAGGTTTATTCAGCACTTGAAATAACTAATTAAAAATATCTTCTACCGCACATGTGCATCAAAAATAATAACGCGTTCATAATTTAATTGTTAGTTAGTAAAATTAATAATACTAATCAATTCATAATTTGTATATCAAATATACGAATAATTGATTGTTGGAATATTGGTTTCACATATTTTAAACTTTTTTCTAATACTTTGTACTTAAACTGTTTTCAATAAAAATTTTTAGGACAATAAACTAACCGTGAAATACATTTCAATGGTAGACACATCTAGGTACTTAATATGTTTTACTTTTAGAGATTGCTAAAAAGTTAACTGAAGGTTCACTAAATCGATTCTATAAGTCTCGAAAGATATTATACTTGAAAATGTTGAACCAAGTGAGCTTTACATCGGATTTTTTTTTATTGTTAGAGGATATAACTTAGAATTTAGCGAGTGCTAAATCAACTACAGTTATTGCGTTTTTTCTATAATAAATAATTGTAATGTGATCCGTGAGCGGATAGAGCACATAATACATTTTAGAAAAAACATACAATATTCATATTATTTAAGTGTACGATTATGGGTTTTAAAATAAATTTACTGTATCTAGTACAAACGGTAAATATTTTTCGTATTTAAATTAGATAATACACAAATTTAATAATAACATAATTCAGAATTTCTGAACTACAATGGTGCAAGTATTTATCAAACATTATGGACTAGTTCAAATACACCGAAAACGTACAATATTAATACCTTTCATGAGTTTTAGTTTAAATCTGAAAAATCATTAGAGTATTATCGTACTCCTATGGTTCAAAATGCATATTATTCGATTTTATTTCAATATCAAAAACGATTAAACCCTAAATATTTACCTGTAAACGATTTTAAAAACCCGCTATCGCTTTTCATTAGTGTTCAGATGGCCTATACAGTACGGTATCGTTAGGCTTATCCTATTGATATCATTGTTTAGACGTTTCAACAATTAATAAAAAATGCCCATATAAAATGTAGTGCAGTATGCAATGGCTATGAGTGAATAGTGAATTCTTTGTTATCTATATTATTACGGGCACCATGAAATGAAAATATTACAAGAAAAGAATATATAATATATAAATTGATATATTTATAATTTTTTTTTTTTACGAAAGAAATAAATTACTAATTTTTAAAACCCAATTATTATATGAAAGACATATTTTTTTATCTAGAGATCCTTACGAATACTTTAACATATTTGTTCCATATTTTTATTTTACAAATCTAATCACCCTGTTCAGATCAGATAAATATATTATATCACAAACTTTTAATCTGAAACAGTACTAAACTTTTAGTCAACTTATTTATTTTTCTATTCCGCATAATTCGTAACTATATTCAGTGAGAAAGTTACTAGGAAGTTTCATACCATATACCTTAAGACGTTGTTTTGGGTGCCTAGTGTTATGAAGTAGAAAAACTTCTAATTTGAAATATATATAAAATAAATGTGACACACCGTATCGCTGCCTATTTTAATTAAACGGACATATAAGGTGTCGACATATATGGACATTAAATTTGGTCTGTAAGTGAAAAATTACACAATAACAGAACGGTAAAGAAGAACGACGCGCGACGAGAAGTATAAGATAGAAGAATAAAAGATTTTTCGTCCAAATTGTATTCGTTTGGAATACGAAATGTCCCCGGAAAAAATATAGTTGTCGTCGATGTATAGGCTTCCAATAAGGTAAAAATATCACACGAAGCTTTGCACACAATATTACAATAATAACACGTAGCTATGTAGGTAAACTACGTGATAGTATAATATGACGAAGTTACTGTTATTATTACTACCAATGGTAAAACATGGGCCTATCGGGGAATCAAAAGTTTCCCAACGGGTCAATTTTGATATTTATGTATAAAGGGTTACGCCTTCCACTCTCATATTTTTTACATTATTAAAATAATATATCATATTGAGTTCGGTATATATAAATTATACAAACAAAATACAGTGAGATATACATTTTTGGTGCACTCTCATTTCTGTAAGAAAAAAAAATAGTCCTGTCTGCTATTGATTATTGCTGTTGTTTGAGAGGGAGAAAATTGGGGCGATCACCCCTAATCTCGTGAGAGGATAATTCGCATTGAAAATTTGCCACAGTCAATTGTTCAATTTTATTTAAAATATGTTCGTATTCTATTATTAGTATTTTTTTTTATTTTATACCAACACAGGTGTTATTATTACAAACAATATGTTTTCACTGAAGGGTTATATAACTTATATATATATATATAAATAATCTAACCTCCTAGCCTATGTTTGCAGTCACAGTTTGATTTATAATTTATCGTGGTTGCAATTGTATAGTGTTAAACATTTCAGAGTATAATTATGATATTTATTGTCACTTTTGCATTGCATTAAATATAGAAAAAATAATACATCAATTGAATACATTACTCACAAAAAAAAGTGCCTAGATCTTGTATTATAATTTAAAAACAATAAATTTGTATATTACGTTGACCTTGATAAGGAGATTGGCCGTAAACAATTTAAATAGTTTTCACTTTCTGTAACTGAATTCCGTGTAAATTAATATTAGACTTTTAATTATTTCACCTTCTCCCCCCTCCAAAAAAAAAAAAAATTAAAATTAAACTAAGATTTTGAAATGCTCCTGTGTTGCTGTTATTGTTACAAGACCTGTACGCGTATTGCATTAGTATCATAAAGGTACTCACCCCATGTCGACGATTGTAAAAAGTTTTGACGGTGCATTCGTCCTGGGAGAAGTCTCGATGGAGAAATAACTTCGAAGCAAAAAAAAAAAAAAAAAAATGTAATAAAAAATAATAATAACCACGGAACGCGAAAAGACGAGATACGTAACGAGCGCGCGAACCGCTTCGGGAGCAAAAGATGAAGAAACAGAAAAATGAGTGTACAATTCTCTATACTTTTTTACTCGGGATTGCGGAGACGGACACGCGGGGCGCTGGAAAACTATATCGACGACTAATGCTGCGTGTAATACTTATTAAATAATAATAATATTACGTAGGTACGTGTGCGTGTACTCGGAAACGAAAACCTCGTAAACGAAAAAACAAAAACAAACCAACAATAATAATATTAATATTTTTGGCGATTATTTATATCACACCGTAATAATTATCGTCATTATTGTTGTTCTTATTAGGTCTACGTATCGAAGAGGACACCGTTATAACACTACTGCTTTGCTATATACCGGTCGGCGGCACTGCGTTCGGATCTCGCACTCTCCCGCGGACATATACGTGTGGTGCGCGCGCGGCGCGTGTGAGTCTGTATGTGTTTTCCGAAACGCGAAAAAGCGACTCGCACACGGACGGTGAACGCACGACTGACTTGCGTGGGGTGTTCCTTGGCTGGCAAAACCTACGGAAGTCCGTCGCCGCCGTGCACACACACACGCATACACATACACGCACACACGCACGCACATACATACACAAATACACGATATATGCACACACACACACACACACACACGGACCGTGACATAATAATATTGTATATTATATTATAATACGAATGCAACATGTCGACATGTACCGCGGTCCAAATAATATTGTTTTTAATTGTTTTTTTTTTTTTTGTATTTTTCGCCCTTCCACTCGTAAACGCGTTATATAATATTGTATTTATTATATTGTTGTAAACTTGATTTTCTGGCGTGGCGGTCGCCCGTCATCGACGTAAATCATAAATCGAGATCCGTCGAATCTGTCTATACACTACGCGCCGCGACCATCACCGACCGGTTTGTCCGTTCACGTTATTTTTCCCTCTATTGCGTATATATTATTATACACTAGATTTTTCACGTTTCATCGTCGCGGTTTTTTTTTATTTTTTTTAACTTGACATATTGCAACGGTATTGACGGATTTTTCAAATTGTCCAACGCTCTACCAAGTTGTACAATATACCGTGACGGGCGATCAAAAACCTATCAATGAAAAAGATCGCAGTTGCGTACAATTCGGGCTCTCCTAGAGTATGAAAATTGGGTCCCTAAAATAGAGTTACAGATAAGGTTACTATTAACTATTTTGAGACATACAATTTACCAAGCGGTGAACATATAATAATAATCATAGATTAAAATCAATTTAATTTGAAAAAAGTTAACTATTAAAATATTGTGTACTATACACTGCGGCGCGCCCACAGTTACGCCATTGATAGAGCCCAACGTTTCCTTTGTCGTTATACAAGTTTGTAACAACAGTACAAATGTTCCGCAATGTTAAACTATATACTATCATGCTATTACAAGAATTTAATTAATGATGATATATTACGATATAATGTTCGATTCAAACGTCAAATTTGTTTTAAAATGGTCCAAAGGTTGTACAGACAGATGTAACCTTTTTTTATTTCCCCTAATCATCCTTTAGCTAGTCATGTATCATATCTGTGAACGGCACCAATTGCCCGGACAGCGAACACTTTTATTTAGATATGGGTCGGAGAAGGTATGAACGATAACAAGTTTAAATTGTTTTTACATATTATTTCACTATAAAGTCTGAATATGGAACAAATAAATTAATCAAACATAATAATTCGATACGAAACTGCAATATTAGTGCTATTATAATCGAATACGTTGTACTACAGCCGTTATGAATAAATGTTTGATCAGAACGCTGCCGCCGATGAGACCTGTCCCAAATCGACGATTGGGACGCCAATTAGATTGTTCATCGTTCAAATCGTCCGATAAAATATTTGTGGTATACCCACGATTTTTGGAGAAAAAAAAAATGAAAATCGGGAAGAATACGACGTACATTATGACTTATAGTAGTACGGCACCCTGTGGGAATGTCCCTGATTATAATAATATAATCTATGTATCTCTTGAGAGTATATTATATATATATATATATAAACTTTGCTTTTGACGACTCACCGCAAAAGCCTAATATTACATCACACGGATACATATGACTTACGAGAAACAACGCAAGTTTCGCCGACAAAACTAGATATTTCTTTTTTTTTTCGCACCACTCATAATGTATATATTTTGCTAGGCTGTTTTATTTCTTACTCATGGGTCGCGAAAATTGTGTTACAGTTGATTAATCTCTTGTTGTTTTTGTGATTTAAAGGGAAATCAGAGTTTTTCCGACAACATTATACGCGTAGTTTTTAGGCGTAAAAATCCCTGAAAAATAATTCACTTAAAATATTAGTGGGTAGACTAAAATTTTATTTGTCTTCTTTAATATAACGTAAACTTTTGTTTTCGTCTCGGAGCAAACACATTCGAAAAACAAAAACGTCCCTCGGCCAATTAAATGATTATATTTCGTCATTTCGACATCTCGCATCGAGTCACGAGAAAATAATTCGTAGATGGTATTATTTTTCTTTCAATTTCGTCGGATTCAAAACATTTCAAATACCATCTTCGATGGAAAAATTTACCTTTCTCATCAATCGTATTTTTGATCAACTCTAGATACAACGCGTTTGTCGGTTCTGTTGACTACCCACTCACACGTATATAATATACGAGTATTACACAATATTCATGCAATCAAATAATAAATCAGACGTTCGAAAATATATATAAAAACATTATTTATTGGAAACTTATTTATAATTTAAGCTTTTTTGTGCTATTATTCTGCAAGAACGTTTAGTTTCATTATGACTTTGTTTTTTTGTTTATTTGCTGATAATTGCTTAATTTTATTCCAATCGCCTGAGGCAAAGTAAAGTCGAACTCATTTGTAAACGATTATGGTGATATGTGGGTCGAGAAATTATCCACAAAAGTTCATCACTTATTACATTACAGTAAACTATATCAATTCGTCATATTTTTTTCGGTCTTCCAAGGTCATGTATATACAATAACAATAAGAGTAGTAATAAATAATAATAGTATCATAATATAACCATGCGTGATGCATAATATTATTATTGTGTTTCATTGTTTTCTAGTAAACACGTGTATAATTAAAAACTTTCTGAGACATATTGTGTAAGACAGAGGTATTCAAACTGTGCGTCGCGGCTCCCAGGGGCGTCGCGGGAGTTGTCGAAGGGAGCCGCGTCATATAATTGAAAACCAATAAATATTTTAAAATATTTTTAATATAAATTATTTTTAATTAATAAAATATTTTTACGAAAAACGTTTATTATTATCATTGAGGCACACCGTTTGAGAAACCTTGAATTATCTACAGTCTACACTCAACAACAATCATTCACTAAATATAGCTTTAATTGGTCGCGAAAGTCGCGATAGCGATAGCGATACCATCGACTGCCATCGTTAAATTATCAGTGCGTATGTTGTGTTTGGCAGTATTAGTGGCGAGTTGTGTTTATCCATCGACTATTAACGTGTTAACGTGTACACAAGTGATAGTCTTCTCGTGCTAGTTAAGTTTTAGAGTTTTATCAGGATGGATAAATTTTTGAACAGACCTAAACGTGATAATCCGGAATTTGATTGTTCTAATACTGTAAGAAAATCAAAACACCGTAAATATGATGAGAGTTACATGGATTATGGTTTTATTTACCGTATACGGTAGTGGAGAATGAAGAACGTCCACAGTGTGTTATTTGTTTCAAAATGATGGCTGTTGAAAGCATGCTCCTTAATAAAATGAAACGTCATTTGGAAACGATACATGAAACTTTGAAAAACAAACCACGTACATATTTTGAGTCAAAATTAAAAGCAATGCGTGAATAAAAGACAACCTTTGCCAAGCATGCTAAAATCCCTTCTAAGGCTCTGCTTGCATCTTACAAAGTTGCTTATCAGGTCACTAAATGTAAAAAACCACACACTATCGCAGAACAGCTCATTTTACCGGCAACAATGGATATGGTGTCAATTATGCTTGGGGAGGCTGCTGCCAAGCAATTAATGAACATACCATTATCAGATACTACTATTAGTCGGAGAATACTTGATTTGGCTGAAGATATTAACGATCAGTTGATAGATAAATTAAAAGGCAAGGATTTTTCTCTACAACTGGACGAAACCACTGATAATAATAATGATGGTCACCTTATCTGTTACGTGAGGTTTATAGATGTGGCTTTTTTCACGAAGATCTTCTTTTTTACCGAACTATTAAAAGTCAAGCTATAGCAATAGATTTGTTCCAAATGCTCGATTTTTTCATAACGGAAAATAATTTAATGTGGGAAATGTGCTGTGGTATTTGTACTGATGGAGCTCGTTCGATGTCAGGATGTTACAACGGACTTCAAGCCCTCATTAAAAAAAAAGCCCTATTTGCATAAAGCAAATGGGGCTTTTTTTTGTATGGACTCATTGCATAATTCACAGAGAAGCTCTTGCTTCAAAATCTATCAGCCC
The DNA here is from genome assembly GCA_025469195.1 of Chaitophorus viminalis. Classification (NCBI taxonomy): domain Eukaryota; kingdom Metazoa; phylum Arthropoda; class Insecta; order Hemiptera; family Aphididae; genus Chaitophorus; species Chaitophorus viminalis. Next base: position 46,721 of record JAIPRK010000015.1, on the reverse strand, counting down.
ATCTCTTGATGAGGTATTGCAATCAACTATTAAAATCGTTAACTTCATCAAAACTCGTCCGTTGAAATCCAGATGTTTCGAACAAATGTGTGTTGATATGGGAGCTGAGCACACTTCCTTACTTTACTATTGTAATTCTCGATGGCTTTCACGTGGAAATGTAGTGGCAAGAGTATTCGAACTTAGAAAAGAACTTCATATTTTTCTTTTAGACCACCATGAATACCACAAAAAATTTGAAGACATTGATTTTCTTACAAAACTGTCATATCTTTCCGATATTTTTTCAAAGTTAAATATATTAAATAAATCGTTACAAGGAAATGAAACCCACATTTTTGAGCTTCTTGATAAAATTACGGCTTTCCAAAGAAAATTAGTTTTATGGAAGACTAAAATAGAAGACAACGTTTTCAATGACTGCTTTCCTATGCTCCATACATTTCTAAAAGAAAATGATATGAACTTGAATGAGATCATCAAAAATGAGTTCATTGACCACTTATCTAACCTCAAAATTCATTTTGAACACTATTTTCCACAAAATACTCAACAACAAAATTGGATCAAAGATCCTTTCAGTGCTGACCTTCCAACAAATTTGTCATCTATTGAATAATAACAGTAGATCGATGTAACATCAGATTCCACAATGAAGACCATGTTCGGATCATCGTCGTTAACACAATTTTGGACGCATGTGAAACTGCAATACACCGAATTGGCCACCCAAGCTTTGAAAAAATTTAACACCTTTTACAACTTCGTACCTCTGTGAGACCGGGTTTTCTGCATTAGCTGTAATTAAAACAAAATATCGATCAAAAGTGAACGTTGAGAAGGAGATGAGAATAGCTATTTCCAAACTTGAGCTACGATTTGAACATATTATGAAGTATAAGCAAGCGCATCCATCTCACTAAAAATCTAGTAATAAGTAATATTGATTATTTAATATTATTGTTATTTTATTGAGTTATATTTCTTAAGATTAAACATAAAATATTTTGTTATATTTTTTTTTACAATAACTACTTATTTATAATTTTTTTATATATGTAATATGGTAAATAAATAATTAGTATAAAATATAAATTACATTCATATAAACATTGATTTTTTTGTCATTTTTAATTTGGGAGCCGTCAACATTTTGTGAAGACTCAAAGGAGCCTTGGGATGAAAAAGTTTGAATACCTCTGGTGTAAGAGAATGCACCGGACAACTCGGAGGCGTGGATGACTATTTTGACGTGCCATTGACTATTTTTTATATGATGATCGGTTATGCAAGCTGAAGGCGATCGGCCCGTTTCGGTTTAGATTCGATCCGCCTCTTTCCCCAGCTCCACGTATAGCTTCGGTAAAACGTACAGTTGAACATTTTAAATATCATAATATTTTCGTTGCAATATGTTTTCATGTCTTTAACAGGGCAGTTAAGGTGTGATACGGTCTGCGTTAAACGATGCGCGTATTTTCCTCCCGAGTATAATAATATGCTGGTGTAATCGCGTAAACGTACGTAAACAATCTTTTATCGCCTCGTCCCCGTTACGCCTATGTTGTTAAACATCTGTATTTTATCGAATAGAAGTGTAAAATGAAGTTAAGTCCTAAAGCCCGGTACTACAACCTTTGCAACATAACAAAATAGTTTATAAGTCTAAAATTGTTTATATTAATAAACGTGTGCACTGGAAGATGCTGGACATTTTGATTGCTTCTGTGCTAAAACAAGATTTCAAAAACGTTATCGGAGAATAACGACACGATTTTACGTCCATCGTCAGAAATACTATATTTCGCTCTTTGAATCTAATTTCCAAAGCAAATAATGGTAAACAAAGAGAGGGAATAAAATATGGTATAGTATTATACTATTATAGGTTTTATGTTACGATCTTGCTCGTTTTGAACATAGAGGGTGTACAGGCGATGCGGTTACAATATTTTCGTTTTTGATTTGTCACAAAAGACGAATAATGCAATTCGTGTTTACCAGGAAAACCACAAAGGGTGATAAAGCACAACAAATTCGTCTGGAATCGATTATAATAATTTTAATTTTATTGCGATTGTTATTGTTTGTTGTTGGGTTTTTGTATTATTTGTAGTTGTTAACATAAAAGATTTTATTTTCAGTACGAGTTCAAATTATTATCTGAATTTGTTGATTTATTTCTTCTTTACTAACCATTAATAGCTAATCAATTTCTTTATCCATTTGTCTCGTTTAAAAAAGTTTTAACTTGAAAATTCCACGGGATTTTTTCCGAAATTCTTAAAATTCAGCGTTTGATCTAAATGCTTAACATTTTATTTTATTACGATCCAATGGATATTAAAAAATAATATAATATTCAATGTGCATCGATTGTTTACATTTTTAATTGTTGGGTATATAAACTTCATAGTATGAGTTATATTATAATTATCTTATTGTATTACTTTTATAAATTTGATTGAGCTGGTGAAGCACGCATTAGCCTTCTTATAAAACCAAATCCCGACTGTGATAGGAGGAGGAGCAATCTACCAGAATGAGTAATACTACTCGGAACTCACTTATCACCCACAAAATTACCTTTTAAAAACTACATTTTGTAATCAAACTATTTAAAAATGATAAAATTATTATGTCTTTACTAATCTATTGGCTACCAAAATGCCATGCCCGTTTATTAAAAATTACACCTACCATTAAGTTTTTGGTGGTTTAGTGACATAAGGTAAAACGTCAAGTCACCTCTGAATGGTTGATTCAATAGATTGACGAAACTATCCCAGAACTACTGATTTGAATCCAATTAAGAGTGGACACGGCATTGGAAAATGAATATAACTCTCAACCAAACAGTAATGTAATAATTAGATTACTGAAATATTACATATTTTTGTTTATGTAATACTTTTGGCGTTAATTGGTAGATAACATATTTAAATAATTGTTACAATTATGTATTTATGTATCGTACGAAATCGTAATAAATAATCTGAGCAGTATTTTTTTATGTATTCAATAACTTATTTGTATACTAATCGCTTACTATATATATATATATATATATAAATGTAAAACGTACGATGTGCAGTTAGAAATTCGATGTATAATACGACGCGCGTGTTGTTCTTTGTATGTATATAACCGGTACTTAATTAAATTGATTTTGAAATCGAAATTAAAAACTCTTCTTGACTAAAAAGAATTTAATAATAAATCCTTGGAATTTATAATCTCTCGCAGGCCTAATACTAATATATAATACTATAGTACTTAGCTGTTTTATAAAAAAAAAGCAATAAATCATCGGTGCGTATACATTACGAAACTCGATGATAAGGACGACTTATATTAAGGTCTAAACGACATGTTAAGCAAAATTATGTATGTACTTCCATTTCATGATACTAATTGTCCCGCGAAAAATTCTCGTTTTTTTTATCGTCTTGCCAATAAAACCGAAAATAATCATTATTGATTCGCTGATTCATTTCAACAGAAAAGTTGTGTTAAACTTTTGTTTCATATAATCGAAATATACTGCTAGAAATGTTCGTAAACGGCCGGTGACCTGTTGCCTAATGACGCTAACGAATCTGAAATCATTCTTTTTAATCACTGCAGTTCGAATTCTATTAGGATGGACGGGAGTTCAGTTCCATCGCTGGTCGCAGCACATCGGCTCTCGGGTGAATATTTTATTCATACCGGTTCTTCATTTCAGGTGGTCAAACCTGTTTCGTCTTATCAAAGGGGACTTATGATTATAAAAATATCTATGATTTACGTACATTTTTTACTGGATTGCTAATATTTATTTTTACTAATATTTGCTAATATTGTAGATTTATGAAGAAAAATAAAACAAGGAAAATATGATTTGGCATTTTTAAATTTGTCGAATTTTTAATACTAAGTATCTAAAACTCTTGGAAATATAACATATTGTGATCCAATTCGCACTGTTTCATGGTTCAATTCTGGACCAGCTATAACGGAATATCTGTAATATGATGGAATTATTACGAAGTAAAGGTGTTTTTAACACTTCGCTTAGCGGAATTTTTGCCATGGGTAGATCGTCCAAATGCTTGACAACACTTAATAATAAGTTATAACATAATCCGATACGCCAGAAACAAGTCAAAATATTTCTATGAAGAATATTAGCAGTGCCATGTAGTGACGTTATTGGTACGAAGACGCGCAGATTATTGTAAATTTGTAACTAGACCGGAAAATCGGAAACTGTATAATTTATTGAGAAAATGCCTTGTCCGCGTATAATATTACTCCTGTTGGACCTGTTTTGGTAAACATAAACTATTCGCCGATATTATTCACGAAACGAGAACGACCTACGTACACGTGTAATTTCGTCCAAACGATATTTATAACGAATGAAAATGTGGTTAATTAATGACTAATGGGACCGTATTATACGCTACTGATAATCGTGATATCACTTTCCCGCGATTTCCCGGCTTAATGGCATGGGATCCACGCTCAGGTATTATTGATTGTTAAATATTTCATGGATTTAATTTTCATTGATTTAATTGAATTTCAGTACATACCGAAAACGTACGCTTCAACGGCTCGCAAGTATATTGTTATTTATGTAGTCATTTAATGTACTTACTGTCCAGAATCCATAAATTTTCATGTCTCCATTCGTTCCACCTGCAGGTCGAATCCCACTTTTAATATCAGTCGTCCAAGATCTAATAATGCATTTAATACCATTCAGCCGTTTAATGAAAACTAGCATTGTTAAAATACTATTGATACTTTTGATACTTTTAATTTTTGATCCACTACATTGTCATTCAAACATCATAATATATATCTGAGAAATTATGTTAATCATTAGATAATATTTTACCTATCATTTCAATGTATATATATACTATTAAATTTATTTCCGGTAAAATAATTAAATAACCGAAACAGATACATTTCAAAAATCCGTTTATGCTTTACATCGTATCATAATATATTATACTATAGCAATAGCAATAGCTTATATATTTTTTGAGTATTATTGCAATGCTATATGGATTTGTGCGTAATAGGCTAAACATGTTAAGAATGATTAAAAGCGTGTAGGCATTAGGCAATATGTACTCGTATATTATACTTGGGGAGTCAAATATTTTCATTTAATTTTTAATCAAAAATCACAACAACGACTAAATGTTTTGTTAATTAATAATGGACTCGATCGTAGATTCCGGAAAATCGTTTATTTCAAATTTTCTTATACCTGCCAGGATTTAACAATATTCTTAGTTTCGTAATAATTTTCAAACTACCATTGCTTTCAATTATAATTTTACCATTCTGTACAATATTTGAACACCGAACGAAGCGTGAAGAATACGCGTATATGATTAACCACGGTATATAGTTATGCTGTTAACATTTTAAGACACCTAATATATTCGAATGTTTAAATAATGACATTGATTTTAATTATAAAATTATAATATAGATGAATTTCACTCGTTTTTGTTGTTTGGACTACAATAGTAAATTTACTAAGTTAATTAAACGTTATGTATATACACCTATTATATAACTAACGGATTAAATAGTCTGAAGTCTATACAGAATTGTTTAAACACTGTTATAATAAATATTATAGAAAAATATTAATTTTTAAATTCTAATTTTGGTTCCATGGCATGAGTTTTATTTTTATTTTTCCTGTCTGAATACGATTTTGGTATATGATTTTGAACAATAAGATTGCTCTAGTCATCTCAACCATGGGAGGTTCTTGGTTAGAAAGGTTAAGAAACAGACGAAAAGTAGAAAAAAACAGCACAATTTATCTGAATTGGATAAAATCGATTTTATTTTTTCGTCATGACTCAAAAAAAAAAAAAAAAACATAATTATCACGAAAACTTGAAGATTTTTACTGAGTTGTTAAATCAACTGGATGATGATAATATAACATAGTAAAAAAAAAGATTGGTTAGCATTTTATGAATAAGACTCGATGAAAACAGCAACATTATTGTAGTTAAAAAAAATCGTAAATCTATCAATTTTTTGTATTAAAAATTGGACGTATAATTTGCATAAGATTTTCTTTATAACCAGTAAAAAAATGTTTGTCGAAAAGTTTTGTGAGCATTTGAAAATGAAATTTTAACGAATTTTGATTATACAATATCAGTTAGGTATATAGTAGTTATTATCGTATAAATATTACTCATTGTAATACTCGAAAATTAAAATGACTACTTTTATAAGTAGGTATTTAATCGAAATATCATAATTTTTTAAATATTTGAATGAACTTTGTTATTTATAAACATTGGAAATGTTTGATTAAAAGTTAAACACCTTCGGCTACCTTCATAAGAAAATTTAGTTCTAGAATTATATTAACTGTCTTTAAAAATATAAACTGATTTTCCCGACCTTTTGCACGCAAAATCATTTCTATTTAAAAAAATTGGCCATATCACTTTAAACAAACCAACAAAAAAAAAATAAAATAAAATAAAACAAATGTTAAGTTAACTGTATTAACTTTTATCTATTAAAGTGTGCAGATACGAACGTCCACAATTGTTGAAGTTTAATTAAGATCAATACGAAAATAAAAATAAGAGATATACGGATTAAGCATAGTTAATTTTTTATATTTTCAAGCGTACATTTGGCTTGAAATGAATAAAAAACTTTTGGATTAATGTGATATTTGATTATTATTTTTATTATTAGTTATAATAGCAGCATGGAGTTGTGAAGTCAATGAATTCTTTATGACATTTATTAATTGAATAAACATTCATTACTATTAAAATGTTGACTTTTAATTACATTTTAAGCTCGTTGGATTGCTGATTATGTTGATTTTAAAATATTAATAATAATAATAATAATAAGTGTTAGGTTTGCACAACTGTCATAAGTCATTTTTTCAAAAGATTAAATTATTTTAAAAGTTTTAAACCATAACAGTAAAAAGTCATATAAAAGTTTAAACTTCTTGAGAATTTCTAACAAACTTATAATTTCTAGAAGTCTTGCAGTGAGTAAATATATCTAATACTTTAAATTTAGACAATTTATGAAAGCGTTTCAAAAAAAAAAAAGATTTAAGAGTCATATAAAAAGAACAAAGTTCATTAAGTTTATTTATTTTTTTTATAAATATTATGTACACAGACTATCTTATAAACCCTTTCTAATCCAAGTACTATTGTTGATAAAAATGTAACAATATTGATTTTTTATTTTATTAATGAATTTCAAAAGTAAAATTTACAAGTTTTTTTTTTTGATATTTATTGTGTTTTAAAATTAATAAAATTATATAACATATTTTATTTTTTGAGATGCGAATAAAAATAAAAATAATCATATTGGTGCAAAATATTTTATAACAGAGATGTAGATAAAGATAAAGGACAAGAAAATACTAAGCAATGTACAAACCGTGATAACTAATTTAAATAAAAAACAGCGTATTTTCCGAAGTAGATTATAAAAGAATCTATATACAACACAGAATTATTATAGTGATATAAAGAATTTTAATCTGACACGTCACACGACATCCCTGCGAATGAGTGCTCTAAATCCCCTGACCATTTTTCGAATATGAACACAAGCTGCAAGTTTTAGTTTTATAGAAAAAGAAATAAGCAAATATTTTTAACTGTATAGTACAACGCAATCGGAAAACACGTTATTTATTTAACGTTATAATATATGTTTTCTTTCTTGGAGCGTTGAACATTTGCAGAAATCAACTATTGAAAACACCTAATGTTTTGTTATGTAATAATATGTTATGTTTATTCGGCTGAATAAAAAGAATAAAAATAAAAAAAATATCATAATTTGTACAGACAATACATTTTTACTGTATATATAATATACACGTTTAACATAGTACATGCTAATAAAACTAGATTCAATAAAAAATTTATCGTGTGCACATTTTTTGTCGTTTTTTCATGAGAAATGAAATAAAACGCCCACTTTTCCAACCACGGACTGTTGTGATAAACGGCAGTAAAATTTGAAAAAATTCTTTGAAATATCCATGTAAAATGAGATTATGTATTGTTATAATAATATTATATAATTTATGTTTTTCTAAAACAAAGTTTGTTATTATTTCCTACATGAACCATATTATTATTTATTGTTATGATGGCAATAGTTCGTCGCTGCTGTATTATGAATAGTATACTATGGTCACTGCAGATAACTGTTGTCGTATCAAAGTCAAAAGCACAAAACGGTTTGCCTTTCGAAAACTTCCCACTCAAACGCAGTGAGAATTTATCCATGTCCGTCTGCATAAATATAGCTATAAATATAGCTAATAAATAGGTACCATGGCTGTGTATTTCTTTTTTCATCGAAAAATTTACCTTTTATTCGCATGAGGAATAATAATAAAATTATGGAGATCCTCCTTTTCAAAAAGGGTGATCTCTAAACAAATGGCCGAAATTATTTTATTATAAATATTATTTTATTTTACAGTCTTAAAATTTACACGGAATGAACGATAGTTATGTAATTTTAAATAGTGTTTGATTTTGCAAGATAGTTAAAGCGGTCATGAAATTTGGCTAAAAAGTTGGTGGAAAAGTGGGTAAAAACTAAAATGATACAATTTAAACTCAATCTTGCACTGCGCTATTTTTCAAATAATTTTTATATCAATATGATAACAGAAGTAAATATGCGTTAAAAACACTCGGCCTTATCCGTTCAGAAAGTTGAAAATAAAACTACGTCATTTATTTCCCAAACTGCCGTATTAGTGTGTTTATGATCATATTTATGGCTTATATTTACGATCATTAGACATCAAATGCTACCAAATTTAAAAAAAAAAAATGGTAAATATAATATTGTGGTAACTCGTTAGCTAATAAAAATGGTAATAAAATGGTTTACAGATATTCAGAAATGACATAATTTAATACTTATGTTCAAGGATTAAAATACAACTATACAAGTAACTACAATATCATGTTCTCTTTTATTGACTTTCATTCAAATAGATTCATAATTTACGTTTATTTTAGTATTTTATGGGTAATATTTTGAAGAATTTTTTTCACCGGTCATATAGGTAGAAAATGTAAACATCAGTAACTAAGAATAAGCATAAAATACAATATAATCTGAAATAAAATTATGTGAAGCACCATTCAGTAGTGTTTTTTTTTTTTTAATTTCTATTCTCTGAATATTAAAAATTGTTTTCTAATAATACAAAGACAACTATTTGGTTAACCTATCATCCAACTTTAGTTTTTCGTTTATATTATATAATATTATTATCTGAAAAATGTTTCCAGCATTTCTTTAGAGTTATGAAAAATACACATGAATATTATGAATACGTTTATTTGTTACAAATTTCATTACGGTTGTATTTTACGAACGAATAAATAACGTCATGTTAACTGTTGAACATAAACTCAAAAATAATTTGAATAATTGGTCGGGTGAGATACAGGAACAAATGACAGATTGTTCTTATACATAAATTCAAAATCTATGCGTACCTTTGGTTTTGAAAAACGATTCTGAGCGAAGGAAGACGGGTGGATCAATCTACATGACAGTTTACGTTTATTTACATATATGATCCCATATTAAAGGAATTATAATCTATGATCTTCTATCTCTAATTATCACACGCACAACATAGGAATTTAGACTTTTCTATTCCCAACTTACCCATCGATTAATTAATACGATAAGAATTTTGAAAACTGATTTGAATTCATCGTGAAGTAATTTAATCGACTTTCCCACCTTTCATAAATTTTGCACTTAACATTCCCAAAAATTAACTTTATCAATATTTATTTTTCCAATTCCTTTAATTTTATTTTGTGAAATTTTGAGGGACATAATAATTTAGTGATCAATCCGGAGCCTCGAGCCTAGTAATTAATCATCCTAAAATTATAATAGTAATAATAACTCTATTCATTGAATTATTTCTGTTATAAGATTAATTATTTAAATTTCATCATACTTTTGGTATTGTTTTAGTTTTTCCTTGATTAAAAACAACATGCTGAACATTATACCCTTGATTTTTCAATCTAAACATTGAGAATTATAGCGACTTTTCGGATAGGTAACTTAAAAATGTAAATATCAACGTACGACAAATGTTTGTTTGTTAGGAGAGTATAATATAAAAGTTAATTTCTTTTCACTTTTTATTTGTAAAACATCGATTAAAATACAAACTTTTTTTATTTGATAAATGTTATCTAGTTGATTAAAAATAGAAATGATTTGACAGCTCACTTTAATATTACCTCACTATTCTCAATGTTTTAATTCCTATCATCTCTTGACCTTAACCTAAAATGTACAGTTAAAAACTGTATCGTGTGTGTTGTTCGAGTTAAAATTTATGTGGCTTACACAATAATATTATGTTTTGCTCCAAATTGCTGATACAGCTACAACATAATAGAAATAGTGTAAGGATTTTTTTTTTAACAAAAGAAAATGTTATGCAGGTTTTGAGATTATTGAAAGTCAAAAGGTTCTGATGAGTTGAAAAAGTATAACTACCAGTATTTATTTGTTCCTGGCATTTTTGCTGTCTATTAAATACATTGAAAAAATTAATAATTCGTACATTTATAAACAAAATTACAATACATTATATTGTTTTATATGTAAAATACACGCAAAATAATCATACGACATAAAAAATTACTACTAACTTTATATTTGATTATTTGAAAATAAAATTAATAACGGTTTTTTTTTATAATTGTCATTTTATAATAACTATTATCGTAAAAAAGTACTTTTCCGGATTTTTTTAGATTTGCTCAATTTGAGTTCTGAACCGAGAGCAATTGTGCAAATATCAATTTATTTTCTTGGTTAGTACTTTTTTTTTCATGATATTTATTATTAATTCACATTCCACATCAATCAAGAATTTAGGTACTTATGATCGTAAATATTAGTTTGAATACGTACAAATACTGCACGAGTAATTATATTAAATAAAATAATTGTACGTCACATAACTTATATATTTTAAGGTCTTCTACTAACATTATTTTCTATCTTATTGGTAGTAATTTATTTTATTTATTGCGGGTGAAGGAAAAAGACTTGATATGGCTTAAAAACTTAAATTAGTATTTGAAATTAATTTCAAGTTAAAGAACTATTAATGTGTTGCCAATTTGAATGCCATTTTTATTCGTTAGTCGATAGATTTGCCTTGATTCGGTTTTATTATATGGGTGACTCGGAAGATAGGTATTACGAAGTATTATGACCGAAGTTTTAGCCGGCCTTCAAATTTGAATGCTATATAATCAGAGAAGTCAAATAATTATTGATTTTCTATAGGAGTATGTAGAATTTGGTTTTAAGTTTGGACTTTATGTGATTTCAGAAAAGGTGTAGTCAATTGAAAATTTTTATTTTTGCGATGAGGGAGGGAGGGCAAGTTGATATTTATCCTGTGGAATATTGAAATTCTTTGTTTTACTGGAAACGTGAATGGTTAAAATGTTTCATTCAAATAAGAAATGCATGGTGTATTGCGGTGAAGGATAAGGATAACTTGAACGTACTACTTGCTTTCTTTATTATTATCAGCCATTGTAGTTTTTGTGTCAAGTTTCTACGAGATTTGCGTTAAATTGCAAGTCTTGTATAACCGTAATGGTATTTGAATAGTCAGCGCAGGTGGTTATTATTGTGTGTTAAGAGTTTGAGTGGTATGGATATTGTACGGGTTAAGTCTATATCGATCAATTCCTTGGGGAGATGGTATTTTGCGCCAATTTAATTACTTGTAATTTGCGCCATCAAAAAGTACATTTAAGCGCGTATGTAATTTGCGCCAAAATATAAAAATATAACATGTATTTTGTGCCACATATACAAATTAATTTTGGTAATTTGCGCCACGACTGAAAACGAAATGGAATATGTTATTTGCTCCACACTTTCAACTTCAATTGTTGGAATCCAACGTATATCAAAATAATAAGACAGAAGAAATTAAGTGGCTAAACTATACATTTGGGTTATCATTTATATCTCCAAATGTGGTCAGTGACTGTTTTATTGAAGATTTGATGTCATCTATTCCTAATGACATACGATTTCAAAAATATGCCGATTATTTAGTTGACACATATATCTGTGAAGAGGCTAAATTTCCACTAATAATTTGGGCTGCGAATATCGTGTCACTAGCTCACACTACTAATGCTTGCGAATCATATCATTCACATTTCAATTCCGAGTTCTATCATCCACATCCTACTATTTACCACTTTTTGACGTACTGAAAGGATTTCAAACAGAAACTTTAATTAAAATTAAAAGTATACATCTCAAAAAAACGAAAATTTACAAAAAATAAAAATCGTTTGGAAACTTTTCAACAAATATATGAAGACTATAGACAAAATAAAATTGATAGAAAAGGGTTAGTTTCGTCGTTAAGCTATAAATATAAAAAACGTGAGTAAGCTAGTTATTATAAGTAGCTAGGTATTTATTATATTATATCTAATTTACTTATTTTATATACATGAAGATTTTTTACTTGTATACATCTATTTATAATTATAATATGACTTATTTTTATATGTTCTATGAATTATGACTTACCAAAATTTACTTATTTTATATACATGGAGTTAATTTTATTTGTGGCGCTAATTACAATTTCAATTAGGTGATCTATGGCACAAATTACAATTTTTGTAGGTAAACGATGGCGCAGATTACATATTACCTTTTTATTTAGTTTTATTTGGCGCAAGTTACCAAAATACAATTTTAGATGTGGCGTAAATTACATATTTTTATTTATTTATTTTTTTTTTTTGGTTGTTTTTGACGCAAATTACATACGCCCATTCCTTGGGATACCGTAGAATAAGTTGCCTTGTCTAAAAGTAGATATTTTACTATCCAAAAAAATGATTTTAGAAATAAATAAGTAGGCTCACATATATTTCGATAAGAAAGCCATCGTGTCACGTATCATGGAAAAGCCTGGAGAGCATTTAAGAATTTCCCAATTGCTTCTTTCAGAAGCATATGTATCTGCACTGAACCAACGAACTTAGTGGAACACAGAGGATGAGGCCTGGACTGAAAGACAAATTATAATTTTCATTAAATAATGTCGTACAAAAGAGCATTTCTCTACTTCACAAAAATATATTATTGTTTTAAGTATAACAACTATTTTTTTCGAATACTACAAACCATTGTTTTATTGATATTTTAGTATTAGTATAATTATAAATTAATTGAAATATAGGAGGTAGTTACTCGGATTATTTAATAACAATCAATACTTTCTTCGGTCATCATTTATCGTATCTGTTTTTTGTTTTTCTACCAAAATAGAGCTATTAATTAAAGTTTATATAGTGACTAGAACAATATGTGAACGATTAGAATATTTTGGTCAAACGAATGGATTTATACTGAACAGAAGTGCTGGTACGTATACCATTGAGAGGAAAAGGTTTTTTTTTTTAAAAAAAAGAAGATTTTAATGGTTCTACAAAATTATTATAATTTTCATATACCTATTTTGTATTTTGTATATTATTATACAGTTAGAGAATAAAAGTGGTATGATTAAAGTGAGATGATGATTTGTACTTTGTACAGCATCAAATTTATGGATGGCTGTGTGTCGGATATAATTATTATAAGTAACATACATGCATTTGCGCTCCATTTTACGTTCGTAAAATATATTATGTGTACGTACTATATATTACTATACGAATGGTTTTTCCCCCATTAATATATCAGCGTTAAATTAAAACGAATATCAATTACAAAAACCATAATTTTATTTTTTTTATTTCGTGAATCATTGTTTCATAGTTATCACGATGTGTGTGTTACGCGTTAATTGTATTGTGCGTAGGTCTAAGAGAAAAAAATAGTCTTTAATCATATTTGATGAGATTGACGAAATCGAGTTTCTGTTTTAAATTTTAATCGATCAAACTTGGAACATCGATTTCAATATTATTGTTATTTATCGAGTCGAGTAACTGTAGTAGGTACTTTTCAACGCATTTCATTACACAAAAATTGAATAGGTAACTAATTTGTACATAGTACGCGTATTATATATTTTATTCGTGTTATTTGATGTAAATAGTTTTTTTTTTTTTTTGTTTAACTAATAGACTAATAATTTTTAAACTAATTTTCTTGTTTATCAATAATAATAATAACAGCCTGGGTGTGAAAGAAATGTATATTTATTTTAAGACTCTCTATTTTTTTTTTCAAGAGAAAAAAAAAAACAATAAATAAGTAAAGTTTATCGAAAAGGTTCACGAGTGTGTATGACCACAAACTTGTACTTTATAAATGCACTCAAACATTATTTAAAAGTTTTTTTAGGAAAAAAAGTTACTACAATTGTGAATTACTGTGAGTAGATTACTATAATACACCAAGATTTTAAATCCGAAATTAAATTTTTTTTCCTTCTCGACAAAGATGAGCTCAAAACTAATAGTATAATATAACTATCATAATTTATAGTATAATCTTAAGTATGTCTAGCTGATAAATTCATTTATTATTGCTTATAAGAATATTTATTTTTGTGTTTAGATTTTAAACTATTGATTATAAAATCGAGACTGGGGGCTTTCGTTTGGTCACGTGAATACATTAATAGGCAAAAAAAAATGATAGTACCTACCAAGTTAAAATTATCTCTTTTATTTTGGCAGAGATACATGATTTATGAACACGTATGGACATTGTATTTTGTTAACATTGCACATCTATAATACACACCATATTTGATCACATTGTATCATCACGCGCACTTGTAAAATCTTTATATTTTAATTTTCGTCATTTTAATATTTATATAACATAATTTAGTAGGTGCAACATGATTCTATCTTTTTATACGAGAAAAACACGCAACACAATTGCGTTCGTCTTATCGGGAAATAAAATTTAATACACTATATAAAAATATTAAAACCAATAAACAAACCTCGAAAAGAACAAACAAGGAAATTTAAATTTATATGCTAACTTAGACAACATAAGAACCCAATGCAATACCTATACTGGAATATTTGAAAGTAATAGGACCAAAAATTGAAAATAAATATTTAATAACAAAATTAAAATTTTAAAACAAAGTATTATTTTTAGTGTACCTATATTATATTTGTCAGCCTCAGCCTCAACCTTGAAACAATTTTAACCTAACAGACAGTTTAATTTTGTTATCAGTCATAAGCCTGTAAAATTGGAAAGGAAAACCGTTAATGGTTCATCCTCTATATTTTACGGAGCTCAATCGTGTTGCGTTTTTCTCATATAAAAAACACGTAAAAACTTGTTTAGTGTACAGTAATTTAAGTATCGCGATATTATGCGAATTATTCCGAAACGTATTTATAAAAATTAACAACCATTTGATTAAATCTTAGGCATCTAAAAGAGTTAATTAACTTAGTATAATAATAAACGTATACATTTCCGCAATACACAACATTTTCAAGAAAATCGCGTTCTTTTTACATCGAAAATATGAATTTTTCTTCATTAACTCGCAATTCCTTGTTTGAGAGAATCACAGTTTTGATTGCTTGTTTTAAGTACATGCATTAACGGTTTTGAAAGTCGTCTGGAAGTATCCTAAATTACCAATATATTGTCGTTCACCGCACGAGTGCAATAAGATTATATTACGCGGGATGAAACTTGCAAGTTGAATGCCGAATAACGCGAACTCCAAATATTCGTGTATCCTTTGGTAGAAATCGATCGTTAAATATCACTAAAGGAAAACGCTGGTATGCAGCATTACGGTTACTTGAAGAAATTTAGTTGTGATTGCTCGATTTGGGGATATATTCCGTGCAATGTCTCGGGTACCGTTTTTCCTCGAGTCGCAGCACGTAAGAACGGCTTATTGTTTTTATTGCATTAAATGCAAAATCTGTCAACGGACGGAAAAATAAATAAGAAAAAAAAGGAGAAAAACACAACAAGCAAATATAAGCTGACACAAAAAATGGTTATTATATATGCGTGACGTCGACGTGGTATAGGAAAAAAGGTCATTGGAACCGTTTCAAAACGACGAGCCCTGCAGCGTGTTTAACCATTATATGCATATAAACCTTGGTTTATCACTAGTGGAACAACTACTGCGTATTATTAATACCATTACGGATCTGTCGGTTTTTGTTGGTTTCCCGTTACTCGAGTGCGATATTTTCCAGATTTAGACTGCGACCGAGTGTTCCGGATAAAAGCAGTGCGTTGATAACGTGACACATGTTTTTATTATCGGAGACACGATGAGGTGTATAGTGGACGTAACGAGTGTATTGACATAGTAGAGTATGAGTACCTACCAATCGTTTGATTTGCCAGAGGTATATTGGAATATTTGCTTTCGAAAATTCGCATCACGAAAAAGGGACAAGAAAGGTAGTGCAACGATGCTGTGTATGAGTTTACGAGTTTTTTTTTTATTATTAAAGCTCTTCACGTCAAAGTATGAACCTGTGGTGTAAGAATATTATACAATATATACTATGGTTCTTTTTAGAAATGCGTTGACGATCGAGTCATGCACGTGACTCGAAGAAGGGTTGTTTTTTTTTTTTAAGAAATCAAATCAATATGATCATAATAATGAGATATGCTTGTACATTTTTTTCGCTGATATATTATATATAAGTAACACCGTATGTTCATATCGTTGTCTATCGTTCTTGAATGTTGTTAATATTAAATTTAAATATGAAAAAAACGTTCTTCAGAAAATCGCTGAACATTATTAGTTCCAATAATATAATTATATTCATAACAAAATATATTTTTCCTAAAATAATCCACTTGGGTAATACAGATAATTGATGAAATTAATATTATAAAATAATGCATTCATGTTTTATTTTATTAATTTATCTTGAATATCAATTGAATATGGTCATAATTGATTATTCTAGTAGTCTCATCTTTTCTAACAAATACTCCTGCAAAATTTATTTTTACCTTACTTGGCTGATTTTGCAGAATGTGCGCCGATTTATAGAGTATCTATGTTAATATAAGAATATATATAATAATAATATATTATAATGTTAATAAAATAATTCATGCATAGTATCAAAATTCCATTTACCTATTAAGAACGGCTTTTTTCAAAGATCCTTTCCTCGAAACTTTCCAAAAACTGTTCCATAAATGCCCATTGAACAACCTCAAAGGATGTTTATTTTATTATATAAAGTGTAACATACTATAATTAATATTTTACGAAAATATTTTATAAATTTTAAAACCCGCAATGGATGTTTTGGTGGAGTATTTACAGAGGATTGGATATTCATAGCTATTTTTAGGTTTTTTCTCATTCTATGCAAATTTATAGGTTATTGATTTATAGGTTAATGATGTAATATTTGATTATATTTTATTCTTATTCCTATTATTCTTATTGAATATTATATTAGTATATTATAAATGTCTATGTGTCACGCGTTTTCAATCATTTCCAGAGGATGTGCGCACAGTGGGTTTGATTTTACATTATAATTTATGAGCTTGTTCGATAATCATGGGAAATCCGACGACGGTTGAAGCTATTACAATGGTTTTCGGGTATAGTTGAGTAACTATACCCGATGGGACGTGATGATGTGGGGTGAGATCAATCGGTGAAAGATACGCTTGTGTGACGGCGGCACAGCGCATTTCGTACTTTCGTGTACCATCGTGTTAATTAGGTCTGAATCGAGAAACGCCATAGACAGTCTATCTCTCCGGGCGTGTGATTGATACACTTTCGTCCTCATCTTACGCTTCCCGACGTGCCCGCCATGACGATGGCTAATAAGTTGTCTGAACAGTTGTACGTAAAAGGATTGGATGGTGTGTTTGTAACAACTTCGTTACATCACATATTTTCATTGTTGTTTGATCTCTTCAAACGGCGAATTTAGTCATATAGGTACAACTTGGCAAAGTAATAAAATACACACACACACAAATATGCTTTATACTTTATAGATACGTCAGTCGCATCGATTTGTTTTAATTGTTCGTGGTCGGAATCGCTATACTATAATATAGTAGCAAACTCGAGCGTTGAGCTCCGCCGTGCGATAAACCATAAATTTGCCGGCAGCACACATTCGACGACGACGACGAGGATGACGTGTGAAATAGTCAATCATCATGCTACGTGTAGGTAGTACGCGAGAAACTTTTCGAATGGCTTATAATTTTATTCTGTGCCATTATATTATTATATTATTATTATTATTATTATTATTAATATGATTATTACGCTTCTGACGGAAGCCCAACAACAAGCACCGACCGACCACGAGGGTAGTAAGCAGAGCTCCAGATTAATTATGTTATATTTGTAAAGAAAGTGATCAAGTATTCAAGAAGCAAATGATTCATGGACTAAGTCGTGGTCTAATTGATTACCAAGTAAAATATAACGTCAACAAAATACGATTTTGAGATTATCGCATTCTTTTGCATTTATACCATTTTCGATTTTTAATATTTTCTTTTTTTTTATCTTCATAAAGTTTGTTTATTTAAATATCAGATATTTTACTGCATTTTCTAGGTGTTTAGATCCTGCTCCTGCAGGTTAACAAGTGTTCTGATTTATCGAGAAAACAGTATTCAAAAGTCCTTTATTTTAACCACTACATTAACGGCTATAACTATTATTATACATGTCGTTAAACGAGTGCATAAATGTGTCTGGATGACTCGATCGCATGATTTGAAATTGTCATAGTATAACATGCCGTTCAGAAAAGCGAAGCATTTAAATAGTTTTCGTTAACTTTGTCTGCGTTCTATTGTCCCGCGGGTTCGCCGATGAGACGAGTTTTCAAAAATTGAACGCATATTACAAGAATAACTGCCACATCCGAATCGGTTTCCGGCGTCTTATGCGAAAAATGTCTGGATCAGTTTCTACTTGGGTCTTATATGAGCGCAGTACAAATTCAAAAGGCCTTTTATTCGTGCATTTAAAAAATAAACTGTATGTCATTGGAAAAATATTGGAATTATCGTCGGTTTTGTTCATTATAATATATTTCAAACGTCGCCCAAAATGTATTATAGTTTGTATATGTTTCAAATAAGAAGTTCATATCGAGACGACAAAGTCTTACAGAACGAAATGTACCAACAAGACAAATAAAGACAGCAATATATGTATACGTGTAAAAAAAAAAATAGATAAGATTCATAAAATAATAAGTATACAAGTACGGGTCAAAATTGATCTAAAACGACATCTTCATCTGTCTTTTAAGTTTCCACTGTATAAATAAATTATTTCTTTCTAAATTTAATCTTAAGTTTTTCATACATGACCAATAATAACTGTGTTAAAAAAAAAAAAAAACGAAAACCTACAGGGATGTTTTGGTACCATTTACAAATGCTATAATGATGTAGGATTAACATTTGCGGGATATCTTACATTTCATTATATTTCGACACACATATAACCGTTTATTATTTAATTTCGCACTATTTTGGTTCGAAATCTTCAAAAATAAATCGAAATAATTAGTAACCATCCTCAATAATATAATCTATTGCATATTTAATATTGTTCATGGTGTAATTGAACATTTCGTAGCTCACTAAATTAACAATAGTAATTATGTAACAATCTATTAAAATTATATTTCAATTAAAATTAATTGATTCTTCATAAAATCAATGGTAGTATATTTAAATGTTTCGTATGTATTTAAACGTACGTTTTCAATTGATCTTGTAAATATTATTACAACGATTTGCTATTTATCTTTCGTCGTTAGTTGGAAACGTCGAATCGAATCGAGTTAAAATACCACGTTTGTATACAAATAAGCCCGACCGACTATACGTTTAATTAGTTTCGTTCGCTGAGAATAAACAAACCATAATCGAAAGTGTTTCTTTTTTAGGCGTCCGCTGAATTGGTATCCTTTTTTTTCGGTTCAACGATTTCAACAATAAATTGCGCCACGAAAGAAATATAATTTTCTTTTCGCCGCGATATTTGGAACAATCCGTAAACGAAAATATGCATCATATCGAATTTTTTGCTTGTCTTTTTGCAGTTTATTTTATTTAACGTAGTCTGCATCCCGCGACGGTAGTCAGCCGTGTGTATACAAACATAATTACATAACCCGTATCTTTCAAGCGGGTCGCGCGTGGATGCCGTGAGAGGTCGTTAAATACGTACGTCCTGAATTTAACTAATTAACTTTCAATTACACTCAATCAATTGGTCGGTAAATTATAATTGGTTTATGGTATGAAAATTTAATAAAAATTATAATATTTTAATCGTCTGTTCAACGATAACAAGATCACGGTTTGTATTGTACTAGACGGATTACGGGCAGAAATGTAATACTTTCCAACTAAAAAAAAAAAAAAATGTCTAGATTAAAGCTATATTTCCATGTACTGGTGTGTACAACCAAATCACGTTAATTATACTCTAAAGAGGAAGCAAAAAGGAAAAAAAAAATAATCCATTTAGATTGATCAAAGCTAAAACAAATTTAAATAGGTAGTGTCTAGCGAGCATTTACTTTAATATTATATTTTTTTAAGTACTCATTTATAGCCAAATTAATAGATATTATGTTTATTCATAAATATATTCATTTATAAATTTTAATGATTTGATTGAAGACAAAAAAGTATTATTTTTTGTATCAACCAAGTCGAAAATAGCCATATAATAAGGGTTTTTATAGGTTGTTTTAGGTTCCAAGTTCAATTAAATTTAAGTTTTTTTAATTTTTATTCAATTTACAGAACACAATTTCATTATACGGGATTTACGGATAAATAAGTTCGGTGGTAAACCATTCCCTGATATAGTGAAACAATAATTATTTTAAATTATTCTACAAGTATTATACATATTATTTGATGAACTATATTTACACAGAAGATTGCGATTTTCAAACCCCACACTAACGATAATACTTTAAGAAACCTTCAATTCAATATTCCAGTTATTATAATCTTACAAAGAATCAATATTAATTTTAAAATTGAAACACATTTACAAAGTTTATTCACGTTTTTGTTAACCATTCTTTATTTTCATTTTATCGAAAATTCAGTTACTAATATAAATATTTCCCAATGGAAATATCTCCGTAGATATTTCAATTTTGTTCGTTTTCTTTAGTTTAATAGAAAGAGGCCATACTGAACACTTATAATAAAATTAGTATTTTAATTTCTTAATAACCAACTGGAAAAAATATCATTTGAAATTTGCATTTTTATAAAATTTCAAGTTGTTATATTATTAATATAATGTAATATGCAATAAAGTAATCTAGCTTAAATAATTACATAATTGTAAATTTAATAGTGGAACCATTATCATCATTATTCGGTGATAATAATAAATCGATATTCAAAGGGTGAAATATAAACATGCACAAATCGAATAAAAACAATGTTGTCTCACAGTACCTTAGATTCGTACGTTGGACACCGTTGAATTGATAAACTACAAATTCTTGCTTGTTATAAGTCAGCGAGTCAGCCTTAAATGATATTAATATAGTATATTAATCCGTCAATCCATTCTATCGAATATTCGGTCCACCCCCTGCAGTTATTGTGTAGTTCATAATCGATATTTTTCAAATTATAGTTATTCAATATGGCTTTTTTCTTGAGCATTCAGAAGATTTTTTCCGTTGAATAATTCACTATTGCAGGCGTGTTATATATAGTATATATAGTCGTTGTAACCGTCATTATTAAATCGTTTATAACCTGATTCGGAAAATAATGATTTTTCAGATCGCTTATTTTAATCGCGAATTTTAAAATTCAAACACATTAACAAAGATTATTCTTAATTTTGTTAACCATTCTATATATTCATTTTTTTTTTTTTTCGAAAATTCAGTTGTTAATAATATTCATTTTTTTCGATGGAAATATCTCCGTAAATATAACAATTTTGTTCGTTTTTGTTTGGTTTAATAGAAATGCATCATACTGAATACTTATAATAAAATTTGTATTATAATTATTAATTAATACCTAATCAACTGGAAAAATAACTTTCAAATTTTGTATTTTTATAAAATTGCAAATAGTTATACAAGTTATTATGAACCTTTCAATGTGTATCGAAATTGAAAATCTATAATCATTAGTTTTAGAATTAATGTAAATGTAAGTATATAACAGAATGTAAGTGTACCTGGTAACGGCGATAACCATAAATTATTGTAAGATGAGTATAAATTAAATAATTAAAAGCACGACAGAAACAATGACTCACGATAATTGCTATCTGTAATATAACATGCAGAAAGTGAAACTGTATAATGTGGTATATATACTATTAATTATTATATATTTGAAAATGTTCAATCTGTTACCTATTTATTTATATTAATTTTTTAATATGGTCAGTGTTGATTTTTGGTATGCTTATACTTTATCCTATAAAATTCTAATAAAATTCTTTAATTATGAAATCAATAATTAGATTTACGATTACGATTGCAATATTTACATGGTAAGTCGATCTACAATTTGTACATATATACTGTAATTTTATAGACAAAAAACTCAAACGTTATTTTTCCAAATTGGTTAAGATAGTTAGTGGTTAAGGGAAGAAGATACACATTTCACTGTAATTGTTTAATGTAAGGTTTTCGGTAGATAATAAAAGGGCCTCTTTCAATTGAACTGTACTTAAACAAAAATGTTTAAAAAATAAATATATATATTCATTGAGATATCATGGTGGGTTGAATATAATTTATGTTATGTCCGTTATTTTTTTGTCATAATAATTTTTTATGGTTTCTAGATTACATTTCAACGTTTTTATTTATTCAAATAAGTATATTATTTTAATAATTAGTACTGTACTAAAAAAGATCAATCGTTCAGTCGTATTAACAGGAAAACGTCTATCAATATATTATATATATTAGGTTAATGAGAAATATGGACAAACGAGATCCTGAAGACTTGATGTATATTTCAATATATTCGAAAATGGTTCAATTAAATTCAATATTCTTCTCTTATATCATAAAATACATTTTCTTGCTACGGAGTTGCTTTCGATGCTTTCATGTACCTGGACACTTATACCCCTCGGGCCTTAGAATGTCTTCTCAGAGATCCTCAGGGAAAAGATAAAGAAATTCGCGTGAACACGATAAGATCATTATCGGAAATCGGTGTACACGTCCCGTGTGTTGCAAGTGGTCGCTGTTCGAATTAATCACACAAACGGTATAACATATGCACGTTTTCATCCCTGACGTAGGACGTCTATAGATTATTATGCAGAGTAACGAGACATTTAAGATGATGATAATAATGTTGAAACACACATCGAGTGAAAAAATCATCCAGATGATCCGTAAGTGGAGTGTTTAATTATATGTCATAACTTTTATAAACTTACTTAGTTATAGTTAATTTTAGTTCATTAATTTACTGGTTTAAAATTTAAAATAATCGTTGTTATAAATATTAGCTTTAGAGGGTCATTTGAAAAATTATCAACTGAGTTAAGGATATAAAAATATCATTTTTTGACATCACCATTTATACATAACTGTAATACTGCCGGATGCGTCTTGATGATAAATAATATATAATATGTAATTGTATTATAAAAAAACTAAAAATTAATATTATAGTAATTATTGTCAATCCTATGTTATCCAGCTGGTGACTAAGTGTTTATTAGGATTTAGATACAATTATTATTTTTTTTTTTTGACAATTTGGTTTTATTCGTATTCACCTAAAGTTTTTAAACTTATTAAGTATACAGTTAATTATGAATAACTAATTAGCCATAAATTAACTTAACCAAAATGGACCTAAAACTAATAGTAGGTGAAAGCGTATACGCATACACGTTAAACGCAGGTATACATTTTTTTTCAAATTTTCCAAATTCTCGAAATCGAAAATTCGTTTAGTCCGAATTATCGACCAATTTTTATTATCTGCAACAATTGTCTCTTTGTATATTTCAAGGAGAAAGGGGGGGGGCGATAGTACATTTTAATCCGAAAAACAAATTAAATTAGCTTCCACTACAACTGACATCGTGTGAGCCACCGGTGTAATATCGAGATAGTACCAATAATGGTATGTAACGTATATATTATATACATACAAACATATTGAAACTTGTCGACCATAAATCATAAAATAATAATCGCCAGAGGTGATACCACGTGAAATACTATTGAGCATGGATATCTAAATTCAGATCAAAAGAAATATCTGGGAAATCATGCTTGTAGACGTATCCAAATAGAAATCGAAAATTAGGTCCACAATACTATATTTGCACTTATTAAAATACACGCGTTTCTACATGTCACAGACAGTCCTCATGTGTAGTCAATTTTTTCCAAAACCCATCTTCAGCGTTCACATACTGATGACGTGTACTTACATCGCGTTCTTTCAAGCGATTTCGATTTTGCATTTTGTAGACTGTCCCAAAAACAATTTCGTTTTCGACTACATTCTAATTGTGGACACATTTTTTGAACGGTTATCATGAAATAACAATAGTGGACACGGTTTAGGTTATCAGTATATACTATAATTATGGACATACATTTATTAAAAACTATGCGAGTTGCGGATGTAACCTAAGAATATAAAAGTATTTTGTGTCTTGCTTGTCAAAAATCAATAGTTAATAAACATATTGTAGGTATTCATACATTTCGGGGTAAATTTCTTTTTGAAACAACTTGTATAAATGTTAAATTAATTTATTTTTGATTTTATAATCTAATCTAATATAATAATATATTTACTTATTCAATTGTTATCTCTTCAATACCATGATAACTAACGTTGCCCAACGTCCGTATGAAAATCCATAATCGCAAATTTGTTCGCAATAATAAATTAGTATGTTATAGTAGTGTCCATAATTTGTATATAATGTTGTATGTCCATTGAGGTTTTGTCCGCTACTCACATGGTTCTTATTACTTTTTAGCGAATAAAGTTAATTCGGAAACTCGGTTCTTTTCAAGGCTTTGATTATCAGTCACCATCTCATCCGTTAACTTATGTTATCCTTCAACCACCGTCATAATACGGTATCATGTTGTTATTCGAATGTTAATAAGAAAAACTAAAAACCTGTCTATGAAAACAGCCAGGGATTAATTTTTTTTTGTCAATTAATCAATAATCATGTTTCATCATCATAAACATATCGTATTCTCTAAATGTATATAACGTTAAATAATTCATGTACTTACAATATTATTTTTATAAATATCAGAAAAAGCGTTATTTTGTTTTTTTTTTTATCCGTATGGTTCAGTTATCCGTCATCCACTTAGTTCTGTTGCATATACTGAAAATCAAGGTTTTTATGCGCATATTATGCTGTACAGATAATATATATTACAATATACAACGTTATACAAATGCAGTGCAATGAGATATGAAAAAAAACCAACCCCGTATCGCCAACGGAATGTTGTGCCGATTTCCGTTAAGACGACCATTCAATTGCATGTTGTTTATATACACGCTATATGAATGTTGGTCAAAAATGTATACAAAAATACATGCAAAAATGCAATATGTGGACCAGGTTGCAACGACGCGAGTAAAATCGACCTCCCGTGCATATAATAACGTAATTGTTAGGATGTTTACGCCACGGGTGGTTTACCAACGTACTATCTGTGGTCTGAACCACACGATCGATAAAAATTGTCGGAGTTAATAATATTATAACGTAGGGCCTACACGTAATAGTACGATATTTATGAGTTGTGCCTTCGATACTGAAATTGGGTTGCACGTATGACACGTGTAGAATAACGCGTGGTGGTGCGTGGAGACGTTAGTGTGTGTCTAAACGTTTTTTAACTCTAAGAACTGCTTTTTAACTAACGACGAGAGTTGGAGTTTGAAAAAAAAAGTTTTATCAGAAATTAATGAACACATACGCGCATTACTTATAAAACAAATCAAATTTCGTTTGCGTAAAATATTTATATTTTATACACCATATGGTTTGCATATTTTTATTTCCTTTTTGATTTTAATACAACATTTTAAACTTCAATTTAGTATAATATTTTGGTTACTCGTTTTGCAAATATAAATGTAAAATAAAAAAATGTTCAAGTTGGTTGAAAGTTAGTTTTTCTAAGTTTGAAAATGTGTACACACTAAGCAGTTTTTGTCAGAAAAAAAAAATTATAAGACTTAGTGAATTTGACATACGATTTCATTGTTATGGATTTGCTTTATTAATTGACAAAATAATGACGTGTTTTTTTGTCGACCGTAAAATTAAAAGAAACACGAATAACGAACGCGGAAAACCAACAATATTGTGTTTAGAACAATATACACCCCACTGCAGTTTTCGTAAAGGATTCGTTTTATACTATCAATATTCATAATCCTTTTCCTGAGTGAGTGGTTTATAGTATAAATTTTATAATGCAGAACCTAAATTTCATAATGCGTAGCTCACAATTCTGCAGTGTTTTTATCGATCACCGAAAACGCGTAAATATATGACCATAAATGTAAATAATATAGTTTGATTATTGCACTTGTGTTACATAAAATTGCCGCACATTGGTCTTTACAGCATCATTAAATATTTTACAGTAATTTAAAGGCTATAATGCTCTAACGGGGTTGGACTGAATGAAAATCCAGAAAACCTATATATTTTTAATAACCATCAATCACCATGAACAAGGGGTAACAAATGTATGGAACGGAAATTTTTTTATTTATTTTTTTTAAAAAAAAAGAATTTTTTCTACAGATTATTGCATCATAATTATATGTTTTAATATGTGTAAAATTATATATTACATAGCTCATTTCAATGCTATCATTCTTGTTGACTGAAGTCTGCCTATCCCCTTATCTTGCGTCTGCTCTACTTAGATATAGGCTCAAACTTTCAGAACTCTACACCAGTAACCATTTTCTCAGTTCAGAGATACTCTCAATAAAAGTTGTAACCTTTTGTAATTTAATCAGAGCGGCATTGAGATTGCATTTTTTCTCCAAAAGTGTCGAAGTAGTTTAATGGCTTATTAAATAAAAAGTAAGATGCTACTTGTTCGTGAAATTATTGTTCAGTTGATACTAGGTCTGTCGCAATAAATATATAAAAAAAAAGTGAATACCAAGATAAAACACTGCCTTAACAAGAAATACACATCTGCAGACATGGTTTTTGAGTACACACAATTTATATGTTAATTCAAAAATCATTGATAAAATCATAATCGAAAAAAGTTCTCGTTAACGATCTCTCTCAAAAATTTTCTAGAATCTAGAATAATGACCTATTTTTTTTATAATATGGGTATTTTGACTTAACTCAAATATAGCTTGTTTTATACGAAAGTCCATGTCTTTTAATATGCAACTGCATTTCAAAATACTATTGAAATCAACACGTAGTTCTTTAGTTCTAGTTGACATTAAACAGAATCGTGTGGGGTATAGTTTTTATTTTAATATATTTTTGTTAGTTCATACAAAACATTTTAGACTTTAGTTAGGAAAACTTTTACCAGGATATAATGATGGTAATTATTATGAGAACAAAATCGAATAAAAATTTCAAACAATTATTGATCTTGGAAGGTACTCAAATCAACTGAGATTCATCTATGACATAAATACACTTAAAGATATAGTTACTTAGTATACTTTTTAGTACTTGTTTTTTCTCCATTGAATTTTAAACATTTTACCATTTTTCGTTCGTTTTTACATCGATCGGTGAATAAAATGTAATATAATTAGCTTATAATATCTGATTATTTAATAAACCATGCGGGTTCTTTAGTGTTATCTATATTAGCTCTAGACAGCTTTGAATATCGACCACCAAACTTAAATGTTTCCAAGCCAAAACTTTTTATATTAATCATGAAACTTGATATCGAAGATTGTCGAATCATACACCCATCGCATAGGTTTATCCAGGCCACAGACTACGAAGTATCCAAAGAATTTCATATAGTGCATCAATAAATGTCTAAAAAACCACTCTGTGGACTTTTTCATCACTGGGTGGATGTTTTGCGATATCCTTTAAAATCAACATAGAATATCACATCATGTACCGTACCACGGTGTAACACGCGTGTTTCCATTCACTCCACTTTACGGTATATATATTTTGGTGCTCTTTCATTACCAGCCAATCAAAAATTGTGAGAAAAAAATAATTCAGCTAAACAGTCAATAACGTTGCGACGTAAATATCTAATACATAGTAAACATAATTTTCTTATTTTCGAGTGATTTTACCAGGAACGGTGTTCTTCAATATTCTCGTACTATAATCTTTCAATATTCAATAATTTTCGATAAAAGAAAATGTACGTACAATTAATAAAATGCATATCCTGTTGAAAAAAATGCCTTATGATGTACCTATATATAGCGATCGTATTTATTGTTGGGATGTAGAGGATTAAAAAAAAAAGGAAGTAGATACCTACATAATTTCAGTTATTTTGAAAATGTGATTTAAAAGAGTATTGTTAGTAAAATATTATTCGTTTTTAAATTACGATTTTATTATTATTATAATTGTTAATTTTTTTAAATTTTGGTATTATATAAAGTCAAATGAACAACTACGAACCTGCGAAGAGGTTGGAAAATATTTTGTGATCCTGTGTTGGTATTAACAGCTATATTATTTATGTAAAATAAAATTAACACATTTAACATATTGATAAAATAATAATTTTAATCAAATTATGTTGGATGAAATTTTTTTTTTATTATTATTAGTATTAGTGTTGGGCAATGATATAATTTTGTGTATCTATATCGTTCAGATTTTTTCGATATTGTACCGCGATATCCTTATTTCTACGATATCGATATTGTATCGTAAATATAATTTTATGTTTACCTAAAAAATTAAAAAAAACCTTTTCGTACTCATTTAACTAATTGTATATCACATTATTAAGCTAATTAATATTTATTATTTATTATTGGCACACCAATAACACAAATTTGAAATTACACTATGGATTATGGAATATCAAGTGGTACTATACTGTGTTCCTCTTAAAAGTCAGCAAAATATTCCGTTTTAGATACATTATTATGGATTAATTATTAATTATTAATATGCAATAATTGACATTTCACCGGAACGCGTGCACCAAACGGTATCAGCAGACAGCTATTATTATTTATTAAAGCTGAAAACCTATAAATAGTAAATACTAAATGTTAAATACCATGTATTATTATCGAAAACTATTATTTTCGATATCATGATATATCATACAATTCAAAACAATATCGATGTCGATAATTTGTCACGATATTGATATCGTATCGAATTATCGATATCGTTACCCATCACTAATTAGTATAGTATGTTTATATTATTATTATAGCTTATAATGATTCTAGGTAGAGCAAAAACGCATTATAGTACCATAGATATTAGAATATAAACAAAATCAATATATGATTATGTACTTATTCTATGATTGTTTGATGATATCCATAACATAAGGGATTATATTCAATTAAAAAAACGGTTAAACGTCACTATTATGACAGATTATCGAAACGTAGTTTACTGACTGATTTAATGTGCATTGAGTGAAAAATTGAAGAAAACGCACTAGTATACGAGTGACGTATCCGCACGCTTGGTTTGAAGTTTCAACTAACGAAAAAAAATTAGACACTTCGTACAAGTCGGTTTCGAGCAATTTGGGATAAGTCAAATTTATTTGATTTTTCTTTCTACCAGTGATAGTCTCATAATGGTTTCATTTATAGACAGGAAAACATCGCACTTGATGGGCTTTTTAAGTGTTGAATGAGAAAAAAACAAATAATAACAGATAATAAAAAACGAATAAAAAATAAACAAGTACAAATCGTTTTGATTAAAAAATAATCGTCCGGAGCTGTCAAAATGTGAACGCATTTTTTAAACTCTTTAATAGATTCGGACGACTTAAAAACTTATTTTAAGGATTACAAAATTTCATAATAGAAGTACGCCGGCAAGTGATTAGTAGTTATGCTAATTGAATGTATTAGTGGCACCTGGGATTATTATAGTGGTACCGTTATATTTAGAAAAAAAATATTATGACCCTAAAACTGAGTACCTACTAAACAATAAGAGGATGCGCATCAAATGCGTGGAGGGAGGGAAACGTTACAATGGATCCATAGTTAGTCATTGAAAATTATCGAAATTCTAAGTAGGGACTGGTAAACTGATCATAGATGGTATTTTTATAAACACGCGGCGGCGACGATTATCTTTTCGAGCGGCTCCGTGCGTTTTTGTATAATAATTATACTTAAAATACAGTAAAAATAAAAACGGAGACACTCAATAGGAATTTATTTTAAAGTTCGTAATTTGCTCTGAACGAATAACATGCATGCTCATACACACGTTCACCCGAATAAAAGCCTACTCAAGCAAAACATTTCGAGTTGATATTGTTTCTCGGAGGGAATAATTTTGTACAATATTACCGTTATAATGTGTACAATGCAGTAGTAGTTCACAATTGTATGATATAAATGATTTTGATTTAATCACCGAAATAAAAGTTTTAAATGTCGTCGCTGATTTGTTGTTTGCTGTACCCGTGTTCAAAACAAAGTTTCACCGTATTGTTTTTCTTTTGTTATTAAACATTTTTGTGTGGCGCAAATAATGTCTTGAAACTTTAAAAGTTTCGTTGCATTAAAATTACATTTTAAAATTCATTGCATTTGAAGGAATCTTGTTCTTGAATTTGTTCACTATATAGACTTTGTAGTTTGTTCTAATACTTCTATTTGACTTATTTAAATATTCTTTAATTACACGGTACTACTGTAGTTGACGGCTTATTACAAAATAAGGACTGGCAATTTAATAGTAATAATTGTTTATAACATTGATTTTTTTGAATTTATGTATAATTCTGTTAATTTGTAATTAAAATAATTATCATTATTTATATTGTGTTATGTCAATATTATAAAATAATACATGTATTTCTGTAAACTGTAACGTAATGTCCGTTGTTATGAAATTTATTTCAGAATTATCTCATTTATAATATATATAAAACTGTTCCGTTACCAGAATTTATAACGCGGACGCGCAATACTGAAATAGTGTTTATTTTCAACAATTAAAACCAACTCTGGTGTTAGAGTTTTTAAGAAAAATAGGTGTTCATTGTTAGTTGAGGTTTGTTTGATGTATTTTCATGTCGTTATTTAGTTTGACTTTTTGTAGTCGTTATATAATATTGTTAATTATAAAAACACGTTTTGATAAATGTTGTTTGAAATAGTTATGACTTATGATGAATAAGTTATGTATAAATATATATTCCTTTAGATATTCCTAGATGTTAACACGAGTCTCAGAATTTAATTCACGTCAAAGTTAAAATGCAAAGGAAAAAAAATCGAAACTCATTTTCGCTTTTGCTGTCAACGGGTCGACGTGCTGATGAAATAACTTTTTCGTGTTTTCAATTATAATATAACTATTATATGTTTTTCAATAACGTTTGTCCTGTGTAAAAATTGTGATGCACTTTGGCAGATGCACTCGTCAACCCGGAATTTCCATCTTTAGTGCTCTCGTGGTAAAATATTTGACATGAAAATAGTATTTCCCATCAGTCTAGCCATCTTCATGGCTTCACTGAAAGTAATTTCAATGGTAATTTTATATTATGATTTATTTAAATATTACCAACTTAAAAATAGGCCATTACCAGGTTTTTATTTTTATTTTATTCATAGATAGAATATTGTATTATTTAAATTACGACACAGATATTATTATCGTATATTATGATGCCGTAGTGTATTATTATACCATATTATACGGTAGTGAAAGGCAACAAAATCGTTAAGTTCTTGGAATTCACATGATCGCGTTATTACATTTTTTGATAATAATAACCCATGCACCCACTTTAGGTTTCGATGCATCTACCTGTTTCTCACGAGATCGTTCTATCGGAATTCTTCGGACTGAAATTTCAAGACTTCAAAATGCCAACATAATTGGCCATTATTTACCATATAGTTTTCATGAGCGTATGTCGTAAAATATATTGTTGCTATAGACTATATACATATGTAACATACTCCCGTAGCGTAACGTCTAACGTTTATAATAATTATTAACATTGGTCATGAGCTGTTGAAAAAATAAAAATGAAAAATAAATAAATATCAATTTCTATATCGTTATGAACTTGAGAATCGCTTCGAAATTATATTCTGCGAATTCTTGCCGATTCCCATCTGAGTAGCCATAAACCATACACATCGTCGGGGACCCTTGATCATATCTTGTAGTATACCGATTACAATGTTTTGTTCGGTGTTCGCAAATTAAGTTTTATGTCCATAGCAAACATAAAACGTTTTTCATCGTCGACGATTAACATCGCCGAGCAGCAATACGATGATTCGCATCGGGGACTAAACGGTCGGTGCAATAAAAAGATAAGTCGGAAAATCTGAAAGAAATTAAAAATATTATAACACGTTGAGCGGCAGTAATGGAGGAAGCATTAATTACTATGATTAAAATTCAAGCAAACGTAAAAACTATAATAATATGTTGATGTACATAAGAGTATTATTATACTAGGTACATAATTAAATCCGTATAATTTACCGTAAAACTGTATATTAGAAAATATTATTTCCCAATTGGTAGTAGAATCAATATTACTATGTTAACCGTTATAATTACTATAATACATTAGTTGCATTATTTATATTATTCGTACGAAGTGTTATAATAGTATATTTTTTATTTTTATTAAAATTAAGTTTTAGTCAAAATCAGTACAGCTCAATAATTATTAGGATAATATATTTACATAACTGTAATAATATGTTAATAGCGATCAAAATGTGTTATATTTTCATGGCATACAGTGCGTCAAGTGCGTTCCATAGAAATTCATTATTTTCATTATGTTTACAGTAATGTAACTTAGAGTTGATAATTAAGACAAGTGCATAAAAGTAATGCAAAAACAATACGTATAGAATACGAGACTTCTATTTTTATGTGAATTATATTATAATTGGATTTCTTATTTTGCAATCAGTCAACGACTCAGTGCGTGTGCAATGTAGATTTTTTTAATAAATACCGCCTGTTGTTTAAACACATGTATTATTATTTGTCGTATTTTATTTCCAATAACTATTATATATTTTTCTATAGGTTATCATTTCATACGAAAAAGCAAAAATATTACATCGGAATTAAAAATTAAAACAAAAAGTGACTATCCGTTAGACATAAAAATGTTTTATCTTTTCAAGTACAACCAGTAAAGTACTCCTTGTTTTCTGTATTTTGCATAATATGAAAATGTATGAAAATTGCATAGATATTGTTGTAGATACTAGATATTATTCCTGTGCAATGATGCATTTTTCAAAAACTTATATGCGTAAGCCTTGTGTGCAAGCATAGTAATCAAATTGTATATGACCTGATTTGGAAAATAATGATTTATCAGACCGCTTATAAGTCTCGTCTGATTTCGTCTAATCACAATGGAGTGTACACACTACACAACTTAAACTGATAACACTGCAGTGTTTGTATTAATCAGTGATTACGAAAGTGCCTGAAAATATCATTTCATAAATGAACATAGAACATCATATTTGTACTTTACATAATGGCATCAATCCTGAAAATCGTTTAAATTGAAAATATTTTGGGAAAAAAATTAAAAAAACTATTTATATGATTGAGAATCGAACCTGGTACTCCGGATATTGACGTATCGTAGCAAAATGAACATTTAAAATATCCATTTAAATAACGGAAAAAAAGAAGACGCGACTCCTATTCTAACTAGTGCTTATCCATTGTCCGATCGACTTTACCTGAGGACACCACGCTTCTTCAGCTAGTTTATATATTCGTCACGTCCTCTATTTTACAGCACGCCCGACTGAGCCATCGGACGTACAGGTGTTTATTGATTTTTTACTATTATTTAAGTCAAATTATTGATTTCCCATAGAGATGGACTTGTTGAATTATCAAAAGCACAGAGTTATCAGCTATAATTGAGGATTCCGCATTCGATCAATCCAAATATGCCAAATATTCTACGTCAGTGGTGCTAGTAGAATTCGATCCAGTGCTTCATTACCGAAGAAAAATTTACAAACAATGCCACTCCTCCAATATGTAATAGACCATTGCAATAAATAGAGATCACTAACGATATCCTAGATAAAACGTTTTACGCAGCTTGAGACATTTTCCTCGAATACAGCGCTGATAAACTGTAGTTCACATTTGATCAATGGTGCAGTAAAATCCAAATCCAAATCCAAATCCAAATGCAGTATCGGATATCGTTCAATTGACATACGATTTCATTGTTGTTATGGATTTGCTTTATTAATTGACAAAATAATGACGTGTTTTTGTGTCGATCGTAAAATTATACTATATACGATACCACGAATGATCCAATTTAGCAATTTTTTTTCTATTAAACATAAATTCAGTTAAGTTTATCAAACAGCTTTGATAATAATTTACCAACACCGATGACCTAAAAAGAAGTACTCAACATCGTATAATGCATTTATCGCTTCGTAATATTCTAATAGAAAATGTCAAGAATAAATGCCTAATGGTTTATTTATTGCTGCTGTATTTTTGATTGTAACGTACAGACTACATTTAAAAGTTTACTAAGTTCCACCATAATTCAACATCATCGTAAACTAATAGCATCACACAAATAATTTAAACTGAACGCGCCAATGTCGATGATGGTATCATTTTGCAAACAAAAAATGAACTAAACAATGTGAACATAACTCATAAATTAGAAAATAGCAAGTATATAGTGTTATGTTGCTTATATTTTTGATGTCATAATGGTTTTTTTGTACGGTTGTAAAATCCATTGTTAGTTTGTAAATGATTTAAAAATACCTATAGTAAATTTCTTTTTACAATCTTTTATACTTTATATATTAATAACGTCGATAAATTATACATTATTAGTAATAATTAATGCACCTAAGGAGTTCACTTAAAAAAAAAAATAAATTATAAATTATTGTTTTGACATAAAATCGATACAACATAATTATATGTACTGTAGCAAGTAAAATCGAATAACTAATACCAGTTATAAAGAAAAAAACTGATGAAACTGAAAATTAAAACGTAATTAACAGAAATTAATTAAAAAATATTTATAAATATATATATAAATAACGTATGTTTGATATCATAAAGGAATATACACAAACATTTTCTGTCAACAAGTAACGAGCAAAAGAAAAAAGAATAGTTGAAACTATATAAATCAAAAAAAAAAAAAAAAAAAATCGTACCATATCAGTAAGAATAGTTACCTACTTTTGTTGTTACCAATGTACTTATTGTAGAAACCATAACTATTAGTCATTAGTCAACTATTAGAAATTAGTCATAACTAATAAACTGAGAATTTTTATTCATTGGTTACATAGCAAAATGCTTTTCATTCTTCAAATAAAATTCTTTAAATTTCCCGGAAATCTGCCGTTTGGGACGAGTTAGAAGAGAATAGTTATTTGCTTGTTACTGATTATAAACCGAAACAAATTCGTGACCTAAGAGGTTGTTATTTAATTTTGTAATCTCATTATTTGTCTGTCCAATCACTATCACCAACGTAAACCTCGTGATTAGCGTACTTTAATGATAATCACGAGCTTTGGCTTAAGTGTGATGGTCGGCAATCAGCGTGCTAAATAGTTAAGCGATACAGAGATACATTCTATGTTTTCCAAAATGCGCAACCGATAACATCAAGAATTGGCTAATCATTGTGATCGCCTAAATTTTTGAGATATAAAAACTTTTCTCGAGCAACTTGTTCGTAATACGCAATTGTTTACCGTCTCAATCGTCCTTGACCTAAACACAAGTAATTATCATCACTGTATGATATTTATTATGGTACCCAAAAACGAACATACATAATATTATAATTTTCATTACCGTAGAATAATATTAGTAATAATTATAATTATTTAATTATAATGTAACAAATGCGATAATAATAACATAACAACGCTTGCCCCTCTGTTATAGTAATTTTACAAATATTTTACGGGGCGGCAAAAAAAAAAAAAAATACTTTAACGGAACAAATATATTTTATCGCATTGTATCTCGTATTTGAAAACTATAAAAACAATAACGATATATTTTTAAGTTTTCCTCGGATCATATGTAGAAGTGTACTCTGTGTTTGACGATTATTTTTAAAGTTGGTTCGTTAAATAAATATTCAGTCATCAATCACCATACTAAACAATAACGAGGTCAATTGATTTCCTTAATATACCAAATAGTTGTCGTACATATATGTATATATATAGGATAATATATTTATTATGTTTAATATAATATAATTTATATATACTTTATAATATCTATAGTGTCCTTACGAAACAAGCGTTTTTTTTTCACTACTAAATGCATTCAGATATTATGCCCCACACAGTCATCTGCACGTGGTGTATCACATCGGGTTGTTCACCATGAATTTAATAATTGAATTCTCGAATAGTAATGTTAATTAATATTATTATTATTACTATACAAACGAACGCGTAAGGTATCTTCGTGAAATTGAATTCGTTTCCAATGCTGTTGATATAATATTTCACTGTGCTAACTCCATGTTGAAGATTTTCGTTTAATTCAAACGATACACTTTTAGTTCTTCTTTTCTATTAAAAATATACATTTTGATATTAAATATAATTCAATTATTTTTAATTTTTCACACAAATAGAAAATTAATCACTTATTTTCAACGTATTTCTACATAAAAATCAATATTATACCAAATGACTGCATTCGTTTAATAGGTAGGTACCTATATTTTAAATATCAATTGTTTATCGTTTTTCGCTAAGGCAATCTCCCCTGTAATATTTTTAAACTACTTCTATTACTTAATATTCTATTTGTTTACTTTTGTTAATAATCAGTTGTGCCTGATTTTTTTCATTTTCTAAGACAGAGACTTATGGTAACCATGAGATGTTGGTATTTATTTTAAAAAAAATATGAAGCGGTAACTATAAAATAATTTGTTTAATTAATAGAGTTTATTATCTTGTTATGATTTACATTGATACTTACCAACTTATCTGTGATTACTAGTAATTGAAGGGTTTACAATTTGTCTACGATTAAAAATATGCATAAATTGGTTTTTATTTTAAATTCTCAAAATTCTGACTTTAAGATTGATATATATATATATATTTATACATCTACTTTATTTTTAAATAAATATTTAAATGAACATAGAGAAATAAATTATTTTTTTAGCATATTGTATTAGTCAATTAAAAAAATGTGCCTATTAGCTACAATAAAAAGTAAGAAATTATATTATTAATATTACACACACGGCGTGTGCTTTAGGGAGTTTTTTCAACCGTAAAATTAAGTAAAACTAAAAACCGTTCATGGGTTACGTGTGTTAGAACAGGCGAATTCAGTTAAGTAGGATTTTGTGTGCATTGGTGAGCGTTTAATTTGTATTTTTCATTTATAATTATTTCGTGGTTCCTCACCGGCTGTTTGAACATCATGTGGTGATTTTATATCCCCGTTACTGGTCATTATATCGGAATATCATTTGAACTGTCGGTCACTTGTTATCAAAGGGTCAACTTAATAATTAATAATACGTCCGACCACGATCGCATTGCTTTACACACGATCAAATACAAAATATAATACCTAGTGGTTCCGTTCTCGATGCACTTTGTTTTTATTTATTTATTTATTTTTTTTTACATCAATATTATTTTTCGATCCAATGATTCCAATGTATACGTTGTGTACAAGTTGTACCGTATCAAATGCTATTGTTTTGTTACTAGCTAACAATTTATTATGATAAAATGATAGTAATCCTTCAATGGTAATCCCTGGTTAATGATTTTACAATCCAAAGGCCTGATATAATATAATAACTAACATGATATAATATTATACCAGATTTAATGCTCACGAACGGCCACTATATGTAGGTACTATAACATCATTATGACTCACTTTCGACTGGAAAAACTTATACGAGCTTAAATACGTACATATATTTTTATCAATCCATCAATATATTAATATCGTGGATTCGATTTACGTAAAAAAACTCTTCTGCTTTATCTACACAATTGGAAAATGTTTCCTTTGGTACGGTGAAACAATAAGACGAAACCAACAATTACTTGTTTGTGAAAAAATATGATCTTTGTTTATGTTCATGTTTATGAATAAAAAAATTTGATAAAATTGAGGTGGTCCGTGACATATTGAAAGTTCCCTAAGTGATCCATAGTATTAAAAAGGTTGGAAATCACTGATATAAACCAAATATCTACTGGTTAAAATTAAGGTCTTATTTTCCAGTCTTAATCTACTATGTGTGACTATTATTTTATAAGCGATCAAATAATCAAAATTCGATGTATAATTATATTATATTTCTTAAATTTCTTACGTTTGTCCTAGATGTTAATCACTAGATGCCAAAATCCTCTCCAATTTAATGTAAATTATTTGTTTTACATTTTTGTTTTATTCTACTGCCTTACGGTGGCCGTTTAATACTTCTATTTATTATTAATTTATTCCTTTTTTATTGCTTATTATGATAATATGTTAATATATAGTACTATTTTAATAAAATTTAACACAAACCACATACACCACATAGATACAATAAAATAACGTCTAATACTGTTAAAATATTACCACGACCTTCCAACGAAAACATAATATATTTTATTAGTTTACATCATAAGAATATTTTACAAATATTCTCCCTATGTTATGAAAATATTTAAATTAGAATTTTAAGCATAGACAATAGTTGAAGCGTTTGTATTAAGTACTCTTAAGGTATTAATTTACCAAGACCTTGAGCCTTGTGCATCATAAATTATTAATTGAATTCATTAAATACGGAGATTTAATTATTATGTATAATATTATGTTATTATGGGTAATTACACTTCCACCTCTCCACTTTTTTTATGCTTATTATAAATAATTTCTGTGCATCTCTCACGTGTCATAAAAATGTAAGTGCTCCCAGAGCGTTTAGTATTATAATATTAGTTTAATTATAGACATAGGTATCTATTAAAAACCTGTCATATTCAGTGAAGGACATTCAGTTAAGAATATTTACAACGCTAAGAACAGAAACAACTGACCACTTCCATTATTTTTTGTGAATAACCATCAGCAAGAAAATAACAGTGACATCTATAATATTACATCTCTTCTCAATACAAAAGTAAAAATCGAAAAACCAAACAAAAAAAGACGTTGCCCACCGCAATTCTATAATTGTGAAAACTACGGACACACTAAAAATTACTGCAATCCTGATACTCGATGTTTCAAATGTGGTGAAAACCACTTGACAATCAAGTGCACCAAAGATTGAAATAGTCCTTCTAAATGTGCCCTATGCACCAAAGACCACACCGCGAACTTCAAAAGATGCCCAGCATTCCAGTGAACATTTAAAAAAATCTGCTTCAACGTTTCAACCAGTCAACGATCCTGACTCTCACTCTTAACCCAGAACCAAAGAGCAAAACATTTGCAGAAGTTACCAACAACCAAAACAAAATCACAGAATAAATATCAAATACCTTTTCAAAACTCATATCAAATTTAAGTTCTTTAATTAGTCCATAAATTTCCCTTCTTACTTCAGCCTTATACGCACTAATAGCTAAAGACATTATCTTTCCATAATACTATCACTCACCGTCTCATCATACCTACACAATGTTATATTTTTCTCAGTCCTATCCTCATAAATTTAATTTTAATTTTAACTGTTACTATTTTACGTTCAACCATGTCTACCATTATCAATAACTATTTGTAAATTTATAATTTGTATATTATTAAATAAAATTAGGTACCATCCACGTAATTATAATCTGTACTTGTAATAGTGTGTTGAAACATTTTAATTAATAAATAAATAAAAAAAAAAAACTCGTCACTCATTCAGTCGTCCGTCACAGTGCGTGTAAACATTATAACTTACCATTAACTAAGATTTTCAATTTAATATTTTATTTTACATTTATTTTAAATGTAGTAAAACCACGATAAGTTGTTCAATGAATACCAAATTAGAGTAGATAAGATAGATGAGTAAACATTTTAAATTTAATATTCTAAAGTTATGTTATATTTTATGAGCAAACTGGTTACACATTGGTATAAACGTAATATCAAAGAAAACCACTAGACTAAACAGGAATAAAACATTTAAGCAAAAAGCTGATTATGATCTGAAATAATGGTTTCAGTAGGCTACTGCTTCTCTCATGGTAATTTCTACTTTATCTCAGGGCAGTGCTTTTGACGTTTTTTACATTGCATTATTTAATTATATTTTTTTTAGTATAGATACTGAGTGTTTCGGTGTTATTCGAAAACGTATATATTTTTATATGTACATTTTTATTTTTATTTTTTATTTACTGCTATTTAATTAATTTTGATAATTAGTAAATTAAAAAAAAAATGTTTATATATGTAAAAGAAGTTTTAGGATAATTCAACAAATGCAATAACTTGTTCTATTCATTATTTTTTACTTTTTTTTTAATTTTTAAAAAAGTTAATAATAATATTGTATATTAAATAATTGATTGCATAATATTGTAGTTCATCATCAATTTAGATAGAATCTTATTCAATTTTGATAGAATGTATAATAATTGAACAACATTTTTAATTATTAAATTCAAATTTTCAAAAATCATAATTAATTATGTTATTTAAATACAGTATTTTATTTTGAAAAATCTGTTTTACAAAATAACTATTTTTTATTTTTATTTTTTGTTTTAATGGTAAAATATAATTCTAGGATTTCAAACGTACAAAAAATATTTTATTACAAGTAATTCGTTGTAGCGCAGTACTATAATATTAATTAATAAAATAAAAATAATGGATAGAATAACAAAATTATTAAATTTTTCGATTTTTTTTTTTATAAAAATATAAAATAACATATACAGATTGTAAATGTTATTTTATTTTATATTTTAATAAATAAAAAAAAAAAAAAATCGAAAAAGTTAATAATTTTAAAAAAAAAGTAAAGAATAATGAATAGAACAAGTTATTGCATTTGTTGAATTATCCTAAAACTTCTTTTATATATATATAAACATTTTTTTTTTAATTTACTAATTATCAAAATTAATTAAATAGCAGTAAATAAAAAATAAAAATAAAAATAAAAATGTACATATAAAAATATTGTTTATTATAAAGTAACTACGTAAATCAACAATTTTGCTTAACTATTTGAACGATGTGAAATATACAGATACAATAATTTAACCATGTGAAATTAATTATTTCGGTATTATTTTGTTCGTTTTGGGAATAAATGCAAATCATTTATCTAAAGAATGTACAATTTAAGAAATGTAATCGTGCATTCCTGCCTCGAGTAATTTGACACAAAGGCTTGTAGTTATTGAACGCCATATATTGTGTAAAACGCAGTTGAAATGAACTTC
The DNA here is from genome assembly GCA_025469195.1 of Chaitophorus viminalis. NCBI lineage: Eukaryota > Metazoa > Arthropoda > Insecta > Hemiptera > Aphididae > Chaitophorus > Chaitophorus viminalis. The sequence continues at coordinate 4,931 of JAIPRK010000015.1, read as the reverse complement.
TCGTACAAAATATTTTTGTCACAATTTACGCATATGGAAGCCAGAACTATTTCTAATACGCAATAGTTAAAGATACAATAATAATAGTATTGAAGCATAATATATTTCACATCTAAAACAGTTTAAGTTTAATGATTTCCATACTGTGCACCACGGTGCCTCAAAGACAGCCCACATTAAAATAAAACTGGAGTTAGATGCACTAGTGTTAATTTATTATGCATATTGCAAGATAATTTTACAGTTCACGCGGTGCACTGTGTTTAAAATTATTTCAAAAATAGGCACCATCTCGTAAAATGTTTGGGAACTACTGCGTTAAATTATAAGTACATTATACTATTGATGCTTGATCTGAAACTGTAGTTATAAATATATTATTTTGTTAAATAGCACATTTGACTGATATTAATAAATATTAAATATAGTGTTGATTATATTTAACACTATAAGTATATAATATTTATATACCTACGTTTTCGCCACCTGGTTTACAAGCAAATATAATATGTACACGAAAATATATTAATAAAATATCAATGTAGAAAATATAGTATTCAATCAATCTATATTATATTCTACGTATAATACGGATCCACAAAAAAGTTTATGACGATATGCTCACTTATCAGAACTTTTGTAGACGATATAATTTGTTTATAAAAAATGAAATTTGAGCTATCTAATTGCTACCTAATAAAAATATAGAAGAAATTAAATTAAATTTCTATAATTTATGTTTGGTTTAGGACGGACGTTTGACTCGTTTCAGAAAAGTAATATTGTATAAATAGCGGTATACCACCTACGATTTTCAAACAAGAGAAATTAGGGTGTTTATGTAATGAAGTATTTTCAAATTTCAAACAGTATAATTAGTAACTCTCTGTAATTAACTGTAGACATTTTAATTAATCTAATCTCGGACAAAGATTTAACTGCTGGTTGCACTTTTGAGTGCCGTATATACGTTTCCGCAGAGCAAAAACATCGCCGTTGACTCAAATCAACTTTTCAAATAAATGGGTAGTTAATTATTTGAACAGCATACGTATTTATACATTTCTGACTCGTGAGTAATCGGTTGGAAATATTTTAAATAAACGATTATCAGATTATATAATTATTATGTATTTGAGCGCTTAATTAGGAATTCTATGATTATATATTTCCGAAAATGTATTGATTAGGGATCGGCTTAGAGTATTGATTTCCCGTAAGGTTAAGAACGATAAAATTACTGTTTTTTTGATTTATTTTAATTCGTACTATCGTAATACCGAGAGAATATTTATTAAAAAACGGATGTATGGTGTGAACTGGTATAACCAATTTAAATGTTTACCAACATTATCGAGTTCTGTAAAGTTTTCAAGTAGACCATCGGATAATATATAAATACAAGTATTAAAAAGGGGACAACTTTATACGACGCATACCCAATAATATACGTATACAGTATTAAAGGTATAGTTTGTGATAACAGGCCCCAGTATAATATATCGTTTCAAGGAAGTTTTCTACCTACTATTACGTAATTTAATGTAAGTATAAAAATATAGTTTGATCTGATTCAATTCGTGATTCGTATTTAAATTGGCATGACGTTTGGCTGCGATTAAAACGAAAAATACTTTTTCGTAAATCCCGTACGCACGTTTGAACGGAAGGGTAAGATTGCTAATAATTTTCCATCCGAACTCCATATCAATTTCGTCCGAGTCGATGAATAAAAAATAGACACGGATCATATTATTATGTAGTCTTCAACTAAAAAGTCGATACGTAATTCGACGTCTTAGTAAAATATTTCATATGCTGCCAGTGACCGTGGAAGTGGTTATAGAGGGCACGTCAAATCCACGTGATGTTATCCGTTCATCCATAGGCAATAAGGGAGTATCATCAAGTATAAAATGACGTGTTTTTCCGAAAGAAATATATATGGATGCGTGAAAATCGTGTTCGTTACAAATGCCAGTGTTTTTCGAAGTTTCCTTTATTCAGCTTTTTCTGCAGCTCGAAAGGAAAACTAAAAACAAGCCAATAAAAAAAAAAAAAAAAGTTCAAATTATCTCTAGTGTTCTTGTGATTTTCGATGCAATACGACATAATATAATATATTGAGTATATGTTATTTTAACGTACCATAAGAGTTATAGAAGATAAAGAAGGAAAAAAAAGGCCCAAACGGAAAACCGATAAACGCGTGTAATCCAAGAAATATAATGTGCTTCTGCGTAGGTCACAATATAAAATATAGAAAGACGTAATATAGTAATTTTATAAGAACCATATTATATTATTATGGAGCCTTATGATACTTAAATGTTGGACGGACCGCTGAGTTGAGTTGAGACGCGCCTCAGCTATTCAAAACAATAAATAAATATGGCGAGTACTTCGTGTTTCAATCGAAAAACAATATTAAATTGGTTTCGGTTTTATTGATTTGTACAATATCATATTTTATAAAGTACAATGTTTTCGGTAGTTCTATAATATTATGCGTTGTTTGAGGAACCGTGATGTTGAAGGATTCGAAAAGTATAATCTTTTAAAAGTAATAGTTTCTATAAGTGTATGTAGTATCTTGGTACGCTGGTTATGCTATTGATTTCGAATCGTTTAATCGATATCTACGCTCTAGACAGAATATTTTTACGCTTACATCGCTGATAATATCTTCTCTCATACAGAAATTTCAAATAGAGACACAAAAAAACGAACTCGAACACGATTTCAAAAAGCTTATTGTTATTATTTCACATCGCACTGCAGCTACAGGTATACCTACTCTATACGCGTGATATCGCATAATAATATAATTACTCACGTTATAGCGGGGTTGATTTAACCGCGGTGTTTAAATATAAAGGCAAAACGGATTTTCGGTATTAACTGCTTATTATTAATGCCGTACTGCATCGGACATTAATCATTACATATTGTCCCGATAATAATACGTGGATGGATGTGTAGTAGGTACCCAATATACAATATATACAATAATATACGAAGCGGCAAAAAATCCCACACAAGGTTTCTCTCGATTTATGGAAATGTAACGACGTAACTATACTGTGTTGAGCCTGTACATTTGAATACTATTTTTAATTCATATTTTACACGAAAACGTATAACGCACACGGCATACGCATCATTCACATTACAACGGTATAATATTATATTATATAAACCGTAATGTAATTTGTAATAGTACAGTAATACGTAAACACGCTTGTAATATCATGTCATATACTGAAACATTTTAATTTCAATAAAAAAAAAATAAAAATTATATAATTGCAGTTGTGTAATAATAATAATATGTATGTTGAATGTTAACGATGTACATTGTTTTGATAATCAACATTTACAAAATTATATTATAATATTTTTAATTTACACAAAATTTCAATAAAAAAATAAATAAATAAATAAATAAATGAAAAAAAAAAAATATTAAATTATATTTATATTTTAAATATATTTGTTGATAAACCAATGTTAAACATATTATTGAACAACTATATTTTTTTACAACTCTACAAGCAAACATTTTTTAAAGATCGTTCCACGTTTAATAATAATCAAAGTAACGTATTTTTAACGTAATTATTCGTCTTGAATACACTTTTATACTCAAATAAAACAGGTTAAATAGTATTTGGTGTTTTGATTTTAAAATCATATTATTTTAAAAGATATGTCATAAGATTAAGATATAAGATATAAGATATAAGATATAAGATTAAGTCATCACCAATCATTATTAACCGTCAGTCTTGTTTTCCTGGTGTAAAACTTGCATTTTAAAAGCCATCCTTGTCGTCGATTAACTATAAAACAAGTGTATTTTAAAGCAAAACCATATTATAATGTACCTATTCCAATCGTGGTTTATCTTTTCCCTTCTTTATAATTAAATAATTCAATAAATATTTTAATTTCTGTATAGATTCGCTGTTTTAAATTTTAAGTGCTACGTGCATATGTATAGGCCGAATAAAATATTACAAAATATTTTGTACACCCTAACACTGCACTGTAAAGGCACGTTAAAAACCATTTGTTTTCCCGGTAAATCGAATGATAAACATTATGATAATAATGCGACTACTAACCTTCCCCAAACAAAATTTATATAATATCTTATCCAATTTTAAAAGGTCACTTCTAACCGTCTCTTTTGATTACCCTACACTATCATACTTTGAGTTAAATATTATTGGTCACGGTTATTACTTATTAGATTAACAAAGATTCGGGTTCAAGTGGGCGTTATAAAAGCGAGTAGTTGATATCATTATTAAATCTCATCGTCTGGCACTCGGCCCCACTGATAATTTGTTTTTTGTTAATAATTTTGGTAATAACAAATATTGTTGTACGTGCATGTATAATAGCGGTTCTAATAGTAAAACGCGTAACGACGGAATGATGTTGATTCAATTAAGTAGAAAGTGAAAAGTAGTACAACCCTGGAAACCATTCTGAAATAATTATACCCCTACCGGCTATACTGACGAATAGAAAAAATCGTGATTTATCGAAAGAAGCCCGAATACCTATAACAATTAAATGTTTCTTTTTTTGCTTATTATATTCTTCAAATAATTGATTTACCTAATTACCTAGAGTCAAGATGTAAATAAATTCATAAACAGAGTTAGGAATAAATTTAAATGTAAGTAAAATACTAAAAATTAATGCAAATGGTCTCAGTTGTTGGAGTTTGACATGACAAGCAAAAAAAAAAACGGGTGGGCCTCGTTTTGCTGTACAGTTGGGGGTGGAGTGTACCTCGTTTATAGGATAGGTCATTATTACAATGGATTTGTTAAATTTGAATGCAACGATAGATATCATTGTATACGAATAACGATTCTGAACGGAGTTAATATGTTTGTCTAAAATGTGTATATAAT
>JAIPRK010000014.1:156275-665684 GCA_025469195.1 Chaitophorus viminalis | reverse complement strand
TATAAAGATTTGGTGAAAATTTCAAGTTGTTGCGGTTTTTCGTTTTTGAGTTAGAACATTTTAAAAAAATGTAGTTTGTAAAAACGTGATTTTGCGTAAAATTTCCCGTTTTTTCGTAATTTTTTTAACATTTTTTTCGATTTTTTCAAAAAGTATTAAAAAAGTTGGACTTTTGACTTGCCCAAGTACCATCTACATTCACTTTCCTTTCAGAAAAGTTGCTGTATAAGCAAATCGAAGAATTTTTACTGCAAAATAACTTGTCGTCAGACACAAAAAAAAACACACATCATTGTAAAATCAATAGATTCTATCACTCCGTTCAGAATCTAAAAAGGATGTCCATAGTTTTTCTTAACTATTTTTAATTTTGAACAATATTAAATAATCAAGTCTTAAAGTAAACCGCTATCGAAAAGTTGATAAAATATTTCTGAGTTAACATTGAGAAAAAATGAGACATTATGTTATAACATAATTCAAATTGATTTTTTAAAAATGCATCAGGAAATCAACTCGTCAAAAAATTGAATTTCAAACTAAAGAATATTTTTTAAATTTCAATTTCTATTATAATTTATTTGACATGGGTTTAATTGGTATGGTTCTAATAAAATTAAGATAATTATAATAAGCCAAATAATATTGTCAAGGTAAGAATATATTTTTAAATCAGATAATATAGGGTAAGTTATAATTATAATATATATAATATAGTATAAAAATTCATATATATATATATATATATATATAATACATAATTGATTTTATTTAAAGCAAAAAATGTGGTTACCACCTGTTATCAGAGGCTATTCAACTACTCAAGTAAAATATCATTCAGAAAATCTGGAAGAAATTCAGATGACCTTCAATAAAAGTAAGAAAAACATTGAAAGCATTTCGTACATAGGAATCGATGATAATAATATGATCTACTAAGAAGGTATTAAATAATAAACCAACCATATAATTCGTAATTAATTGTTTTCAAATCATTATCGAATTTAAACGTTCTATTATTCCAATGCACTGTTGTTCATTAATTAACGTTGAAACTAATATTCTTCTATTTTCATTCATAATGAGCATAATAATTATAAACATTACTTTAGTATTTGTTCAATTAAAATAATTGCAAGTAAAATGTGGTAAACAGTGTGACACTTATATTATTACCTATGTATAATAAATACTAACCAACAATTATATTGAATTTTATACAAATCTGTGCGTATTTTAAACTAGAAGTAACTATTTTTTTTTCGACTGACGAAGTGTTAATAAGAACTGTGTTTTCTTGATTAAATTAAAATCGAAAATGCTAATCAACGGTATTTAGATCAAATGTTATTCTTCCATCATCAACATCAGATTTTTTTTTCTTTCAATTTATTTATGAACTAATAACATACAGTATGTACAATAATATTGTAGTCATCAGTTGAAAACAAGTGATTCAATAACAAACGTTTAGGTGATTAATATAATTAATACATTGACGCGTAGAAACTTTGAGACCAGGAAAAATAGAGAGAAAAAAGACTATGCGTAAAATCGTATGAAACTTGGTAAAATATGGACCTATACTTATTGTTTTCTCGTTCGACAATAATTGTAAAATATTAATACAATTTTTTTCTATCCTTTTAAGCTGAAAACATGTCGGACACCGTCGGTAACTTGGAACGGAACATAGTAAGTAAACAAATTAAATTTACAGAAATATATTATTAATTATATGTTTAAGTGAATCAACGATATTAAAATTACAATAGCATAAAGTAACACATATTAAATAATATTATTACATAATATGAAATTAATTAATGTATTATCAATAGCAGCTAATAGTAACAAGTGGAATAGTGTAATAGTAATAGTGGTAATAGTAAGAAAAAATTATATAAAATAACTAGTTATCGGTTATTAGTTATATAATAATAACGCTCATAATAGTAGAAACATACAAATTAAAATAAATCAACTCGTTAAATTAGTGGTATTAAATATTGACAAACAAGAAATATATTAAATTATTATAGACTAGCCCGGCATCGTCCGTGAGCAATTTTTTGAGTTATAGGCTTTTTTCTATCAAATGTTATAGAAAAATAAGTATATAAGTCACTGGATCAAATATACATTTGATATACGTATAGCTTCCGTGGTAACAGCTTGCAAGCAATACAAAGAAGTGTAAAGTACTTGCCCTATTGACCTCTTTCCGAAAACTTCGACCAAGAAAAAACGTTTTCCATTTTCAACCTTTTTATCCCTTTTATTACCCCCGGAACAACGGTTCCGGCTAGATGATCCACGTTTCGAAAAATCCACGTGCAGTTTCTTCATGTTAAAAATTCAGACTAAAAAATAACGTTTTCCTCTTAACTTTTTTAACCCCCTGAGAGGTAAAACTTTGAAATAATCCTTTTTTAATTGGTCTCTACATCGTAAAATTAAATTGATGACAAAATGTTGAACTCACTACATCAACGGTCCCGGCTAAGCAATGACATATCAGTCAGATCATGTCAAGATTTGTTATTTAATTTATTATGTAGATGATTTAAGTTAATATTATAATATAGTTATAACGTAATATAGGTAATAATATTTGGAGGAAGGTGGTAACTTACTCGTATAGCCCTACCTGCAGTAACGTGTATCATCGCAATGCAGAACAAAACAAACGACTATCTAGAGCAGCGATGGCAAACCTATATTATGAAATTATATATAAAATTCATAATTTTAAATGCATTATGTTAATTATTGATATCACGATAAAAATTATGTGTTCGTATTAATAATAGTGAATATAATGTACTCTTTAATTATAAAATAAATATTAAGTCCTGTTTTAAGCATAGGTAATATGTGATAGTTAATTATTCAAGCGAAAATATTAATAACAAAAAAAAGAGGTCGGTAAAAATTATTGACATGCAGATCAAAATAAAATCATATAAAAAAATGTTAATTTGATATACATGAACGCCAAAAGGTTTGCCATCCCTGATCTATAGAGTAAGTCATTATAGGCGTATAGGCGTTATGAATTAACAACGATGACAAAATAGGTACATAAATACAAAGTAGGTAGGTACATAAATATTGAACAATGAAGTGCAAAATGTTCAATATGGAATTATTTTTATATCAAAACAGGCCGTGGCCAAAAGCACAGTATCTAGTAGATAGATTTAATAGGAGAAAAAAGTTACAGTAAAAGTACGAATACCGGTAAATCCTAGGTTTCATTTACTACTGTCGGTAAATGTTCGAATCTTGGACTATTACCGATTGATTTTGGTAAAACCTATAGATTACGTAAAATAGTTTGATCAACACCCGAATAATTTTAGTATATTATATACAAGTATATTTTTATTATAACAATGTTATTTGTTTATGCTATTGGCTTGGCTATTGTGACATCTCGAGTTGCACAATACATTTTTGGATCGACACATATATCGATTTTTAATACATTTTTTTAAACACTTCCACCGTATTAAGTGTTTTTACCATTATTTCGAGTTCTGCAAAGAAGAAAATTTTACACGCTTTCAGACTTTTGGTAACATCACTGATTGTTTATCCTGAGAGTTAGAAAATTTCGTTTGTAAAAGTCCGAACTACTTAATCATTCGGGCTTTGATCAAACTATTTTGTGTATCCTAGGTTTTACCGAAATCAATTGGTGAAAGTCCAAAATTTGGACATTCACCGACAGCAGTCGGCAATACCTAAGATTTACCTGTAAATCCTATGTTTGATCGGTATTCGTACTTTTACCGTAACATACATAATATTGTTAAAAAGAGGGGAGTGAATTCTTATTTGCAATGCGCATATCATCCTGAACTCGTATCATTCTGAAACTCGTGGACAATAGGTGGTGCAAAGGACAATGTGAACGTGATTGGAAATCAGAGATTTTGAAGTTTAGTTTATTATTGTATACAAACGGGGATGAATGATTCGGCGATATTTTATCGTATACGGGAAAGGATTGAAAATCGTATGCATCACGCGTGATAATGTAGTTGAAATGTAAACGTTGCGCAGTTGGCAAGAACGCGTACATTATATATAATATATTATTGTACCACGTGCGTTCAGCAAGTTCATTGAACACTTCCGATCCAACATCGACTTCCTGTTTTCTCTCGAATAGTTAGACACACGGTTTATTTGGTATCAATAATATTTATACAACCGTATTGTTATGGGATTATTATTTCTTAACAATGTACTTTTAAGCACGTGGACCATTTCCGACAACACACTGCAGGTGATTGTAATCAATTTTTCATCTACATCGGAATATACAATATCTATAAAATCGGTCTCTCTTTCTCTCTCTCTCTCTCCCTCTCCATCTCCTGCACATATTTATTTGATATAAGATTTGTATTATAATGTGTTTTAATATCGATATAACCGTTTTATTTTTTAGTATATTTTTAATATACTGCTGATTTAAATCTATTCATACGCATTTTTCGCAGTATGCATATGGAGATTCAATGTTCCCAGTATTTATTTTCCTGTCCGCTTCCGATCGTTCGCGGCCGTTACTCGCCGTCGCTGTGTATTTATATTAAATCGCTTTTGATTCGCAGTTCTCCGAAGTAACACAAATTGTGCATACTATATGACATATTATTTGTTATTAATATACATACTCTTAACTTTACGGAAATTTTATTTTTATTAATTATTATCCTCCTCCGGGTAGCACAATATATTGCTCACATGAAATATTAGCGCGGGTAAACCGTGAAAAACACCATTCACATTTTGAACGAAAATCAGCGGAAAAAGAAAATCGCATGACAAACACGGTTTACCATTCTGCTGCAGGTTGTCGTTTAAATGTCAAAAGTCACCGAACAAATTATATTATATCCATTTTTTAATTAGAAAAGACAAACAAATTTGTCTACAAATTAATTTAGTTTTAATAATTCATAATGGTTTTTACACTTCAGTTATTTTTGTAATTTAAATATTTCGTAAAGAGATTGTGGGCTGGCACGTAACGACATAAAAATAACATTTGAAAGAACCTTTATTATAATTATTATGACTTATTATAAAATAACATTTCCGTAATTATTATATTTGATTATTTGATTATTTAATTATTTATAAAAGTGTGAATTGCAGTCTAAATTACACGTTTTCATGGTTACAAACAAAATGTATAGTTTATTTAAAACATAAAGTAATCAACAACAAAAAAAAAAAAATAAATTAAAAATAAACAATTTAATCATGTTTTACAAAATTTACTAAGAAATTTCTGAAATGTACTGTCATAATCTGAGTAATGTTTTGTAGATTAGTTTTTTGCACATTTAATGAATAATGATGGGATCCGTTTTTATTTAAAAATGTAAGATTCAAAATGACATTATCTTTTATGTTGATTTATGGCTTGATTTTATGGCTGTATTAAACATATCCGCTTGGATAAAACTAGCAGTTTCTCATTGAATAAAAGAACAAAATAATTTTACGTTATTTAATTTTTAAATTTTCAAACATTTGTGTATATATATATATTTACTGTCTTTATAATTTCGACGAAAGAATAGATATTATCTAGAGATTTAGACATTCAATGTATTTTCATATCTTACGATTTCTCAAATATAAAGTATCTACTATCTAGTAATTTTAAATTATTTTTTTACCGTTTTCCTTCTATTCAAAGGAATTTATTTTAAAGTATTCGTTTAAGTAATATTGCAACTATTATGCTGATTAACTTTTCACATAATATATTATATTTTTACCCGATTTTTAGTACTCGATCACACTCATTACCAGTTATTTTAGTGAATAATAAAATAATGTAAACAACCCATTTGATACTACGTTAAATCGTGACTTAACTTTGAAGTATTTTATTTTAACGCAGGATCATATAATAATAATAAAACGTTGATTATGCCGGTGTAAGGGGAGAGGACAGGTGAGAACTGTTAATCTAATCATCTATCTGGATTCATGCCATAACGTGAGCCAGATATTTCGGGTTTGTTTCCCAACCCGTTATTGATCTCATTTTCGAGGTTTAACGGATATTTTAAAATTCGACGGCAACAATTCCTAAAGAAAAATGAAAACAGTTTGCGAACATTAGGCGAGTGAAATTTACTGCAGTAACGACGGTATGTCGGTATATTATTTCTCTCTAAACCTATGTAAAAAAGTAATTTTACAACTATAAACGCTTCGATCACTTTTGTTGTAAATTCGTAGTTCGGCGTACAACGGGTTCTTAGATATTTTTTTGCTTAAAATCGTTTTAGATGACTTCGATTTTATTAAAGCTCAGTCGATCGTGTGATTTGCTGTCGTGATTTTCTTATAATAATTTAAGCTTTTCGATTATTCTATTTACCTCACGATCGTTCTATTTACGACGCTTAAAACGTTGTCGACGTTTTAATATTCCGTTCGATTGATGAAAATCGGAAAACGTTTTGTTTTATTGTTCCCGTCTCCTGGTTATAGGGTTAGCCGCACCTATATACCGAAAAATATAATTTTGCTTTGATTTATTATACGTTCAACATCTCAATTATTACAAGTATTGTATAACATAAATACACAATAATTTACAAAAACTTGAAAAACAAATAGTTTATAAATGTAATAAATTAAACAATCATGTTTTTTTCGTACATGTTGAAAAATATCTTGATCGCATTTTCTTGGTACTCGACATATTATAATATTACTGTTTTACATACTAAAGACGCAATACCTATACGTAACAGTTGTATGATTAGTGATACATTTTTTTATCAACATCCGGGTTTGTACGAGATATGAGTGATTCTCCTTAAACTATAATAAATAAACAGTAGTAGAGTAGGTAGTTATAGTATAGTAGAACTGTAATAAATTATTAGTAGTAATGTAGTACTTATTACATTATGTACGTTTTGTTTTGCTAACTCGTAACCAACAACTTTGAGTAGTCAATTATCAGAGAATATCACTCGAATTTACCAATCGGATAAACTATTAAATATTATTGATGATATAAAAATGTATATATTAGTATATTATATAATATTGAATGATATAATCTCGGAGTTTTGTATTCCTGCGAGTAATTAGTGTTCGTGATAACAATCTCGATGGGCATTTCTGCTTAATTTTTATTATTTTTTTTTTTTTGAGACGCAGTTAAAATTTCATCAGCCAAGACTGTAATATTTTCTTATACAATTCATTTTATTTGACTTTGTTCCGATGAATCATAACATCATAACATTTTATATACATGTATAAACTTGTTGTAGAGAAAAAAATACAATTTCACTTAGACGCGATGTTTTTAAAAGAATTTTATTTTTCTAACAATAAAATACTTACTTAGTTCTTATTATTAATATTTATTGTTATTATTTTCATGAAAATGATTTGTTTTTATTGCATTTAGTTTAGCTTTCGAATATTTAAAAATATAAATTTATTTGTTTTTTTTTTTACTTCGCTTGAAAGTACTTTTTTTTAACATTATAGGTATATAATACTTCCGACTGAATTTCTTTCAACAGTATTATATAGAATGCAAATAAAACATCAAGTTACTATATCAACAGCCTAAACACAAATATTAAAATATTGATCTATTTAAATGCAACAAAGTGCGTCTTTTAAATATCATAATTGGTCACAAAAAATCACACACAACTTTTAAACGATTCATGCGTGCTATTTCTAGTGACACTACACTCATAGTATATACATATATACACAATGCACATACTATTATAGCCATATAGTATTAGCTCATACAAACAAACGATTCTAAAATGGTTTTAAGACAGACATTAAAATATAATAATAACGAACGTAGTGATGATATTATTTATTTTTTATTATTTTGAAGTAGTATTGCCACATGAAATTTCTTAAGTAATGGTGTAATACTTAATATTACAACTGTAGTACGACTGTATATTATATGATTAGTAGGCGCGTCAACACAATCATAAATTAAAGGTAACGATATAAGTCATTATTGCATGACGTTATTATGTACTCGTAACAGTAAAATACGCAGGTACTAACAACTACCATATTATTATACTAATAATAATTAATCGGCGCTTTACAACGATAATTACTATTGTGTTTAAATATTGTACGGTCGATTCGTTATTTGTATTGGTCTAATGGATTTATCACGAACCGATCCGGAGTTAATACTATTATTAATTAACGATAATGTTAACTAGGTATAATTTAAGACGTTATTTTATCATCACCGAATCTTGAATACATTGTAATCTGTATTACATAATATAATTACGTGCAGACGGCGGACCTCGAAGTGGTTAAAAATATAAGCGGTAACTATATTGATGTCACATGACTCCACTGAAATAAAAATGTAACGATTTTTGTTTATGTGGATCAAGTGGTAGTTAGCGAAAATGATGAATCAGGATACGATCAAAACAAAATAATAAAATATATTATGTACACTAGGTGAGTACAATAAATCGATAAACCTCAAATATTCGTTTATCTTAGCACTGTTACTTTGTTATCGTCTATAAGTCTATAAGGTCTTTAGGTTTTGATGTATTATTTTCAACCTAAATTACTGTATAGAGAGATTCTTTATAAAACTTATGAGTCTTTATGAGTAGACTTATAAGTAGTGATCAGAATTTAATCAGGATTCTTCAAAAATTCGACAAATCCGGATTTTAAAATCAAAGGTTTGGGTTTATCATTGCGGATTTCTGTATTACAAATTATAATCATAAAATACATGGTGTCTGAACACTCTGAACCCTGAGTACTAAAAACTATTAGTAATATGTTCAAAAATGTATTTAAAAAAAATATATATATATTTTATCATTATGTTATTTATTATGAATAATTTATAAACTAATACTAATTCAATATTTAAAAATACGAAATCGGGATTCAATGCGATATCTGGATTTTAGAACTAAAAATCTGGATTTACAGTAAAATTCGGATTAGGGATTTCAAACTTCAAAAAACCGATTTCTCAATCGTCGGCAAATCCAGATTTTTCCATTGGCCGTCACTACTTACGAGTTAAAAGTTTCTTGGCAGATTATAGCATATGAATTCGTTTTTATTATTACGACGTATGTCGAGGTTTCGGCGATTAAGTTGTATACTTGTACTAGTTTGAAAGTCGTAGTGTAATCTAATTGTCCGCACACATGTAAGTTCTACGGTAAACATTAGCTACTAATAAACAAACAAGCATTAGCATTGGCAGTTGATTTTACTTGAATTTATGTTTCGAACAACTAATTAGGTAATGAAAAACTTAAACAATATTTTGGGTTACGATTCATTGAAGAATACAACTTTGAAACTGCAAAATATCGCGGAACTAATCGTGCATCGGGGAAAAGATAGTGAACAAAAAAATAAAAATACAGGCAGCGCAGAATTCAGAAAAGGTTACTGCTTACACTTTCGCATCCTTGCAGCAGTCGCACGTGGGGTTAGGATTTCGACGGACTCGCAGGATCGGCGATCGTCGTTGCGTGTGGCGCACGTGCTCGTGATAAATACGCGGTCTTCATGCACAACAAATGGAAATTCGCACGCGCGTCCATATTTATAGCGACACAATGGAACAAACGTAATGACATTATATTATATTAATATTCGTACGCGTACGCATATCTGAGATTGTTGCACATGTACATGCTGCCAATGCAGTCCTGCAAGCGACAATAATACGATACGCGATGTACCGAGAAAAACGATTCAGACATAAATGAGTACATAATGTACATTGTACATCCACGATTCATTACGCTTAATCCGTATCAAAGACTTTTAAATCAACGATCCATCTTCAGAACAAAATTCTACGTATAGGTAAATGAGTTTTGTACGCGCGCGCACACACACATATATTTATATATGTACACAGTAACGTCCAGCGTCTATAGCTCACTGATGGTCTATGGTCCCGTGGACTCATTTCAAGTGGTCCGCAATGCTATTCAAATTTTCTCAATATTATCAATCTTTTAGTTTTAGATTTTTTTTAAAAAAAAATCAACAATGTTGTAATTTATATTCTATACGGCTAGTGTACGTAAATTTCCCATCATATTGAGCAATAGCATATTTTCAAGGATCCTACAACAGGTCAAAGAAACGTGTGGTTATAAGCCACATTTGAATAAATAATAATTTAAACTTGTACATTTTTTCATTGAAAAATAATTAAAAAAAAACTTTTTTTTACTAATATCTAAATAAACTTTTTCCACAACATAAGCTGAATTTTTGATTTTATTATGTACACGTAAATTATAAACTAAAAAAGTAGAAAAAAATAAGTTGAGTAGGAAAAGGGTTGATAATAAATAAGTCGTAGTCCGTGATGGTACAAAAGTGGTCTGTGCTTAGTGTTGAGTTGAGAACCATTGGTCTAGCTCTTTCATCCGACTTCGCCCGAGTTGTCTGATCATTTTTTTGTCAAGGAACATCGGTATACTTTTGATTTTCTCTTCAAAAACACTGTATTTCTTCTCCATATTTTGTAACATGTCATAAATAATTTCTCGATTAACTTGGAAAATTGAAATTAGACGAGGAAACCCGAGATGCTACGGAATACCGAAACAACATCACTGCAATATATTATTATATAAAGAGCACTCCACCCACGTGTATATGAGTGTATCAAGCCCGAGTAATCGGTGACCGTTGTTGGCATCCACGCGGATGCAATTTGGATGCGCTCAGTAGTCGTATTGTTCGAAAATTTATTATATTACAATATACCGTGTCGAAGAATAGAAATAGAAAAATCGATCGGATGTGCACGCGCATAAAAGCAGTGCTTTATGTCCGCGAGAATAGTAAAATATACACTATAGTACATATTGTGCTCTGTTTCTTCGAGTGCATATTATATTAACATTGTGCACGTGTACAAATAATGAATAATGAATAAATCGATACGATCATGAGTTAATTATGCATACAAAATTATAAACGCTCCTAACTAATGTACCGTCCGAGTCGTATTACGTGGTGAACAAACATTGAACAAGTGTTGAAGCATGTGATTCGTCGTCCATCCCAATGTTACAAAGCCACGAGAAGCTTAAATTTTTTTGTAAAGTTGGCGGAATAAAGTATTTTCCAATCGAGGATGTGACCGACTCTCTCCAATCGAGTTTATTATAGGAATAAAAGTATTTAAATATTTCAACGGATTCGGGCCATAAGACTATAAGTTGTCTTAAATATGTAATGATTAAGTTTACTCAACTTTAATTCGGATTTTTTTTCAATTTTTATTTATGTTCAAATCTACACTTAAGTGAATATCATCGACAGTGTTGGTGGTATGCCGTGAAAAATGCAAATTTATTTAACATAATAATGTTTAATATTGTTCAATATATAATCATTTATTTATTCTTTGATTGTCTTGCACTGTATATATTTATAAATAAGATGGTACCGCTATGCGTGCGACCACCGTGACGCTAAAAAGTTTAGTGAAGTCCGCACTGACATCATGTTTTGTCCTGACCACTTGTCCAAAGATTGTGCTAGGAGATTGTATGGATGGAAAATTATATAGCGGGTTTTGGTCTACGTATAATATGCGACTATCATTAAACTATTAGTAAATTATTATATTGCTATATTTCGGTAAAATATCGTACACGTGGCAACGGAAAATATGAGAATAAGGGTGGTCGACCGCGATGACGTGGAGAAAATCGTTCTCGGAAGAATCTCACGTTATTATTGTTGCCGTTCTACATAATAAACAGCATAGGTATTATTATTATTGCGACGCGTTTAATAATACATGAGCAGTATCGACGACCTATTGATTGATCTGATGCATATTATATACCCGAAAGAGAGGGAGAGTGAGAGAGAGAGAGCTAAAGAATTTCAGTAAATGTTTTTAAGAGGATCTACACGGGCAATTTCATTGTTTGTGTAAAACGAAATAATTTATTTTTTAACACGCTTTATAATAGTAGATTACGCTTCACAAATTCCCGATCGGTCCCACGTGACCGACTACCTTGGAGTATTGCTATTTTCGATTTATGCGTGTTATTATTGCGTTTCATACGTTCTAAAACGGTTTTTCGTAGTAAACCGCGATTGCGATTCGCATAGATCAATCATTTTTCTTTAATTATAAACAACATAGAACGCACATCATTATTATCGGTGTTGTTTTACATCAGAAATTGTTCAATTCATACGATTTACGTCTTGCATCGTTCACGTAAAAGAAAATCGAAATTAAACCATACTTCAATGTCAAATAATAAATCAAAGTCCGCTATTCGTATCAAAACTAGTAGTCCATAACTACTCGTATTCAAAATCGTATTCAAAATCAGCTCAACATACGAATGGTTCGTCGTTGTCTTTGATCAGTTCGTAGAACCGTTGATCGTTGAATAAACAAAATAAGAATGAAAAGATAAAAGTATAGATTAAAATAAAAGTTGTGACCAATGCTACACTGCAGCCAACATTTTAAAATTTTTCAAATCAATTAATTCAGATAAAAACTTGCAAACTATCTTTATACAACGACGCACCTATGCATTATATATTTAAAAAAAATCACTTTAATGGGTATTGTATGAATCCACTGGCACTATGTATCCTTTCTCCCCCGTAACTTCACCCCTTCACCGCACAACAGACCAATAATCTATGTAATACAAGACTTATTCCGAATAATGAAAAAAATTAAATTAAGTTAAATAAAAATTTTGCTACAACCAATAGTAAAATCAGACAGTTTATTATCGCCGTAAAGACTCTATTTCACCCAAATAATTTCACTTGCAAATCGGAGTTTACTCCAACGCACGGAGAAACGTTTTTAATCCGTCGGTCCCTTACTTATTTTATTATTGTTTCGTACGCGCGTGTCGTCACCATATAAATTTACAGTTTCTGAATGCGTTGTGGTGTTATTGCGTCATTTCTGCCTGGAATTTATACGATTTTGAAAATGTGAATTTTGGAAACAATTGCATTTGGAGTTCAGCTAAAACAAAAAAGACAAAAAAAAAAAAAAATGTTAAACATTACCACGTAACAATCGAACAACATTGTTTATAAGATATATCGGCAACTGAGCTATTTTTGTCTAGTCAATTATTTGTTGCTAATAATATCCTAACTAAAATAGGGCGATGGTAATTTCTACTATTAAGACGGTTGTCTCTGGTGCCCGGTGTCCGGCAGCCCGGAGGCATATTAACAATTAGTGTACACGGTCTGGGCACTATATATGAAATAATCCGATTTTCGCCTTCTAGGTCAATTCATCGCGAATAATTCATCGTCAACAAATTCATCGTCATAATACATCGCGAACGAGAGTCAAATTAAATAACTAATATTTTATCTAAATAATTTCACTTATTTATAATTAATTCCTAAATTATAAAAATGCCTTAAGATAATTGTTTGGTTAAAGTGAGCTAAATATATGAATTCTAAAACCATTAAATACATTACGGTAAAATATTTTCCATTATCATTTTAAAGTTTAGACATAACGTTGTTATACGATTGTGCGAATATAATCTTAATGTTGTAAATATTATTATTACTTATTTACTATTCATATTTTTGTATTTAATTTCTCGTATGCTTTATAGCAATAAAATTATTTTATCTAGAAGGAAAAAGTGTCATAATTAACATTTATTTATGAATACAATACCTAACTTACTTTGACCGAACAATTATTTTAAGGCATTTTTATGATTTAAGAATTAATTATAAATAAGCGAAATTATTAAAATAAAATTGTTAGTTATTTAATTTGACTCTCGTTTGCAATGTATTTAACGGTGATGAATTTGACACCGCGATGTATTTTACCGCGATGAATTGATCGTATACCGAGACCATGTACACTTTGTTAATAAGCCGCTCGGAGGTAGGTCGGTAATCAGCCACTGTGATTTTAGACACAGCCGCGTTTTCCCACGTGATCGCACAAAGTTCCCAATCGAACATAAGAATTTGTAACGATTGTAATTCACAGTATCACCATTTATGTCAATATTGCCGTGAAGCCATTTGATGGTGACCAAATAATTTTTCGATAACACCTTCAGTATTGCGTACATCACGATGACGACGCATAGTAGATGAAAAACTGGCGCGATCGGTAACATTCTGATTAGGTAACCGATGCCGGTGAAAATAGCCATAACAATTAAAAATCCTTGGTCCTTCCATTTGATCGACACGTTTCCGTCGAATCTGTCGTCGTTTCGTATCTTAAAAACGCACCGCCAACATTACAAACAAATCGTACGACCTGTCGTGTTATTATTGCGTTACGTACGAGAACACTTGTTCCAGTTCCCACTGTCACCGTCGTTGTTTCATTAGCAACCGCATTTGCGATTCTACCGGTTTCGTGATCTTCGTGGGACGGTCTTGCCGTCAGTTCAATAGTTTTTGACTTGTAAACGATGTCTAACAGTCCGTCGACGACTGCTAGTGTAATGGCTAAACCAATTAATGTGTTCTCGACAATACCCATTGTTGACTGTCGTTTTGTAAACACGTTTAGTCGTATTATTCCGTTTGCGCGTAGGTTGCATTTTTTTTAATTCGAACCAGATAAAAATTAAAGTACAAACATTATCGGTTTACACACAAAATCTACAATCGACAATAAACCGTAGACTGGAAAATACGTCTTTGCTTGTCGCTTAATACGGCGACCGACCGACCGAATGTCTCTGTAAATCTATACAGTAAATATAAGTAATTAAAATGAGTAGGTACTGTATTGTTTGAGTAATAATTTATAATAATAATAATAATACATCATTAATATTGGAATATTATTAACACTATAATATTACACAACATTTCAAATATCGAAATAATAATAGTGTATACTAATGTAATGCGTCTGATATTTATTACTTAGTAATAATTACTATGATACAATATCTTAACTCCTGATGTACGTAAATTGTAATACCAAAGAAATTAGAATAAATAGTGTGTTTTGAAATTTTTCGTAAACAATAATATCTCCATCATTATCATTTAGTATTATCAACTATCAGTCAACCACATTCGAACCACAACTAACCACTTTGGTGTCGAGAGTTCTCTTCTGTCCTACAGCGCTCTATGTATAAAGATTAAGGAATAAATATAGTCCACTGATATATTTCATAATTATATGGAATATTATTATACTTCATTATCTATGAATAAAACCAATAAATTTCTCATTTCACTCAGAATCAAAAATAAAAATTGCAAAACAGTACACATTGCATTACAAACAATTATAGTATTTTGAATTTTAAGGAGACTGGAATTATAAGTGGTAGATATAAAAATTAGATTTATACAAATACAGAAAACAAGTGATATCATCAAATTTGGTTTATGTTATTCATAGTTTGATTAGATGTTTGTATTTTGTAGATGATCTACGGTTTATAATATTGAAAGAAATATTTTTTAAAATGTCTAGTCTTACTTTACCAAAGTATCTACTAGATTTTAATGATTCGATTTTAGGGTTAGTTAAATAATTATTTTGGCGTGTAATATGCAACATTTTATTACAATCTATTAAATTTAGCTTGTATATAAAATGTAGGCATTTCGGTAAAATATTTGTCCATATAAAAACTTTAATTTCTTAAAATAATAGATGTTCGGCCATAGACATTTCAAAATTTTCGAAATATCTTGATGAAATTTGTGCTGTTTTCGATTAAAAGTTAAACCTGCTTTGTTATAAGACAATTGGTTCTACTGCTATATACCATTCATATTTATAAATATTAACTGATCTACCAAACCTCTTTCACTCAACACAGTTTTTTGGAGAGCAATAGACATTGAGGCATTGGTTTCAAGTTAAGAATACCAGTACAACAATATCATTCATCCGTACTTCACACCCGATGGTGGAGTCTTATCCTTTTAAGATAATCCTTTTATGATATCTACTACCTTATATATCTATGTAATTATGTTATAATTGTACTCAAATGGCTTAGCGCACTGCCTGTTAATTAATTATGGACAAATAAATAACAAGTACTAATTTGCACATAGTTATGAATATGATATTATTTCGCATGCAATACTGTTGCAGTTGTACTTCGCATTACGTGAATTCTATTATAATTTTCCATAATTTTCACGATCAATCTGAACTATCAAATATATTGAAACATGCCGTGTATTTAATAATTTTCAGGTATCGGTAAAACTCGAATAAAAACAGAAGTTACATAATAGAATGTCATAAAAAAAAAATATCATATTCATCGTTTGTGTGAAATAAATTTTGTTAAATAATAAACAAGTTTCAATTATTTTTTTTTTAAATTTGAATTTCTTCTTTTTTTTTTTTAATTATTATTTCACCAGATAGGAATTATAGTTCGTTTCATAATTATCGAATCGAGGTACAATGTATCAATGAAATACTTATCAACAATAGTAAAATTAATAATAATAATGAAACGTAAACCCAATTTTTCAAACACAAATGAAAGATAATGAAAAAATTTATAAATATTCTACATTTGTAATATGGTTCTTTAATAAGAGAAAAAAAACTTTAAAATAAGTTCTGTTGTTTTTGAGATCTGTTGTATATCGAGGCCAATATTTTATGTTTATATTTAATATATTTAATATTTTATTATATGCAAGGGCAAATCTCCATGGACAATTGAGTATAGCTTTTATTTGATAAAATAATTACGAGCTATTAAGATTATTATTTTTTTCATACAACATCTTATTGGCTATCATAGATAAATAGGATTATGTAGGTTACGCATAAAAACTAAAAACCATTCATCGAAATCAAATGATAAATATTAAATTTGTTTATTTGTTTAATAGTTCATTTCATAAAAATATGTAGTTATATTCTTTTAGATTTTGAACGGAGTGATGAATGTATTGATTTTACAATTATGTTTTATTTATTTTAGATTCTGAAGGAAGTGATGGAATCTATTGATTTTACAATGATGTGTTTTTTTTTTTTTTGTGTCTATCATCACGTTTTGGGGCAGTAAAAATGATTCGATTTTCTTAAACAGCAACTTTTCTGAAAGTAAAATTAATATAGATAGTTTTCAAAGTATTTTGACATATTTTGAATTATTTATAGACAATTTAAATTTTCAATTTTTGTAAGTTTTTTTTTTAAAAAAATATCTATATTTATTTGGCTGTCCAAATTTGTATAAGAAATGTTAAAATCGTGATGAATTACAAGTTATTTTGTAGTTGAAAATTCATAAGTTTCAGATTATACTTAAGGATTAAAATTTTAACACTGGGTTATCCATAAGTTACTCTTCAAAAAGCTATAAAACAATTTCTACTGGATTTTAAGAAGACAATTTTATAGCCGTTTGAAATTTAAATTTGTACGAAATTGCATACTATTTTGATACCAATTCCTGTAAGGGAAATCGTAATATAACGATGAATCAATATTGGTACTACTATCTGAATACGGAATAATACAAGAAGAAAGTAATAATTATATAATCAATTAAAAAAGAACGGATGGACCTCGCTTTGCTGTACAGTTGTGGGTGGAATGTACCTCGTTTATAGGATAGGTCATTATTACAACGGATTTGTTAAATTTGAATGCAATGATTTTAACATATTTTATACAAATTTGAACTTTATGGGCTTATAAAAAAAATTTGAGTGAAACCATCTCTGATATTTTTTAGTTATAATTAGTATACCTCATAATTAGTCCTTTCATACATTTTCAAGAGTTTTCGGCCAGCCAATTAAATTTTATAAATGTTTAAAAAAAAAATTTTTACAAAAATCGAAAATTTAAATTGTCTATAAATAAGTCAAAATATGTCAAAATACTTTGAAAACATAACCATGTATAAAGAACACCAATATAAAGATTTGGTAAAAATTTCAAGTTGTTGTGGTTTTTTGTTTTTGAGTTAGAGCATTTTAAAAAATCGATATGATTTGTCAGTCTAGAATTTTATATATTATATTATATTTTACATGTAATTTTATGTCAATATTCGCTGTTCAAATGCTTATAACAAAAAAATTGTGCCTATGGATTTTGATGATTTTTCAATGGCAATAAAAACTATTTTTGTGGAATCTTCTATTAAATTTTCAAGTATTTTGTATGAGTCAATTTTTTTTTTATCACCGATTATAAAAAAAAAATGTGAAAAATTCGAATTTTTTAAATGCCTATAAGTGGCTTAAAAATTAATATAATATTTTGAAAAAAATATGACATAGAGAAAATGCCTATCTTAACAACTGGTGAAAATTTCATGTTTCTGCGACTTTTAATTTTTGAATTATAACAAATATTTAAAATTGTTTGACCATAAATCGGTATTTTATGCAATTTCGTAAAAATTTAAATTTCAAACGGTCATAAAATTTTTTCCTTTTGGTTCGGTAGAAATATTTTTATATATTTTTGAAGATTAGCTTATAGAAAAACTAGTGTTAAAGTTTTGAACTTTAAGTATAAACAGAAAAAATTTTATGAATTTTTATCTACAAAATAACTTGCAAATTATCGTGATTTTGACACATTTTATACAAATTTGAGCTTCATGGGCTTATAAAAAAAATTTGAGAAAAACGATTTCCGACATTTTTTAGTGACAATAATTTTAATTTATTATAAACCTTGTATTAAATTTTCAAGAGTTTTCGATCAGCCAATTAAATTTTATAGATGGTTAAAAAACAAAATTTTACAAAAATCGAAAATTTAAATTGTTTATAAATAAGTCAAAATATGTCAAAATACTTTGAAAACTTAAGCATGTATATAAAACACTAATATAAAGATTTGGCAAAAATTTCAAGTGGTCGCGGTTTTTCGTTTTTGAGTTAGAGCATTTTAAAAAAATATTTTTTGTAAAAACGTGAATTTGTGTAAAATTTCCCGTTTTTTCGTAATTTTTTTTATCGTTTTTTTCGATAATTATTAAAATAGTTGGACTTTTGACTTGCCCAAGTACCATCTAAATTCATTTTACTTTCAGAAAAGTTGCTGTTTAAGAAAATTGAAGTATTTTTACTGCAAAAAAAGTTGTCAGACACAAAAGAAAAAAAATACAAAAAATCATTGTAAAATCAATAGATTCTATCACTCCGTTCAGAATCTAAAATATTACAATAATGTATGTACGTTCTTGCTTGGTAGTAGAGAGTTACAAAATTATTAAATAAAACTCGAAAAAAATACCAACTGCTTAATATTAAAATAATATAAAATAAAAAATAACAGAAAATAAAATATTTAAAAAAATCGTTATTAATACTGTTATTCAATACTGTATTATACTTATAGGTAAAATGCTCTAATAGCGAAAATATCAATATACAAATTGTATTTTTTTCGCTTGTAATTTAAAGATTTCCAGCAGTCTTATGGAGTATAATATTTTAAATGTATTCTAATTTATCTTATTTATAGGTACATCTTATTATTTCAGTTTTAATGTTATCAATGATCAACTAACGTTCTCTAAATTATGTTCTACTTCACTAACAAAACCGATATAATAGTCAATCAATATTCAATGGTATACCTATCTGGCTATCTACGTTCTTATTATTATTCCATCTTTCATCAACATAATATCATTTTGTATATTTGTATGGTCTTATTCTCTCTAAAACGGCACTCAATAATGTACTATTACTAGTATAATATTTTACTGTAATTTTCCGGCTATAATTGTATTATGCAGAAATATTTTTAAAATATACATAAAAAAATAATATAATATAATATATATATACACATTATACCAACAGTGTATGTATACAACTATATGAGTTAATAATT
Source organism: Chaitophorus viminalis (assembly GCA_025469195.1). Lineage (NCBI taxonomy): Eukaryota > Metazoa > Arthropoda > Insecta > Hemiptera > Aphididae > Chaitophorus > Chaitophorus viminalis. The sequence goes on along the minus strand of JAIPRK010000014.1, from coordinate 645,742 downwards.
GTACCTTGTGCTTGGTGTATTTATAACAAAAATTACAATGTTAGAATAAGAGGTAGAGATATTTAAACATAATTTTGAGTGACGCACTATATGAATCGGTTCGCGTGTACTGACGCAATACAAGGTGGATGCAAAACCAGACAAGGATATCAGCGATTCCATGTTGTGTATTATAAAACAATATTACGTTTGTGTGCGTGTGTGTGCGTGCGTTAAAATTATAAGTAACTACGATTGAGCTATTACATGTACGGGCATTTACATGTAGAAATGATATAGGAGTGTCTCGCACCAATATAGTTCAGATGTCATAGAGCACATCGCGCGGTTTAACTATCAGACAAATACGCCGTTTGTATATGTACACATATTGTGTTATATTATATACTTACATTTATAGTATTTAGTATTATATCATTTATAATTTAAGAATATAATTTCATAACATATTGTAATTGCTAATTATGTATATTACATATTATTAATCATATATACTATAGGTCAAGCGCATAAAATGTAACGTACCAAAAACGTTAAATTCTATATAAAGATTAATTTTTTTATTTTTCGATAGTAAAAATGCATACTTATAATATAATCTGTACCTGTATACACAGGCTGCGCGCAGTATATACGCAATAATTCGATTTCGACCACTGAACTGCAGAAGAGTACGGGGACATCCAACAGGAGATTATTTCGGGATGGTGGGTGACGTCCTTAATTTTAAGGGATAAGGTCCAGTTAATTTTTTGGTGTCTGAATAGGTTGGTTTTAGAATATGTATACAAAACGTATACCGTTTTCAAGCGAGGCTGATAATTACAGAGGGATAGTGGAAACGCTATGTTTACAAAGTCAAGTACGATCAATATACCAGCAGTGTATACAGTATTATGTGTACTGCAGTTACCGAGAGTGCAAAGTACTAACGCACAGTCGACGTACGTATGATTAAATATCATATTTATTGAAACGCATTTCAAAATTCTTACTAAGTTGATGGTGAATTTGAATTTTTCATACTCACAACCCTATATCGGACTTACCTATGTCGTTTGGGTTTCAATTCCGAAATATTCAAACCGTAAACCATCGCATTACATAATATAAAATTGTATCGCACTAGACACTTTGTTAATTTTGTTCTAGAATGGTGTGTACCTATATGGTTAATTTATTTCACGTTGTATTGAAATATTCATCATTGTTTTTTACTACATATTATTATTGTTATACGCAACCGGAATATGGTGCAGGGGGGGGATATTGTGCAAAAAGAGTTTTTTGTGTTACTAAGTTAGAAAACAAACTTGCTATTCCGTTTATTGAAATATGATACTTTCAAATATATCTATACGTACGTTGTTTACTGCGTCTATAGCAAAAGAAACATTTTCTGTTCCTCAGTTGTCGCCTAAACGGATATCGTTTATAACGTATTTCTACTTATACTTTGAAGATTTTAAGAGTAATTAAATCAAATTAATATACCAAAAATGAATATTTTAAGAACATTTGGTATTCGTATTATAATAAAACGGCGGATTGAATTAAAACATTATAATAAAATGTTATAGTAATTAATAATATTATAATAAATGTTTAATACTAAAAAGGAAAATATTACGAAAGATCTTCGGTCCAATAAACGAAGACAGCATCGGAGAGCGGAGAAGAAAGAAAAACAGAGAGCTACAAGAATTATGATTATATTATAGATTATGTTATTTTCATTAAACATTTCTTGGTCGTAGTGGTCGGACAACCCCAAAAAGAAGAAGAATAATAAAATGTTATTGTTCTCCGAGAGCATGGTATACGAAAAAACAGGGCCCGCGGTCCAATTTGAATTTCAGCTAGGAGTGGCTTCATAATAGTGTTCGGTTTGGAATGATTGTGCAGAGCAAGACAATATTATACGCGATCGCACAGCTTTTTGTTGTTGTCATTTCCCGGGCAGATCAAAGTTCCATCGTCCTCTGCTGCGTCTACAAGCGCGCGCTTACGACTTACTACGTGATGTGATTACGAAAACGGGCCCAAGACGTACGGAATCGCGAACGTCGGGTTCGGATAATGACGTTCCATTATTAACGCCACTGTCGTTGATTATGATTTATATCAAAGGGTTATTAATAATTACTTTATCGATATGCTATTTTCTAGGGCTTGACTCAGGCAAGCCTGCTTTTCTCTCTAATTTATCAAAGTTTATTTTTTCTGCGATTGATTTGTTTAAAATATCCATAATTAAATCGCTCGTTGAGGTAGTAAAAAAAAAAAAAAAATTAAATGATATTTTACAGAAGTAATTAATTAATTTTTGTTTCTCTTTTCTTTTCATACATAGAATTTAACGTAATATAAATTATAAATGTTACATAAATTCATTCAGAAAATTAAGAATTTGATTAAATTAATATCATAAGAAAATGTATACGCACTAAAATATATATATAAAAAAAAAAATTAAATAAAATATATTTTATTTCTATTTATTAAAATTATTTATTCTAAATATGTTATAAATATTTATAATCAATTAAACTAAAAATGTAGAAGAAAAATTAATCTTTAAAAATAAATATATAAATAAATACAATTTTAAATGTAATTTTTAAATAAATAACCACTTAGGTATAAAAAGATAATTAATAAAAATCGAAAAAATGATTTTATAATAGTTCAAATTATTAGTCTAGAAAAAAAATTCAGTAAGTAATATAATTTGATTAATTTAGTACTGTAAGAAAATGTATCTATTAGTGTCTAGTGATAAATTAAAAGAAAAGTATATTTTTCCTACTAGATTAATTATTAAGATTTATGTTATAAAAATAAATAGTTTAACAACTTATACTACAACTATACTACCTATTCCTATTAAAACTACTATTAACCTATAATTGTCAAAAAACATTTTGAGGAAAGAATAATTGATTATTAAATAGTCGCATCGTAGTAAAAAAAATGAGAGCGAAATCCGCTATGAAACGTAGTTACATCTGCGATCTGTCTATGACGCACGTATCTGCGAGCAGTATCATAAGGTGTCGGATTCGTTTTCCAGACGTAAACATAATAACGATGTACGTTTATCGATACCTGCAGCACCAGAATGAATGTTTATTCGCATGCACGTGCGCTTGTTTATACGCTAACATATTACACAATATATATGGTGAACGTGTACGTAAAATAACAAACCAAAATCTTTTTCAAGTTCAATCAATAAGTATATATATATATATTGTTTATATATTATATATAGGTTACACATGACTGGTGCTCACTGTTTGCATTTTTACGGCGCAAAAATGGTCGTTTTTTTCGTATAAACGCCGAAAAACTTCATGTTGGTCGGTTCTAATAATATATATATATATACCTAAATTATAATAGGAAACAACATAACTCGACGATACCGTTTGTTATGTACATACAGACAACGTATGGGCAATCGATATATAAGGTATTTAGACTTCGTATCTGACGAAACTGGATATGAGATGGCTTGATCGGCCTAGAACTCCATCCCCTTCCGCGGGTTGATTGCGAATTCGGTATAACTATCGTGTTATTAGAGTGAATTTCAGGTACGAGTTTGATTTTAAAATGGAGACCAACACGGTCGTACAGAATGACAAATTTTATTATAAATTTTCTTCATTAATTAATTTCAAACGCTAAGACAGTAAATGTTGTTCTAATGCAATTAGAATTTTAAAACTTTGAGATTTATTAATATATTATTGCATGTTGATTTCTATTGACCACCGTATGAGCACCAATAAAAGATTCTATTGAATTCAAAATTAAAAAGATGATCAGTTTGATGAACAAATACATGAAATATGAATTGATTTCATCAAAACCAAATATTTATTTATTATTTCGATGCTCTGCAAAAAGGATTTTTCACAAGAAAATTTAGAAAAATTTCTAACTTTTTTAGATCATTTTTAATGAATACTATTGAGTATAGATGAAACTTCAGGAACTTTAATATTTATATATTCACAATAATATATATACAATATAACTTATATATTTAAAAATCAATACTTTGTACGAATATTAATATATGGCCTTTCAGTACAGAGTAATTCCTTAAGGAATATTCTTATTATAACTATATCAACTCATAATTGTATCTTTTTATATAGGTTATTACTTATTAAACAAATAATAGATACATTTAAGCATCTGATTTATTCATTTTGAAATAAATTATTGTTGTTGTAGTGGATTAGTATATAGATCGGTTGTATCCTATCCAAAGGCAATTCACTTATCATTAAACATTGTAATAACGTTTGAAAATTAAATAACAAAAATATTAATAAATTATCGTTTCAACTGATTACTCCATAAGTTATCTATGTATGCCATCTGTATTTTAATTGCACCCAATACATGACAAAATATGTTTGGAATTTTATGTAGGTACAACATAAATAACAAATCCCTCCCGATCTCTCGGTTAAAACAGTTAGTTAAAAAAAAAAAGGTGCAACATAAATAGACTAATTGAATTACCCGTGTTTGCCGGCTTTAAGTATAAAAAATGTATGTAGGTACTGTTGTTATCTGTTAAGATTAAATATTGTTTAATCTATTTAAATAAAATTTAAGTAAGATTGTTTAAAACATATTTTATATATATTAATTAGTTATTAAGCTTAAGGATCAATTTTTGTATCCTTGTGAACATTTAATAAAGCTAGACCATTAAGCTTATTTAGACCTATTGAATTTCTTAAGTAGGTCTTAGTAGGGTTAAGTAATAACAATTTGTATCAATTTTAAAATGATTGAGTTTCAACCTTTAAAAATAATATTTTCGAAAATTAGTGTACTAATACATAGTCAATGTATATTCAATTTACTATAACATTTATTATATTAAAATTCCAAATGAATCAACCAAGTGATTTTGGCTGTAGCTACTGTATACTAATTAATTTCACACGGGGCAGTATTGATCAGGTCATATTTTATAATGAAATACCTTCTTATATTTTTTAAAGTCTAGTTATGTTTGGTTAGCCAGATACCTAATACTTTGGTATATTTTTATTTTTTTTTTCGTTATCGGTCACCAATGTAATATTTTTGTGTTTATTTCTTGATAATGAATAATATACATTATACGGTAAAAGTTTCGAATTACTATAATGACCAAAATATCAGTCATCCTTTAATCCTTTATAGCATGAATTAGTAACACCCGTGCAACTTTCTTGATTTTTTCTCTCGCAAGAATCTTTTTCTGACAATTACAAACAACAAAAAAAGAATTAGTAAAATCGGTCTAGCCGTTCACGCGTGATACCGTGATAAAAGGAAATAGGGATTCATTTATACATATATATAGATATTTTTACTAATTTCAACCTTTTAAAATCAAAATTTTGAACAATCTTTTCTTAGTGGAACTTAACATTATAATAATAATCTATTCTCAAAATTTCAATTCGATAACTTAAATAGGTTCAGCTCTACGTTGATTATTGCTAAAGTACACTTTCCTTTATATATAAAGATAATTTAATAGTAACAATAAAAATAATACAAAAGCTATTGGTATTTGGCTTATGCATATATTATGTATTTAGTTTTATAACGGCGATGATTTGTTGACATATTAAAAAAGGTAGTTATAACATATTCATACATTTGTTCGTATAAAAATATAATATTATAAAAAAATACAATGATCAAATAATGATTACTATAGAAAAAACAATACAACCGATTACATAAGTTATATAAAATTACAGTATTTTCTTCGTTCTAAATCGAATTTAGTACCTATTCTTATTTTTAGACTTCGACCAGACATTACCGGGTTAAAACGACTGCGTCGCAATCTACTAGGTATAATTTGTTCAATATAAGTTCTATGGATCAATATTACACTTATTAAAGGTTGTTTTTCTTTCTGAAAATATCTATTGTTCAACATATTTATATTACGCCAAACCCAACTTGAAACTTTCATAAAATAAAAAAATAGATACATTTTGTAGTTTTGTCTATCACAGCAAGAAATGAGCTATTTCAACGTCTTTAGTACATATTATTTACATTAGGTATGATATTATTAGATAATATTATACCTAAGTTGAACGTCCGTTTTTTGTTGACTGTTATAGTATAGCGGAAACGTTGAAAACTCGAACGGATAATTTTATTTTAACGCATTAACCGATCGAAACGGAATCGTTAATAAAGTGGTATCATCAACAAATTTTAAATTGTTCAATACATCAATATCCTCCTATTTGGCCTTATAATCTATAATATTATGTACACACCTAACGAAATACAATCATATTTTACCGTCACGTTTTTGTGTAAAAATATATGAAGTCTGAAAACCAATAACGGGCTAAGTGCCAAAAAAAAAAAAAAAATGTTTTTAAGTAACCTATTCAATTTTTTTATTTTATCAAAAAATTGTTGTTAAAAAAAAACCTAAATCAAATTTTTCATTTATAATCTAGATTATGTTGATATATTGGTGGTAGCACATAGCCCACTTTATAGGTTGTTGATGACAACACATAGCTCGATTTTTTGAGTATAACTCAATATTTTTTTTTCTAGTATTTAGCCCGTTATTGATTTCCAGTATTCATATTACAATCCTCAGTGATGTTTATATATCATGCTAACACGATACGGACATAATTGCAATAATATAATATTATTTCGCTGTACGCAACCATAACATGTTGTATTAAAGATGTGAACGTTTGTCGTTCACAAGTGTACGAGGGCCGGAAGGTCGGCTGTCTCGTCAATGTGATCGGACGTGGCCGTCGCGTACATGCAAGCTCCTTCCGACGGGTTCGTGGCGAAAATCAGTTGGTCGATGCTTTTCCCGCCGATCGTTCTCTTGGCGTAGAACTCGTCTTTTACGAACTTTACGAAGTCTTCGGCGCCCTGCGACGAAACCATGACCACGACACATCCTCCCCAACTGAACAAAATACATATCACAATATTAATACATATATATCCATTACAACACAACCAATTGCGCAATGCATTGAAGAGGGAGAAGGCTTGGATCACCCGAAACAGGTATACATAGTCGCTTGTTAACTTTTAAAACCTTTAATATGATCAAATACGAAAAACGTATTCTAACATCAACATTTTGATCATATCATATATCATTCATAATAATTAAACTGAAACCGGTTGATCTTTTGATTTTTCGGCTATAAATAAAAGGTACACCATTGCAAAATCGGTAAATTTTAAATTGATCGGAATTCGCGTCACTAAAAACTGTTATTTTCAATTATATTTTATCGGAATTAATATTGAATTCTAGTATTAGACCATAACTAAATATATCAGCACGAAATATGAATCAATAGGTGGCTCAGAAATGAAATATCTTATGAGGTACGATAATTCAGATATAGATAAAACGGGATAATTCTAACAAATTATCTGCTAAAAATGTATCTTGTATAATAAATAGTATAAAATAATATGAATGAAAATTGAAAATAAAGAATTTTCTAAAAAAATATTATCATAATTATAAATTTATAACAATATTTTTTCGTTGTTATTAATCATCAAACTGTTTTATAGTTTTATATAATATGCAGGTAAAAGCAGTGGTGGATCTAGGATTTTTCAGATAATATCACATTCATCAATATCGCTTTATCACTTTAAATTATCCGAAAACGGACGGTGTCGGAGCCAGTCCAAGCGATGACTTGTAATCATTATGAAAACTACGCGAACTACGAATATGTTAGTATTAAAGGGGGAGGAGCCGAACCCCTCGGCTCCCCCTTGAATCAATCATTGGATAAACTGATTTTTTTAGTTTTTTGTATTAATTCGAAAATTTTTATTTTGACGATTTCGACGTGCTTACAAGCCCTGTTGCACTTTGAGATACTTTTTCTACCAGAGTACACGCGCACGAAACGAGGCCGGATAGCTAAAGTATATATTGGTGGAAGACGAAAGTATTGTCCGGCCCGATTGAAATAATAATAATAATTGTCGAAGCGATGACGACGCCTATACAATATATACTTGCACGGTGCGCGAGCCGCCATTATTCGCATTTGCTTACCCGGCACCGGTCAGCTTGCATCCGTACGCGCCTCCTCGTTTGCTAACTTCAATCAATTGTTCCAGGTCCGGATGGCTGCACCGGTAAAGATCTCGCAGGGACGAATGGCTGTCATTCATCAACTGCCCGAGTTCCGACGCCGTGCCGGAGTTTTCGCACAGCTCGCAGAACTTTTCCGTCCGTTTGGCTTCTGCTCACATATTAATGTTATATAACATAAACCAGGTAAAATAGTGTGGGATGATGTCGCAAGTTTGCCGCAGTCACTCTATGCAGTGCAGCACTTGATCACCTCCAACAGTCGGTTGGGTGACCACGCACGACTCTCTAGCGGCCTCGTCCATTCCTATACAGTGCCAGTGGTTAACAATAAGCACGGACCACTTTTGTAAATATTCAACCATTACGGACCACGAATTATTTATCATCACCTTTCCTCCCCTACTCCACACTTATTTTTTTCTACTTTTATCGTTTGTAATTTATGTGTACATAATAAAATCAAAAATTCAGCTTTTATAGTAGAAAAAGTTCATTTTATTAGTAAAAAAAGTTTTGTTTTAATTATTGTTCAATGAAAAAATTGTACGAGTTTAAATTATTGTTTATTAAAATGTGGCTTTATTAGCACGCGTTTCTTTGACCCGTTGTGGGATCGTTGAAATGATGCTCAATATGATGGAAAACATATGTACGTATAGAATATGAATTACGATTTCGTTGATTTTTTTGAAAAATTAAAAAATTGAGAAAAGTGAGAAAATTGAGAAAATTAAGAAAAATTCTTTAGCATCGCGGACTACTTATCCACTTGTGTCCACGAAACCACTGCTATACACACATATTGGTACTTATGTCTTTATCCTTCCTCCCCATACACACACACAAAAAGTTATTCTTATACTTAAATAAAACATACGTGAAGGGCTAATAGCCTCGGTTGTGGGATTCTCCCTAAAAAATAGATCCAATTAAAAAAAAACATATAATATATGGTATATGTAGATGTAGTGAACGGTATATCTGTATTATATTATGCAACAATGACTGCAGCTGTACGTGAAAATCTTAAACGTTTCACTGACCTTCGAACACGTGCACTGCTCTTTGATGTAGGAAAAATTCGTTAACGTGCATCGTGTTGGGCGTCAAACTGAGTTTGTTGAGTTCGTCCTCAGACACGGACAGGATCTCGCACACCTGAACAAAAAAAAAATACCGATATTCGTATTTAAAAAAATTTGCCTCGTATAATAATACGGTCGTGTAATTCTTTATAGATGAAATAACGTGACAATCACCTCTTTCTTAGAGTACCCCTTGACGTGTAAATGCCGGTGAACCAATTCGGTCATCTGATCGAGCGAATTGCCCGAAAGCTTTTGGAGTGCTGCCAATACGGTCATATGTTTCCAATCGAGGCCTAAACGTTTGGCGATGATCTGAAACTCGCGAAAATCCATGCGATGATTATAACTGCAGAGCATATCAAAACTCGTTCCGGAAATAGAAATAACATTTAAATCCAAATCGATGTAGCCGCTTGCATTATTTAAACGTTTATTATTACGATATTACTAGTGTATGATGAAGTAACAATACAAATTATATCTAGAAAATAATATCGTTATATCAAATCACTATCAGGCTGCAAATAACGAGACAACAAATATCATCTATATTCTTGTAGTAATAGTTCTTGAAGTTAATGCTCGATCAATAATTAATACATTATAATAACAAGTTTAGTGGATTATATTGATTTAACGATCATACGTATTGGTTATAGGTACCTGAGTTGTTAATTATGAATAGTTTTATCTTTTAATTTTTTTTTTTATCCAATACTAAATTAAAAAGAAAGCTGTTAGAAATAATGCACTAAGGACGATCGTTTTGCTAACGACTAAGATATTAAACAGTGGCGCACATTCCATGTATCGTGGTGTCGTAGTCGCGACTACTTTTAATTGGGGTAGGTGATTAAATATAGTCCAAAAAAATTGTTTTATACAATTTTATGTTAAAAATACAGAACTAATAATAAAGAAACAGTTCGATTTCCATGACTTATACTAGTTAGTACGTAATATCATTATAAGTATGATAAATGTTGAGGTGGGTGGGTAGGTGTAATTGAATTCACGACACGTTTTAAAAATAATTTGTGTGCCACTGGACATAAACAATTAATTATATGCAATTTTACTAGAACGTAGTTGTTACCTGAGAAGCCAGTCTACACTCAACCACTCTTGTGTTAAAATCGTTCGATGCCGCCTTATTTTTGACGGCCAGACTCTGAGCCACGATAAACTTGGCGTCGCTTGGCAGACGGAACTGTTTGACCGCCAACGGGTGGAAATCGATACGGGCCGCGTAACCTACGACGAGTCAGAAACAATTAGAATATTTTAAAGACGTTTATGTGTGAGTGATCCACGGATATATTATCTATTGAATGACTGCAGATATATATATATATATATATATATAGACAGGTATGCAAGGCTTAGAGTGGAAAAAAACGTGGTGAGAACGATGATCATCTTAGCACCTAAAGCGTCCCATGAACTTATATTACATCATATAATGACATGATAAGTTATATGTATTGCATAATAATGTATATATATATATAATACAATTAATATTTAATATGAATTAGTTGTTGTTTGTATAACACGCACTGTTTCTCGGAACTATCGGCTGCAATCAATCACTGACGAGAAGTAATAGAAGATTCCTACATAGGTGATCAAAATGTAAAAAGATTTTTTTTATTTAAAAAAAAAAGTACTGTATACACGTATAGTTGATCGGTATTTTTTAATGAGGGCGAATATATTTTAACCAAACAGTTGAAAACATTCAACAAAATGTCGAGTCAAAAGAATTTTACGGATAAATATGCAAAGGGGTGATTTTTATGTGCTGCGAGAGAAAGGTATAGGTACGTGAACTGAGTCCGTTTGCGTCCCAGCTTTTACCAACTTTAAGTCATGCCCGGTTACCTTGTTTAGCGTTCACGGCTATCGCCTGGTCCATACCGCCGCCCGCCGTTCCTATGTACCGTTCGCATTTGGCACTGATCTCGGCCAGCTGAAGCCGATCGATGTGAACCTGGAAACAAATAGTAGTACTAGTTGTATGTACCCACATGGGGGTTCGGGATATAACGTTAAGTGTGTGATTTACTGCTACTCGGTTAGTACACGATACGCATCGCCAAATATAGGTAATTCGCATGTTTGATCCATGTTGTTATTGTTACTTTATTGTTACACGTCGTTGGGATGAATTAATTTTTATAGTGCTGTACCAGGCTAACCGGTTCATCGGTCGCAAGGCTCGCAAAAAGCCGTTCACGCGGGATTGACATTATTTTTCGACGAGATAACTTTTAAAACAAATTATAATCCGTGTAAGCATCGCGTTATATATTCTAATCGTTGAAACGTTAGTGTCAAATTCTTGTTGTTCATCATTCATATTCTATTATATCTAACGTTCTTACTAATTATTATTATTTAGTGTATTGATCAGAAACAGTGCGATGAGCTGATCACAGTTTTAAGTCGGAAATATGCCCTTGTTTTGCCTACTCAGGACGCCGTTTTATGAAAAACCTAGTATTTACGGTGCGTAAATATTAGTACTATGTTATTAATTTTAAATTCTAAACTATATTCTCTTTTTTTCAATTGTAATAGCGATTTACTCACTCCATATCCGACCAGAGTCGCCATCACTGCTGCCGTCACCAGAGCGCTCGAACTGCTCAGTCCCGAACTTTCAGGTATGTTACCGGTGACTGCGAACAAAAACCCGACGTGTTCCACGGCTTTCAGTTGGTTCTCGGTCAGATACTCTCGAGCTCCTTTCACACCACACAGGAAATAGTTTGACCAGCACGGGCTTTTGCCAAGCGAATCCGTGCTATAAACAGAACATGACAATATCACTTTTTTTCAGTATTAAATGCCAACGTCAACAAGTAAGGACTAAAATGTCTCGTGCCGTGTTTAAACTATGGTGAGGATACTTATATATAATATTTTCAATTGTTTTATTTGCACAAACTAAATATTTTGATAATAATAATATGATTCTCACAAATATTATTAAATTTAATCTGTCATTTTCATTACATACTAAAATGTAATTAAAAAAGCTGTAAAGATTTTGGGATTCATAAATACGCGTGATTTTAAAATAATCAACTGCCTACTCTAAAACTTCTTTTGGCAGATCTCATTTCGAATTTGGATCGATCGTCTAGTCACCTAGTTATCCTTATCCTTCATATGAAGATATTATTGAAGATTTTCAATATGCATTCTTAAAAAGTTTATTCATATGACAAAATCATAACGGGAATATAATGAAATTATTAATACTTAGAACTTCGTCAGTCTAATAATAGAAGCATATTCGCTCAGTAAGTTAATAATTGGGCTTCAAATGAACTGCACATTGTGACTGTAATGGATCAATTTAAACAGAAAGCGCTTAAACTATTATAATCGTATAAATATCATACTATCTTATTGTGCTATAAAATAATTTATATTTAGTACGTGCAAGAGTACCTACGTGTACGATAGTTATAATATACAATAAGTGGTTACAAATTTACAATTTTCCTTACTAATTCTTTGTTATTATTAATGTTTTACCAAAATAAATAGAAATTATATATTGTCATACTGCATATACATCGTTTCTAATTTTACATTGCCCAATACTATGTGAAAACGACAGTTTGTAAAATGTTTCAACCCATAAAAAATGTTATACACATTGTTACATAATATAATATACGTAAAGCAGTTGTAAACTAACCCCCTCCCCTCTAAATTCTATCGTAAAAGTACACCTTAGTGCGTATTTTTCCAAGTTTGTGTTGCATATTTTTAAGGATGCATTTGTATGATTCGCACTAAGCACAATAATTTTAGTCCTACGATGGTGCGTATGATATTACGAAGTGCATTCAATTATTCACCCTATGTCCGCTATGTTTTGCGATACATTTTCGTACCGATCCGAATTCAAGTTGGTCAGCCGAACGGTTTGCCGGTCGTTCGTCCTCTTGGCCGCCACCACGATGCATTGGTCGATAGCCATCGGAAACACGGAGTAACCGCAGTAATCCACGTGTTCACCGATCAGATTGACCCTGCCGGGCACTTTGACGTAGTACTCCGGCTGGCACGATTGAAACTTTTCGCGAAAGTGTTGTTCCAGTTTTTGGACCGGCACGTTGTTCGACGACGTTCCCCAAATATAATCGACTTCCATATTTGCCTAAAAAGTCATAATAACAGTTTTATTATTGAGTGAAATATTGTGAAATAGTAATATATAAACACATTGCAATTAATATAAATACCGTTTGTTCTTTATGTAATTCAAACACGATCGTATTATAATCGCATTTTTATATATCCCATGTATCAATCATTATAATGTAATATCCTTATGTCTATCAGCATGCCTCATCCAATTTACGGATAAGCCGCTTATCTTTCTCCCTACACAGAGAGTGTTTTAGAATTCAACAAATGTAATAAATTGGTTCTATTATCTTTAATTTATTTTATTTGTTCAATTAATATTTTAGTACAACTTAACTGCAAAATTGTATTAAAATGTTTTTTTTTTACCTTTGGAAATCTACAATTTTATTTCACCATTACAAAAAATAAAAAAAATCTAAATTACCATTTTGAAAATCAGATTTTTACACAAAATTATTGTATTTCAGTATGGTATTAAAGTTTTCTTTACTAATTTATAATGATTTTTTTTAAAACTTTTTGAAAATTTGAATTTAATAATTAAAATTATTGTACAACTATTCTACGTTCTATCAAGATTAAATAAGATTGTACCTAAATAAATGGTGATGTACAATATTGTGTGATAAAATTATTTGACATACAATATTACTATAACTAACTTTTTTATAAACTAAATAAATGGTTATTCAGAATATTTTTTCAATGTATCACAGTATAATATAATTTATCGGGGAAAAAAGTGAAAAATAATAAATACAAAAGTTATGAATTTTTCGACTTGATACACCCGATATAATGAACACTCAGTATTATGAATTTTAAAATTATACAAATTTATGTTTTTCGAAAATTTCGTATTGAATATATTTTAATTTCGGAAGAAAAACAATTACAATTATTTCATATTGTACAAGTGGTTTTTAATGCTCACTATTATTGCATTCTAAAGAACATAAATACTAACTTATACAATACATTTTTGATAAAATTAAAATTACCGTCCAATAACTAAACTATTGATCTATTATCAATACAATTCATTTTTATAGCTATTACATCGTTTTGTACATTTTAAAATGTTCACATATTAGAAATAACAATTTCTGTATCAAATTTATGTTATTTAACAAATTTATGTATCATAAAATACAAGTTGGCACAAAGTATATTAATCGTTTTCCTATGTAGCTATATTATTTACTCGTAATATGTAAATACGTCATTTCAATCATCGCATTATTAATTCGATGAGTCTTCATTATCGTTTTTTTCTTGTATATATTCCGAAATTATTATTTTTAATCGTGTTGTTTGCAAGTATTTTTCAAATTTTAATAACTATAATATAGTACAATTAATTTTGATATAATATTTCATTGAATAATCGATTATGGAAATAATCAACTGGGTATTACTTTGGCATTTATATTTTATATAGGTTAATATAAAAAAAAAAATGAAAATTGTATTAGTTATTTAATATATACTAAGAGACCTCTTAATAATCTTATTCGTATAATTTCTACAGCAATAACAATAACAGTAAAACATTTTGTTATCGAAATGCTAACCAAGTTCGATTAATGTACATCAGTTATAGAATACAGCGGAGAGTCAGACATGCAATGAATATACTGCAATTAGACCCGAAATAAAAATACAATTTAACTCGGTGCTTTTGAAGAACTTATCATCGCCAACCTGTACTCTGAGTTGCATTCAAAATACACACATTGATGGCGAAAAATAATTATTAAATTCTAATATAATATAATACTAGGTACACATACACAGGATTTTATTTTCGGAATGAACGCAGCGCTTGTGGCAATTTCATGTAATTCCGGGGGGGGGGGGAGCAGGGAATATTAAATTTTAAATATTATTATCCGACGCTACCCACGAGCTTATTGGTTATCAATATTGTACTTAGTGTTATAGTACATACAATAATAATTGTTGACGGGTTATCTATGTATAAGGACAAACATTCATCATGTTTTTACACGCGATTGACAATTCTATTTTTACATACGCCTCGTTATGTTAACCCTTCGAGTAAAAAAAAAAAACCACTTTAACTTCAATATTAACTATTAATCGACGTAAACAATTTGCATTTTTACCTTTGAATTCTATACTTTGACATCATATCGGGTTCCGTACACGTATGACTGTTCCGTTGTAAACACCGTACACCGCAATAATTATTGAACTATACATACTAGATAATAATATTATATGTACATTTAATATTTATACGTATTGTATTGTTGAACATGTTTTATTGTATTCAATAAAATGTAGCGATAATGTAAATGGATTTTAATTCGTTAGACACAACAGTTAATTGAAGCGCAATAATTTGTGCTGACCATTGCGATATGAACATGTTTATTTTTTCGGCCTGGATAAATACCACTACGTTACTTTGTCATTACGGAGGATATTGTTCCAGGCAAGGACACATCAAACTACTTGACACGTTCCCAGAGCGAATGATTTTGGAAAGTGTCAAACATATTCACGTTGTGCTATTATAATGTACATAGAGGTAGTAAAATATGTTTAAATGTCAAAGCTATAGGCATAATGCATATTAACTAAAAGGTATTTTAAAAACTAATGGAGAAAGATATTTGTTTTTGTGAAAGTCAATAGGTTTTGCTAAAATTAATAAAAAAAAAAAAAAAAAAAATGAAATTAAGAAAGAAAGTTTTTTTTGGTATTAACAGATATTTTAGATTTCTATTTGAATTTAATCGAATAATAATACATTTTTAATCATTTTATTCAACATAAAAAATAAAAAAATATATTTACTGAATACCGAAGACCGAAGAAATTACCATCTAGTTAACTAACAAAAATCAGTAGGTATAGCAATATGATTACGATATAAGTTCGTCGACTGATTCAAAAGAAAGATTCGCGTTTTGCTTTTTACGATCTGTTCGTATGGATATTTTCTGTTCGTAAGATGTTTTTTGTGAATGAATTTATATGATTTATGTACAAAAATTTGAATGACAATATTTAATTCATGTAAAATGATTTTAGTCCACCAAATGTTGATAGTAAAAATTGTTGCGTTTTTTGATTCTATGTATAGGGCGTCGAAAGTACGCGTCCGTGATCCATGATCTCCTCGGTGTATACAAAAACTACAAAAGTCAGTTTAAATATTTATAACGGCTACCTGAGCACCGAGACCTTCACATATCTCTATAACATCCATACACTTTTGGTCAATCTGATTTATGACGATCATATCGGACGTCATAAAAACGTTGGGAGGTTTGTGAGAGAAAGTTACATAATTATACTACACATATTAAATTAACGATTTCAATGATGATAATATTGCGGTAAATGATGTGAAAGAGATATGCGGTAGAGATTGTTGCATTTTTTATACAATGCATAAATTAAAACCACTTCAGTTGTTTACAATATGAATAACCTTTTTTAAACAAATTTTTTCGAAATGTTAACGAAAATGCCTTCATTTTTCCAAAGTTGTTAGCGAAATTGAATGGATTCCCGAAAAAAATTTCAGTTTTATAGCCTAATTGATGCGAGCCTTATAAAATTATATAACCGACTTTGTTTTAAAATGTATTTAGATACCCAAGCTTGTGCTAGGTGATTTTGAGACTGATACGTGACTGATCATTTTTATCCGCGAGTCTTATGCGCAACATCCACTTATAATTTTAATTGTTAGTTGTTATTGTTGTTGTTGGCATATAAATGACGATTTCGCAGTTAATAAGTTACTTTCATTTAAAATATAATTTACATAACCGTTACTGTGTGCATAATACTAATCGTAATCTATAATATTTGCATTAAAGTCTATACACATACATGCTGCATGATTAGATAAAGTTATAATTGAATAACAGTAAACAATATTTAAAACAGTAAACCTACACGCCATAACCGGAATGCGTGCAGTGTGTAAACGCGATAAACGATTGTGGCTCAATTTCGTTCATATCAATATAGTATATGACAATACAAACCTCTCGATTACTACTGAGCATTAATCGTAAATCATAAATAGGTACTACAATAACCCCGACGGTTGGAAATCGCTTGTATTTTCAATGCGAAGCGAAATTTTTTCTAGTTATTATTATATTATTATTTGTATATTTTATAGTTATAACTTTTTATTTATTCTAGTTATTTATGAATGCGACTCGTGTACGAATATCGCATCTAAACGCCATGGTCGATTGTAACATGCAACATAATATCGATATACGAAGAATGCGATAGTATACAAATACCGACGGTCGATTATTAGCGTACAATCGATAGTCATAGATTACCGATAGTCGGAGCGGTGCACAATAGTATAATCGCGCTGATACTATTTCGTCGTATATGGTATATTACTATATTATATAGGTACCGGATGTTCGTACACTTGAAAAGCATGAAAAGATCGATGTCGTTTGGTGTGTAAGATGAAAACGGAGAAAAAAAATATTCTCGACCCTCCGAGATTCTAAGTATATGATCAAACAGCACGCGTTACAATCGATAGTTTTACTACCTATACTGTTATTGTTTTAACTATAATATACCGTTGATTAGAACGCGGTTGTCGAAAAATCGATCGATTTACACGATAACATAGACCGGTGCCGCGGGTAAAAACGGGAAAAATATCCATTTGGATGCCGTAAGGATAATAACAGTTTAAAATTTGTTATAATACTATACGATAGATAACGCGTTTGCGTACGTGGAACTCACCCGCTCTCCTCGCCGTTTTTTCAATGTGAATGTGTAGCGGCACAGGTCGTCGGCGGGAAACGTTCGCCTCGCGTGCAGGTCAGACGTGCGCTGTATACGGCCGGGAACCACGGCGACACTGGTGCGCACACGCCGCCGCAGTTACCCACCCGTTGTCGATACCGCAACACGGCGACAATATAGGCGAGGCGGCGGCGGCGTCGACGAATTCATCCGACCGTCGTCGACGACGTTTTATAATTTTTGTTTTTTGTTTTTTTTTTTTTTACTCCTCCGTATGCAGCGTTATGACGTTAATTTACTTCACTATATTATTTATTGGATTCTGCACGCGTACTTACATAGAAAGTCGTCTCGTAAATCGGGAATCGTGTGTACCAGGTACACTATACCTAGTTCGAGGGTTCCCAATTTCACCTGTAAGCACGTGCATTATCACAATATCGATAAGATCCAGCGCTAGAGCTGTATTAAACGACGCTATTCAACTTTTTTCTAACATTTTTTTTTTTTTTTTATTATTATTTTTGTTTTCGTTATTTGTGTAAATATTATTAAGACACCAGATTTTAAACGATTTATTTCATGACAGAGTATAAAGTTGGATATACTTCTTTTTTGATATAATTATGTTATTTCGATTGTTCTGTACTCGAGCAATTGCGCTACCTACTACCATTGATTTTAGAATATACTAAAGTATATTAGAATTAAGAATATATTTATTATATTCTAAAATTAATGCTACTACCTACGGTTCATAATTTATATCAATCAATTTTTTTAGACTGGTAGGTAAAATAGCACCAGCAAGCTGTAATAAATAAAAAAAATTTGATGGACCCCGAGAATTGGGTCACAATAAATCTTTTTTCAACAAGGTTTTCAGTAATTGACCGGTTCCTATTTTAAACGAATTTTTGTTATAGATTTGGGCCATTATATTTGAATGAACTTCAGATTTTATTAAAATAATATATAAAACGATTATAATATATTTATACAACTGGAAATATTAACAGAAATAAATTTGTTCCACATTATTTAAAAAAAAAATAATATTAAGAATTATTTGGCTAAATTTAAGTACCTAGAATATTATATTCTATATTTATTCAAAAAAAAAAGTCACAAGTTACGTTTGTACGTAATATGTCATGTATATATATTAGGTAGGTATTCATATATTTTTACGTTATACATTTGACCTAGAAAATAAAATAATTAATAGTGGTATTAGAAGATCCACTTCTGAAAGCTTCTTCTAATTCTGAATGTTTATTATATTCTCAATGCTGTAAGCGTCTGGGTATGGTGTGTATGTTATGGTTTTGGGAAACATTGAATTTTTGAACGAAATTATTCATAAAAACCGGTTTTGCCAATTACATTTTGAATGCAGAAGTCTTTGTTAAGAACATCTTCTTTTGTGGACGAGAAATAACATATTTTCTCGAACACTGTACAAAGTAATTTAACACTATCTCAGTTCTCAATACGTTCGTGCACCTACGATGTCAAATAACTAATTGCTTACAGATATTCATTTTTTTTTTTTTCGTTTTTTTATAATCTGCTCGTTGAGCACAAATTAATATTATAATTTATGTTCTTGATTTTATTAGTGTTTATATATTTCCACTCATTACCTATAATCATTATAATGATTAATGACTATGTATATCATTGTATAATGTATTATGTATATATTATATTTATACGTATAAATCGTTTTCAACATCTTTTTTTTTTCGATTACAGCGGTATAGTATCTAGTACCTTTGATGTTTTAATTTACAAGGTTCTGAAATATATTGTTATATAATTCATGTATAATTTTGCACAAAATTATATTATTAATGTGCAAAATTGTAATTAATTTAAATGAAATTTAACAATAGTATACCCCACAGACAATTTGTTTGTATAAATTACTTTTTTTTCCTTATAAAAGCGTCTTCATAACGACTACTGTATATTTATAAATTTTAAGCAAACATTTTAAATTTTATACACATATTGATCCTAAATGAGTTATAATTTCTGAATAATAAAAAATAAAATACATAGTTATAAAAAAAAAAAAAATTGGAAAAAACTAGTACCGGTATTGGCACACCAAATTCATTTTTGTTGTAAACATCTGTACGGATGTACGGCTAATAGCTATATCGGACATGTACAAAACAAAAAATCGACGTGACGTGTATGCTTGTGCTCAGTCTTAGTGCTTAATCATATTCGATGCGTATCGATTGTGTTTTTTAGTATCGCTTCAATACTCTGACAGTATTATTGTCGTATAGGCCGTATTATAATTAGTTTGTTTCAATGCTTTTGTAGTAGCCGTGACTAATTAATTTAAACTCACACACAATTTGACTAAATACCTATACTCTCGGGTTATAGTGTTAGATAAATAAGAAGAGAGCTGAATACAACTGTGAATTCAACCGCTGTTGCTTTTAATATTTATTAAGTTATATTGAGATTTTTGAAAAAATAATTATTAAAATAATCTTGTATAAATCGGATAGGCTTTTGCAGAGCTGTGAAAATCGACGCGGTGTTCTGAAGTTCTAGATGTTTTAGGGTTTGACTTTTTACTATAAGACGCAATCATCAGTATACAAAATATTATACTGGATTTGGGACACTATAGACTTCGTGAAATGTTATTTGAACATAAATATTTTACATCATAAAATATATGCGTCAACTGTTGAACAACATAAACGGAATTCGATAGCGCATATACAATCAATAATATTATTATTTATTACAGTTAAATAAGATCAATGTAAACATTCAATGAATATACTTACAATTGCGAAGAGCCTTGATATATATCTAAGCTCTCTACCTACAAGGCTACGGCACATTTTGAATACTAAGAGCACAATAACGGCATTAAAATATTAATTATCAATTTCTCGGAAAACATTAATTCGTTTTTAAGTCTGTGTAAACTGTAAACCTATTCGATTTCGATTTTTATCTAATATACACGTAGTGCGGTTCGGTATGCGCGCGCGTTGCAAGCGAACCCCATTAACCGTTTAAATATTATTTTATTGACAAGACGTAAATAATTTAAAAAAAAAGCAAATATGAATAATAAAAATAATATATACATTATACATGCATATATGCATATACTGGTTATGGTGTCACAGATAACGTGATAAGCAAACCATGCGCCACACATTGACTTTCAGCTGGAAACGACGACGTATTTTGTAAAACCTTAAAAAATGAACGGCTGCTATATTACTTGAATGACGATTTTCACTTAAGTTCTTTTAAGTTTCGTAGATTAGAAATAGGTGAATAAATTATGACTGACTTAATACATTTCGTTGATTATGAGTTTTAACATTTTCTGTAGGATTACAAATTTTGCTGTACATTAAAAGTTTAACACAAACAAGTAGTTTTTATGTGATAAGAAGAATAAACAATACTTATGTATATCCTGTCTCATACGTTTGATAAATGAACCAAAATTGAAACAGAAAAAGGTTTTATTTTCTCGATCATGAATAAATAAATACATTTATAAATATGAACATAATTATTTCAATTGAAACGATTTACTTTATATACTCACACATTTTTACTAATTCAAAAGTTACCGAATCTTCATTGTAAATTGAGAATTTTTCCAATCAAATAAAGAAATGAATTTTATTTATCATCACCCGACATTCGAGGGTTAATGAAGGCAAATATTTATAATCACTACTTGCAGAATATATATTTTAGACGGTTTTTTATTATTCAATCAGTATTACATATTTTGATGTTAGTTTATACCGCATTGACTATGAACTGAAAGCGTATAAAATCCGGAATTGTGTGACAAGTGTGAGTGCACCTTGAAACTAAACTGTAGAACTTAACTGTAAAACGTAATAGAATCACATTATATGTTTTATTTTTAACTCAAAAGGAATGTCTATTACTGTTATTATTTATGACAGTTGCATCATTGTTACCATTATAGTTTTGAGTAAATAACATCCAAATGTGAAGTAAATCACGTATCACCACCGCGCATCTTCTTCACGGATTTAACAGAACCGCTGCAAAATATATAATCGATACAATACTCGGTATATACATAAAGATGTGTACTTATACATATATACTCTATGGAATCGCCCTAGTTTTATTATATTTTATTGACTTTTACGAAGAAATAAAATCCGTCGTAATCTGCGGCGCACATTATTGTATATTAATATATTATATAATATTATTATTGAAAACGTGCGCTTGCCCGAAAACTCGTCTCGTTTACTTATTTTTTCTCTCGATGAGCCTCGTAAAACCTTCTCAAAATGTATATATATATTGTGTCTATATACTGAATCTGAAGCGGACCGGACGTAACAAGCTTACAGTATTATATACTGCACGATCTGTAGCGAACGATTTCTCTCGCTCTCTCTCTTTCTCTCTCGTCCGTCGCCATAATATTATTTTCTTTATAATAATTGATATATATATATATATATATATATATTATACATACAACACAATACGTATTCCCTGTACACGAATGTAATGTTTATATATGTATTATATTATAATACAGAGATTCCGTCACCGTGCAACGGTCGGAGCGAAACGTTTTCCCGAACTGTATGGTTTATTTTACTATTTATTAAGTTATTTTAAAATATAATATATTTTATTTGCCCTGTCTGCGTGCGAAACGATTTCCACGCAGTTATTTTTCTCGTTTTTATCCGCTCCCCGTTTTAATGGCCACGTGAACCCCTGCGTATTGTATAATATATAAATGTAAATCTCTCGTTCCGCATACACTGCGCGTATACTGCACACTATATTGTACACTAAAGCATAATAACAATACGAAATAAATGTACGCACGTACACACAATATAATATTATCGTACAACGATATGGCGGACGACGGGCCGAAAAATTTCCAATTGGAACGTTGCTCGTAAAACGCGCGTTCAGGACCACCATCGCCCATTAACAATAATAATAATAATAATAATAATAATAATAATAATATATGGCTTAAATTTTATGCGCGAGGGCGAACCGAAACGACGGCATGATCCCTGTTGCGTCGAGACTCAAACGAAGATGTATATAATTTATTTTATATACGAGTGTATACAGCCAAGACTCGTTAAACCCCGAACATGCGAGCGGATAGCGCAGCTATAACAATGAATGTCTAAATCACGTAAAAGATATTATATTATCTAATATATTGTATGTGTTTAGATGTCGTGAAATCCAACTCCGTAAAACCAACAATGTATAATTAGTATTAAATATATTACAAATTACAATGGTATATTTAATAATTATTAGATAAGTGGACAATTTTAAATGAAAAATTTAAAAGGTGATGAGACTCCACGTTTGGGTAAATCATATTGCTGTATTAGGTCTTTTAAATTTGAAACCAAAGTACGAAATGTTTATTTCTGTATGAAAAAATGATTCTGAATGAAAGAAGTCTGGTTGATACTTCTAATGATGGTTGATATAAAAGTAGATCTAAATGTTAAACTTTTAATTGAAAATTACAAGTACCTATAGACAGCAAACATTTTCAATATCAAAAATAGCTTCGATCGTGCTTCACTTGATAAATCAAATATTTTAAATTTGCAAACACACTTTAAATACGTAGAACCCAATTTCCATATACTTTTGTCTAGCTTTTGGCCTGTCTTACGAGTTAATCTGTTCCGTCTGCAACCCCCCGTCCCCGTCCCTTTAGGACATACACCATTTATTTTAACCAGGTTGCGCCGAGTTTAAAATTTGATCTCGTTTGAATTATATTTTGTAATTATTTTTTCATCTTTCTCAATTATTCGGAAAAACGTTGAGACATTCAACCCTATAAAGTAAATAGACCTAGTAAACTATTGACAACGTTTCCAATCCGCAAAAATCTGCCCGTGATTTTACGATGGCTGGAGCAATTTGTTTGGGTCGAACGTTTCATCGTTCCAACAGCTCGTCAGAAACGTCGGAAACACACGATGGAATTACGTAATTTCCAGTGCACATGTACACACATTGCACGCCCACACGAATCGCCAAACCCCGATTTAATCGCTGCGACGTTTCCGTATACAAATTATAAATATTGTAATCGATACACTTCGGTAATAGATGTACACACGCATATACATATAACATACGAATGTATACCTATAATAGTGTAGACACGACCGGATACAAATATATTGTGTTTTCTTTTTCTCTCGACCGTTATCGCAGCAATTAGTCGAACGCGGCGGCGATGTTTGCTGCACCGCACGGGTAACGTGACGCGAATGTTTGGCCCGAGCAAACACGGCCAACGCGGTTCGGGACGACTTTCAGAAGCAAATACAAATAAACAAAATGGGTCTCCGAAACGTGCGCAGGTGTATATAAGACCCCGGACGAGACATGCGGCGGATACATCATAAACGCATTCGGTCCGACCGCGTTGTACTCGTGCGCACATTGTACTATAATCGTTATTATAGTGTTTTACACCTACATAATATTATATGGTAAACGGTTTTCCTGCACATCATAGCGTGTTCAACAGCGTTTGGAGAGAACGAAACGGCAAAAAAAAAAACGTGCAATCGCCGAGCATCGAAACTGTAGTGAAAATATACACATAAATACGCGCGCGTTGGAAATGTACACGACCAAGACATGGCGCCTAACGGCTCTGCTACTGGTGGTCGCCATCGCCGCCGCCGACTCAAGAGCTACTGCAGAAGATCACGAGGACGAGCGCCAAGCCAAAGGTGTTCAAATGTTTGGTGCGTTCCATACAATATGATATTATTTAATATAATTATGCCGTACAGGACATTATCGTGGCCGCACTAGTTTACAATACACAGTGTATTACACACGGTTGTTCTTTTCGGTGTTTCTCAGTGAAAGCATGATATAGAATTATTTTACACGTTGTTTTATCGTATATGTTCAAAATAGTTTTCGAAAAACCCCATTGTATATCCCCCGATCGAGGAACGATATTAGCGACTATGTGTCTGCAACGTGCAACGCGCATACTACCCATCGAGAGCGTGGAGATCATAATTTTCTTTGGGCTTATCTTGTTTGGTTTGGTTTTAATTTTATTATTTTCGTTTCGCTATTTTATGATCTTGTGCAGGATGGCATCTGATGGAAGGAGCGAAGCGTTCGTGTATCGGCCTGACCGGTCGTCCGGGAGTGTGCATGGGTCAGAACGAGTGTTCGGAAATTAACGGAAAATCGGTAGGCAGGTGTTTTCCGTTCGATTCGTGTTGTTCAAGTACGTCAAAAAAGGAATTTATAAAAACTTATCACATACAATAGTCTTAAAAAAATTGAACTATGCGCGACTCTTCTCCGGCCATCCAGAGATGATAGCAGCACTATATTTTTTCTTTTTCAAATGCGACTAATACTTATTTTTTATTGCTATCTACACGTATTTTACGATCAAGACCATATAATTTTGAACACGAAGGATTATGAAGAGTTTTTCGATTTTTCAGTCATAATGCAATAATTAACGAGGGTGAAGAATTAGAAAGTGCCAACAACTTTTAATTATGTGCCTATTCAAACAATTGCGATTTTAATTTATAATTTTTAAGGATTTGAAATTATCAAAAAATTGTATCATAAATTTATCGAATGGTAATTAATATATTATTATCATTACCTATAATATCTATTTATGCGCTAGAATAAGTTAATCTTCGTTCAGAATTGTTTTTCAAAACCTTTTCTACTGTCAATACACCTTAAATCAAGTGGACAATGGTCATCTCAATTTCTGTACTTGACTAAAAAAATAATTATTAAACGTCTATCTTCCAACATTTCAGCAACTACTTGTATTAACTGTAGATATGAAATAAATACTATTTTTTGTTTGTGGTTAAATTTAATTTCTATAGTTTATTTATTAAAACGCAATACCGTATAATTTCTAGTCACTCCAAATTCATGCGGTGGATATTCGGGTTCGACCACAACGTATTTCCAAAGTCCGGATAAATTCCAAGAACTGTGTGCGTACAAGATTCACGTTAAACAAAACACTTGCCAGCTGAGGTACGGTTTAGTTTATAGCAAAATAAAACTAACATAGAGCTCAGCTAATATCCATGCAACGATCCGTTTTCAGAATTGATTTCGAAAGATTTTCACTCGGCCAACCGACCAAACCGTACAATGAATCGGCGTACGTCTGTGAACGCGACGAGTTCACTCTGTTGACAAACGACAACGCCAAAATAAACCTGCCCGTATTGTGCGGCGAGAATTCCGGTCAACACGGTAATAACATTATCATCATTGTATTCGGTCGTTTAAAAAAAAATAATAAAAATCGTGTTTACCCGTAATGTTTGTTCTCGAATACTTTTGTGTGCCTTGTGATCGCCGACCGCTACGTATACAGTTTACGTGCCGGTGAATCAACAGGCTTCGTCGGGCTCGAAAACCAAACAGCATATCACGTTGAAATTCCGGTTGACGGCCAGGGACGAGGACGACGTCGACCCGGAGCCGATTTGGAAAATGAAAATCTCGCAGCTGGAATGCCAGACCACGTCGACCAACTGGTGGAAGATCAAGGACATTGCGCGCCAAGTATGGGACTGGGAAGATGAGGAAAGAGACGCTTTGAATATCAAATCGTACAGCCTAGGTAAGACGCGTCCACCTATACACGTGGTAGTGGCAATAATTATTTTTTCGAGGAATTTAACATTGATAACAATTATATACTCGTATTGCGCGATTAATAATTATTGCTTAACCATGGTGACTTTGTCATACCTTTAATGTTTTTCTGTAGCGCCCGACGGATGTCTTCAGTATTATACCGAGAAGGATGGTTCGTTTGAAAGCTTCAACTACAACAAGGGAATGGGGCATTACCTGGGCGATTTGAACTACGCGGTGTGTTTCAAGCGTAATCAAAACACGTGCGGAATCAGGTGAGCGATCGCACGCGATTACAAATCATAGAAACCATCGTGTTTTGCGCATAAACGAAATGATTGGGTACTAATGCTTCGTACAACGATGTTTTTTTCGATCGATAATTTTCACCAGCGTCGATTTGGTTTACGAATATATTATTATATTTGAACTGCAAAGTACAAAAAGGGAACATGTCCTAGAAATGACTTGTTTAATATCGATATACGTAGATGACATGCTCTCGCCGCTCCCGCGGTGCAAACTGGGCACATTTCCTATTACTTGTAATAGATATCCGTGTTAAGTACTCGGAAGGAATTCTTTCAAATATATTGCAGAAAAGATAATTTTTTTCAAACTTATGTTTTGACTGAACATTTCCAAAACAACCGCGTGTCCCATTTCTGTGCTTAATTATGACTTAATGATTAATTTATATGACATTAAATGGTAATACAAAGACAAGATTTGGTCATCAATTATCTGGGTGCTGTTAGTTTTAACATAATTCTTTGCCAATTGATATGTCAGAAAAAAATATTCTTAATGATCAAGACTAAGATCAAGAAATGTATCAATGATGTTTTGTTTAATTAATTAAATCAATGTTTATGATTTGGTATGATTAAGTATATTTAAAAAAAAGAAAAAACATTTAGGTATAAATTATTGTTTATAATTTATGTGAAAATAAATTTAACCGTACATGTTCTGCACTCCCGGCATCACCAAGAGCTCAGCTTAAAGGTGTAGGTAATTTTTCTATCCGATAAATAATAACAAATGCGCTTTCCTGATGGACACTGCCGCAACCGTACTCGTGTATATGATAATAATATATTACTGCGCGATTTCGTTTACTTAATACTGTTGTTGTACGACCTGGTGCCGTCCGCACAGATTCGAGGCGGTCAAGTTCCAAGTGGCTTACAACCAGAAGTTGACCGGATCCACGGACCGGGACTGCGACACGGAGGCTGCGGCCAACGCAACGACGACAACGACCACGGCGGCGCCGCAAACGACTGCGGCAAGCACCACGGCGGCGGGACAAGCTACCATCGAACCGGAACCGATTGTCATGACGACGACGGAACAAACCACCACCGGAAGTGCCTCGACCGCGCAACCGACCAGGGTGGCGAGACGCCGGAAGTGGTCATCCAACGTGCACGGCGACTACTTGCTCGTGCCGGACGGTCAACATTCCGGACGGGTTTTCGCGTCGAAATATTGTGACAAGTCGCTAGAGACACTGGACGATATCACAGGTATGCGCCGGCAGGGGTGTTTGCTCCAAAAAATTATTTTCCGTCCTGTTTGCGCATTGTGTGCAGACGATGCCGACGATGCGCAGCATTCTCGTATACGGACAGAGAAAAACTCACTCGATTTGTCGAGTTCGCGCTCATTCAATTCCGATGACCTCTTTGAATCCTCTTTTGTCCTCCGTAGAAATCAACATTCAGAGATTCTACGGAAAAATATCAAATTTGGAAATATTCTAAAACACGGCGGTGTTTTATAATATAAAATAATAGAGCCGATAAAACTAACGTATTCACCGCACTCAAAACTTTGTACTTTTGTGACTTGGTACCATCGTGTATCTTTGTAGATAAAATGTTATATTTCAATATCTCGGCTAAAATTTTAACATATTCCTACAACCAATCCCAAGGCAGTAATTTATTTGTAATAATCTCTTCGATAATATTTTCAAAATACGTCTAGATCGTTTTCTTAATTTGTTTTTATTTATTTTTTTTTTATTATTATTATTCCAGTCAAAACCCAAGGACCTATGTACGTGGCCTTTGTAAGTGACGATTACTCAAATCCGGAAGAAGATGTGGAAAAAGGATACAAAATCAATTATTCGTTAATCTATACCGGTTGTTAGATTTTAATTTTATTTATATAATAATTTAATATATGCATTTAATCATGCAATAAAATATTTATTTCAAACAAAACCTGGTCTTTTTATTTTTGTTTCAAGTCAACATTCACATTTATTCCTTCTTCTCCGACTCTTAAAGCTTTTATTACATAGATAATATGGATAATATGTAATTTATTGCATTATTATATTATAACACACAACTCTTGCAATATGTCATTAATATAATTGATTAACAATCGACTCAACTCTTTATTATCCTGATAAATGATAATATAATTTATTTTACACTGTTCAACACACGCATCATATAATGACGCGCAGTTATTGCGATATAAGTACCTACCTATAAACTTGATGACTTACCTTTATCTTTTGGATGGAAAATACATATAAAAAGGTCATCCGAATCGCAATCAACATTATTTGTGAGTGATTTTTGGTCTGTTACTATTTCAAAAAATGTAATTATTATCGAATTATATCATAATGTTAACATTTTACGTTTTAATATTGGGTACATTTTTGCTGGTGACTAAAACTTATTGTAGTCTTAGTAAGTAAATTTAGTTCACATACATTTTATTAAGATTTTACGAAAACCTAATCAAATTAAAACGATGTAGTAGATAATAAATACCTAAATTATTAATATAATTATTTTAATTTCAAAAGAAATAATCGTATAGGTTTCATATTTTTATTGATTTAATCTCATATATTCATATACGTACTCGTAGTATGCCTAACGTGCAATTATTATTTTCAAAGTTTTGCCGAAGGTGTGTGGTAAATCATCAGATGCGCTCGAGGCAATTTTCCAGAGCACAGACCAACTCCTGCCGGGAGAATGTACGTTCGAACTTAAATTGAGACCAAACACTTGTAGTGTAAGGTACGTGTACGGATATAGACACTGGGCCAACGTCGTTGTTACGATAACACTTTCGATGTGAAATGTTTAAAACTGCATTGATTAAACCTTACAGGATCGGATTTGACACGTTTTTGTTCAATCAACCGGTTCAAAAGGATAACACGTCCGCGCACGTATGTGTGTCGGACCTCGATTTGCTCAAGTTGAGTGGACTCGGGTTGCCGAACATCGAGCTGTCCGTGCTGTGCGGTGTACTGTCCGGCCATCATAGTAAATATACAAAAAAAAATGTTACACATATAATTTGCGTAAATTGTTTCAGAAACATAGGCTTTATTTAACGTAACTGCAGGGCCGATGTATGAGTTAATAATTCATTGAGTTATACACGTGTCATAAATAGTTCTCTACTTTTCTTTCATACGTTATTTTGTCCATTTTAATTTGGTTTATTGGTTTGGAAACCCAGACAAAATGTTTTAACTATAAATATTTTAAATCTATACAGAACATTTATTATAGAAGTTAGAACGATTGTCTTTAAATTAAGCTCACGTGAGCTAATGTAAACATTATCCTCTCTAAGTAATAGACGATATAATATTATAACGATTTTTCATTTTTATATTAGTCACTAAGCGGAAGTGTCAAATGACCTGAGGTTTTGTGTGATATCGGCTTTAGGGCTCTCACAGTCAATACTAGAAATAATGCCTTATTATACTATACTTATAGCAATAGAAGTTTCACTCTATGCATAGCCATCATGCAAACAGAAATCTATGTTACATAGTAAAATGAATATCTACCGAACTTGGATTTTTTTCTTTGGCCATAATTATTCTAGGTGAAAATAATTGCGAAATAATAAATATTTATTAGAATAATGTTTGTATATAGGATAACTCCACTATAATTCCACTATATCCTTTCGATTTGCATTGTGTTTTATATACTATATTAGAAACTCTATATGCTCTCGCTGGCATTCATTTATAATCTTTAAAGGAAGCATATAGTTGTTTAGATAAGTATTGATTTGATATATGTTAACGCAGTGTATGTGCCGGCAAAGGACTATGACGAACGAGCACCGTCGATTATGAAAAAACTCATCCTTACAGTTATCATTGGCAACTCCGTACTCGGCGCACCAAAACCATCGTGGAATATATCTTTAACGCAATTGCCGTGCCCAGGAGAAGAGAAACGTGGCGAAAAACCAAAGTACAGCTTAGGTGAGTGCGCCGACTAAACAGATGAATAGAATTTTTTCGTGAAAATATTGACGACCGATATTTTGTCACTGATACGAGTAAGATCAACAATCACAACAGATGAGAGGTATGAGTTTGATTTATACGTTTTATGAAAAGAAATGATTTTGATATTTTATAATATATCACGAAAACATACGGTATACACGTTTTCCTTTGTAATTGTATCGTTTATCGTTGGAAATCAATTGCAAGCGTAGAGAAAATTAGCCACAATGTTGTTCAGCATACGTTGTTTGTGTTAAGTATACTGTACAGATAGTATTATTATTATTATTATTATTATTATTATTATTATTATTATTATTATTATGTTGTTACGTCATTATTGATTATATTAATATAAATATTATATTGTGCTGCTTGGTGCTTAGATTGGCATGGACACAGTAGTGCACTTACCGTCTACCACTAAACTACAATAAAAATATTATAATAATATAATATATTCAATATTCGAGAATAATAGATACTTCTCGAGTGTAAAATTACTCAGTGTCGAGTAATTGTATTTACAATGCATACGTATAATATTAAAATAGGCCCTATATACTCCTTAAAGTTCCAAAGTGGCTGTTATTTTAATCGTACCTGCAGACAATCTAAAGTTTTTTATAGCATGTTTTATAACCATCACACTCCAACATAAATACGTCCAAGTCCTATAATACTTGTCTTTGTTCAGCGCTTGAAATTGCAATCTTATTGATGATGTCGCACGATGGTATTAACAAATTTTATAACTTTTTAGTGTGCAAACACTTAAGGATTATTAATATTTGTTATTATTACTATGAATCATAATTTTCAATAATCAGTAAAATATATCGTCATTAAATTAGTTCTAAAATTGAAATATTTATTACGAAAAAAAAAAAGAATAAAGAAAAAACTGAAATTAAATAAATGTTCAACATTTCTAAAAAATAGAAAATAGAAAATAAAATAATTTATTATTGCATATGTATACATTTATATTATATGATACATATTTTAGGATATACTCAAAAATTTCTTAGGACTACAAATTTACAACCTTCTGCAATATAATAATTGAAGTACTATTGATGATAATAATAATAGTATTTATCTTTTATCCTAAGTAGTGAAATTATTTGAATACAGTATTTTAAAAGTAAATAAATAATAATCATTGCCTCGCCTTTTTAAATAACTTGGAATAACTTTAAATATTTTGTGGTGTAATGATGAACAATGTGTTAATGTCATGTGGAAATATCACTCAATATGAACTAATTTAAAAGCGTCACATAATTAATTTCTATTCGTTGTACCATAGATGATAAATTTGTTGTAATGAAGATCGAAATCGAACAGTAATCAAAACTTGTTATGCGTAAAGTATACATACATTTATAGCTTATACTCTATAAAAAACATTTTTTTCGTATTCCAAAAGAAAAATTGTATTTATTTTTTCGACTAATTATAAAAATGTATCATTACTACGTCTTTTCCATCTCATCGGAACACTGCTTTTGTAACCTATACATATTTGAAACAGATAAATGACATGTCAAATTTAACAAATACTGTGCAATCGGAGTAAAACCGTATTGATAGTTTTTTTTTTTTTTAATATATATTTTTTATTTAGTATCTGCAGTCTATACAAAACTTTGCACAATAATTAGTAATCGAGATGAAACACATTTATTTATATACTTGTTTACTTGATTGGCATGAGAATAAAGACTATAATATACAGCGATAGAACCAAACGTGATTTTTTATTTTTGTTTTTAGCTTACTTTAAGTAACGTGATTGGGGTAAAAGGTCACTACACCAATTACGTTTGAGACGACGCTTTGGGTTAGCAGGGAGTAACGACAGTGTGAAAATTGAATGATTTGGGTGTGTTGCTAATATTGAATGGAATTTTGAGTTGTGTTTGGTGGCTAGTTGACTGACTGTTTCAATTTTGAAGTCCTGATGTAGTGCGTTGTTGAATACGTCGATAGCATTTAAATAACAATAAACTAAGAACACAATATTCCATTGTTTCAGCTCCGATCGGTTGTTTACAGTTCTACGACAAAAAAGAAGGTATAATCGAAAGCCTAAATTTCTTGAACGGCTTGGGACATTACTTGGGCAATTTGAATTACGCGATATGCTTTAAACGGTATCCAGACACATGTGGAATCGAGTGAGTATTATATATTCTCCAGCGCGAGTTATACATATTTTTATGAGACAACACTAGCATCCGTCGACCGACTTTTCCACCAACAAGTAGTTTCCTTCGCAGTTTCTCATTGCGCAATCGATTTGATCGACAACGTAAATGCCTGTAAAAGTTCTGAAAATAGCTCTGCGTGAAATTCACTGAAGAACTGGGCCAGGCCGCAGTTTTTTCAAACGTTATCCTTTTACTTGCGTTAAAAAACTACTGTTTTTGTACCTACCTAAAATATACATTGCTATTTAATTTAAAACAGATGGAGCTGAGCATACGCGAAGTGTATACCAAACTTTTTGGACGAATATATTGTTTATTTGATTATTTCTTTCGTATTATTCAAAATAATATTATTTTAATGCAGTAAGTCGTATTGTAATTTTTTTATCGATTATACTCGAAGCCAATGGCGTCATCCGACAGAAGTACCATATTATCATAAAATATATTAAGTCTAGCGGAGATACTAATTTTAAAAATTGTAACATGTTGTGTATGATATTTAGTATAGTCCTCTGCATCAGCCTGGCATCGATGTAACTTTTCTCATACGTCCGTACAGATTACAACATACTTATTTAAACTTCGTGCTCGATAATTATATGCCATTGATATAACAATGCTTGGCACTGCATCTATTGCGATAGATATAATAGAATAAACGGTTTAAACCCTGAACTGAAATTGTGTATCCTAATCTTATAATCGTTTTCCCGATAAACTATTTTTCAATCATCCGAACCGTCGAGTTATCATCCGTAGGTTTGTGGCGTTGGACTTCGAGCTAGCCAGCAATGACAACTTGTCAAATTGCACGGAACGAGATTGTGACACGCTCGGCTTAGATGTCGACATCGGTGTTGGTGTATTGGCTAACAAAGACTATTTGATCTTACCAAACGGCGTGAGCGTTAACACCGGTTTGAAAATTTTCGCGTCCAAGTACTGCGGAACGTCGCTAAAGAAACTCGAAGTAACTGGTGAGTTGAAGATATTTTTTTATAACCGCAGAATGATATTTCGCTCACCAACTACCAATATTATAAACATCGTTTGAACAATAATAATGATAGTAATAATATATCCAGTAATGTTCCCATTGATTTTGTCAAGATTATTCTGTATACGTTGACAAGTCTCTCATATGGCAATTTTTATGATAAATACGGGTGATACTAATGGGTGTAAATACATATATGTTAATATATATCAATAAAAAATTCAAATAGCAATGAGAGCTGATTGTCTGAAGTAAAAAATGAACTTCCATTACAAAATTTACTTTAAAAATAATATTGTTAAATCAATTTTTATATTGTAGTTTTTATTTCTTCGCGAACTGGTTAAAAGTAAACGCAGTATGTCCGTGAGTTTTCAAAATAAAGTTGAGAGCACACGACGTATGTGTAGTATATTTCCCTATGGGAACACCACTGAGTAATATCTGATCGTATCGTTGAGACTTCAATAAACATATTACATAAGTTATATAATATACACAAACGCAAATAGAGTTGTAAAAAATATCTAATATCATAATGTATAGTATGTAACAACGGTACTTACGACAACTTTTTGTAAATGTTGCATTGGCGCATTGCAGTGAAAATAGTTATTTACATTTATTCAATGCAACACAAATCACTCCTTCGCAGTGTTGTGAATACATTCAAAATATCTTCGGCTTTTAATCAATTACAATGTTAACGGCGGCGTATTACCCAATTACTAATAATAATAATCTAAAGGATCTTGATTATTTGTTTTTTTTTCAGTTGTAACACCAGGGCCACTTTATATAGGCGTTATCACCGACAACCAAGTTGATCCAAGCCACAAGGAAATAGGATTCAAGATTAAATATAAATTGTTGACGGATTGCAAACAATTAAATTTATAATTCTATGTACCTCCTCCATGTATACTTAAAACAATAATCATAATATATTATAATGAAAGATTTAATAATGCATAGTACACACGCACACACATGTTATATTATAATGTGAATAATAATGTTATAACTGGAAAAATATAATAGAAATTTTTTAATTATGCTGTGTAATTTTTTTTTTCTTCAGACCATTCAATGAGTTACCCTTACGCGTGTACTGTAATATAGCCAAAACGTAATACTTCGTTAGTTGGCCATAGAACATTTAACATATTATATTATATATAATAGCGTTTGTATAAATACCACCTATAGTATTATCATTGATTATAAATACCATAATAATAATATTTATAATCAATTGTATCACGTTGTATTCAACCACAAAATCATTAAAAGCGATTAGTATAGCACGATTAAGAGGTAATAATGATTGGGTAATATTGCATTTAATGGTTCTCTCCTCGCAGTATCGGAGATAGGCAACAAAAAGTACATGAAAAAAAAGTCGAAACACATTATCCCACCACAGTAATATCATCAACACCAGTAGTATCGTGCAACCGACATATTTCACTTATTAATTTATTTCGACATATTTTGATGTTAAAAGTATGACATCACAATATCATCTCTGGCTAAACTAAAGTGACTATTCTGAGAATTAAAAAAAAAAAAAATTGAAAAAGTTTGATTTTTAACTTGCCCAAGTACCATATTTTCGTTTTTCGTTTTTCGTTTGATTTGATAATCCTTTTTTTACACAAGTTTACTTACTTTTTTTCTCTTTTACAAATAAAATGTAATAATGTGGAAATAATGGGATTACAACGGGACGGTTTTCTAAAAACGGGATAAACAACAGCGTCCAGTTTATATTTTGCCAGGACAACGGTACATGATTATCGAAAATGGGACAATGCCGTTTTAAACGGGACGTATGGTCATCTTAATTCTAAACTATATACCAACTATCACATCGTCAAAGTTCCTATTCAATTTCGCCATACCCAATACACGCGTTTATTTTTCTACCAACGACCGACGGCGAGGATCTAACCGGCATCAATTCCATTCCAAACACGCTATTTTATTTGCCGTGGTGTATTTTAAATTGTTATTTATTTACAGATTTTACAATATTTCCGTCGAATACTTCTAGAACGACTTCGAACATTCCAGAGAATGCTGACACGAATATTTGTATTCTTCTTCATCTCTGTTGCCGAAGTTATACTCGTATCTTTTTCATTACCGTAATTATTCTTTCATTGTCGATATTTCGTACAGTATTTTGTACTCCTGTTCGATTCAACGTGCATAATGTTTTCAAAATCATCCGAACCATTTTTCACCTTTGTGTAAATAATAATATACGTAATACCATAAATGATTGGTGTATATATTAAACCAAATCGACAAACAGTAATAATAATAATAATAATAATAATAATAATAATAATAATACACATTTGAATCCGTCATTTCCACGCGGCAGAGTATTTTGGTTTTATGCCGCATTCTAAAAAGGTACTAAGGAGGTGTAATAATTATTTTCTTATCTAGTACTCCATACCGTGATCAGGTAAGAAATAGTATAATATTTGCCTAGGTGAGATTAAAACTTACTCTCGAACATCCAGTACTCGGTATTGTAGTCAGTTGTTTCCAGAGTGAAACGACACTATAGAGCAGACCCCTGTCGGGGAATTAATCTAGCCGAAAAATATATGTTTTATACGTCAGGCCTTTGTGTGGCATTTACGACAAGGTCATTACTGTATAACGAAAAATTATACTAATATATTAAACTAAATTATATGTATACTGGGTATAGTATAAAATAAAGCATTCATTTAAATTAATTGTTTACAAACTCTACGAATTAAATATTTAATATATAAAATAGTATAATAATAAAATAAAATAATCATATATAATAGTGTGTGTGTAGTTAGACAAAAGACAATTTTGAATAGTTCAAGAAATATATGTAAATTCATGTAGATATATTAAAAATAAAATATACTAAAATATGTATAATTTCAATTTTTATGAATTTGCACATCGTTACATGGTAAACAATCAAATTTTATTTTTAGCGCAAAACAATAAACATTATTACGAGCCACGAGGTAACGATAAAAAATAAAAATACTATTTTTAGAGTAAGTCTTTTCATATTTTGACAATATTACAAACGTTAAAATACACAAGTTTTTTTTTTATTAAATATTTAATCGTGGACTATTTTTTATGTCTTTTCAACGGTTCATTGAGCACGTATAAACGAAACCCGTATAGTTATATTGCGATTTGTTACGCTGTTTAAATATTTATAAACTCGGGCGCCCGACGGTGGGAAGGCAAGACGGGGCATTTGCCTCTCCTAGAGTTCTAATGTAATTTCGAATTTTTCAACTTCTATCATATTGTTTAAATAAATATTTAATTAATATTTATTTGTGATCAAGCTTTATTTTTTCATTATGCTAGTAACCGATTAATTTTATTAACTAATAATTTAAACAAAATTATGATTATTTGCAATACTGCTTACATAATAACTGTTAACAATTCCAGAAATTATTGAATTTTTTCGCGAAAGTATTCTTTAAAGAAAACTTATACCAACATTTCCACTTTTTTGTGAAACACGATGGTCTTCGAAGTATTTACAATAAAAGTATCAGGCTATTTTCTGAACATTTTATTTTAATAATTCAAAGCATTCAGTCATTACTTATTAAAGGTCTTATTAATTTGAATACAAGATAACGTGCACTATATTCTCGAATTTTTCATTTATAATTACCAATTACAATGACTTTAGTCTATAATTGTCAAATATAGCGTTATCTTAGAAACGGTCAGTAATAATTTACAAAGTATTTCAATGGAACTTAATAAAGTTCGGTAATAATATGTAGAAGAATTGTTAAAAATGTTGGAAAACAATAGAATAAATTCAAATAAAATATGTTATATATTTATTATTATTTACTGACACACCGAAACTGTAAAAATTTGTCAAACAAATGTCTATTATTTAATATTTATTCAATTCAAATGCAAAAAGGTTACAGTGGTATGAATTTAAATATGTTTACTACACCTTAAGTTGTTATTAGCTATTTAATGTCATTGCTTGGTGGGTGATTCCACATAATTGGCTGGTTTCAGTCCTTGATGGTGACACACGATGAACTTCAATAAACATCCATGACCACGTTTTCCATCACATCTCAAGTGTTTCGGACGTTCACAGTTTTGACTATACTTTTCCCACTACACATTCACCTAAGACATTGTAAACCATGGTTAGTTTATCTACAAGGGCCTCTGTGCATCGGATACAGTCGTTGAATGTACACCCGATCTGTGCTCACACTCGTAACACAGATGAATATGCACCAAAAACAATAAAGAGACGAAATATGAACACTCACTTTGTGTTAGACTTTGTTGAAGAAACTCAATATTCAAACCATAATATGTAGCTCAATTCACTACAACACTTCACACTTCCACATAAGTACACAGTTCACCAAATTACCGGAATAGCTACCATACAGCTCCACATGAGCAACAAGTTACGAATGTAGCTCTCTAGGATCTCATACTGAGCAATCGATTATTATCATGCATATTTCTATCCCTAACACTTCTACATATAATCAAACACTCCAGTGCAAGTAAATAGCTCTAACCTTCACCAAAATAACCTCAGACTTTCAGATAAGACCACAGTTCACCAAATTACCGGAATAGCTAGCATACGGCTACACATAAGCAACAAGTTGCTCTTCTTCTAAGGTGGTTACCGTCAACTATAGCTCTCATGTTTCACCAACCTTGCAATTCGACTACCAAAAAGCTACTGTGTGGCTCTAATGAAGTGACGATTTGTCCTTCATTTGTCGGCTCCTCTTTCTAAGAGGTTACCAACGAGAATGTAGCTTTTTAGGATCTCTTACCTAGTGATCGGTGTGTCGAATTGCCAGCTACCACACGTGATATAAATGTTTGTCCCGTTATCAACACCGTCACCGTGTGTAGCTCTAATCCACCCCTCAGAAAACTTCATACTTTCACATACACATAAAACCTCCTAGATCAATGAATAATTCTATCCCTTACACTTCAACATATACCTAATAATCAAACACTTCAGTACAAATCAACAGCTCTTACTTTATACCAAAATAACCTCAGACTTTCAGATAAGACCACATTTCACCAAATTACCGGAATAGCTATCATACGACTACACATAAGCAACAAGTTGCTCTTCTTCTAAGGTGGTTACCGTCAACTATAGCTCTCATGTTTCCCCAACCTTGCAATTCGACTACCGAAAAGCTACTGTGTGGCTCTAATGAAGTGACGATTTGTCCTTCATTTGTCGGCTCCTCTTTCTAGGAGGTTACCGATTAATGCTACGAAGTGGTTACCGATGAGAATGTAGCTCTCTAGGATCTCCTACCTAGTGATCGGTGTGTCGAATTGCCAGGTATCACACGGGATATAAATGTTTTTCCTCTTGCCCCGTTATCAACACCGTGTGTAGCTCTAATTCTTCCAAAAAAAAAAAACTCACACTTTCACATACATATAAAACCTTTCGAACCAATGAAAATTATTATTCTTCACACTTCTACACGAAACTAAACATTCCAGAATAAATTGAAGGATCCATATCTCTTCCTAATATAACCTCTTACATTTTTATACAACTTCTTTAAGTCAAATTAATTTATTGTTCTATACCTTCCCCAAGACCAACTTACTTTTCAATATATATCCAACCTAACCAGGGAATAATAAATATTCACCGCTAGGAACCTTAATTAATGGGCCAATCTAATTACCAATAGTTCTTATGCTAAATTATGCTTCTAATAAGTTCCATCCTCTTCAAATCTCATACATCTGTATAAAGCTACATTTCACTAAACGACTTAATTGTCATTTCACTGATCAAATAAATCCTTTAATAATTACATTCACTTCTCGTCTCATGTTTAGGCTCACTGATTTCTGTTTTTCAGTAGTACAGTTGTATTATATATTCGATCGGGTGTTGCACAAAATTGACTTAACTCCGATGCAAAAAGGTTACAGTGATATAAATTTAAATATGTTTTACAATGTCTTACCTTATTGTTTATCCAAAGGCATTGCTTGGTCGGAAATCCCATACAACCCCTTGGCGTGTTTCGGTCTTTGATGTCTTCACATGATGAAACACAAGATTGCATATTCTAAGTTTTATTAATATCACCTTTGTAAGTTAATTTGATTTATATAAGTGTGCGTTTTATTCGAGATGGTAGTATACTTAAGCAGTATTGTTCACTTTGGTTTTGAAAATGTACTTATATAATATATTATATACTTATAATATATAAGTATAATACTTATAAGTATGTTAATATACTATGTATAGTAAATACGTAGGATTTATTCTAGATCTCTGACTGAAAATTTCGAAGAAGATAATACGCGAACATGAACGAAACTAGAATGAATAATAAAACATAATTGACATTTAACCAAGTCCCGTTGATTATTGTTGTATTTTAAATAAACGAATATCGTTGCCATGTATTTATAACATTTTTTTTTTTTTTCAAGTTAATATAATATTACTGCTTAATTGTTGATTATGATAATAATATTAATAACATACATTTTTCAAAAAGAAATATAAACACTGTATTTATAAGTAACTACCATAATAACTTAAGCTGTGAGATAAAATGAACAAAACCTCGATTCATATACAAGTTTCTATTTGATTTTTGGGTCCGTGCACTGTTTTATATTTTGCATATTCATATTATAATATGATGTAATATTATGTCGACATAATTTTATTTATGTACGTTATTAATTTTAGTAGATCAACACAATACAGTCCGTCGCCAATCGACATAAGTGCACTCTCGTAGAACTACTTACAAAAATAAAGTTCAAGCGTCCTTGCACACCGATTACGTTCTCGCTTTACTGCCTATTAAATTCATTTTACTTTATTGTTTCGTTGTTTACACCCGTCTAGTGGGTGTCTAGGTTCAACGCGCCTCTTGCAGCTAACTATTGAAGTGAAAGAATTAAAATATCGTACCTGGATCGCATACTACCGTATGACCATAGAAGTCAAATGTTACCGTATTACTGTATTAATCACAATAGTTCTGCAGTACTACAGTATATATACCCATCATACATGTACGAGTACTTATGTGTTTGTACATTATTTAATATAAATACACGTACCCGTCATTGATGGCGCACTTAATGTACACTCGCTCCTAGGCAAAAAAAATATCCGGCCTCCCCCCTCAAAA
The DNA here is from genome assembly GCA_025469195.1 of Chaitophorus viminalis. Taxonomy (NCBI): domain Eukaryota; kingdom Metazoa; phylum Arthropoda; class Insecta; order Hemiptera; family Aphididae; genus Chaitophorus; species Chaitophorus viminalis. Next base: position 604,045 of record JAIPRK010000014.1, on the reverse strand, counting down.
AATAAATTGCAGCTAGACAATAACATAATACATATATGTAAGGAAATAGATCATAAATCAGCTGTTTTCCCAAATCGTATTAAGTTACTATAAAATAATATATAATATTAATATATATATATAACTATCCTTTTTAACTATTTTTTCATATATTGTGGAATAAACACTTTAAACAATATTGTATACCTAGTAAAAATACCAAGATTTATAAAATTAAAGTAACAATAAATATTATTTACTAGCTATCATCACTCGGCGTTGCCCAACATTTAATTTTCCAGTATTATACTTTATACAATGTAAATATTAATTTAATGTACTTAATTGTGACTATTTCACTAGTCCAATCATGATTATCTAAATGCAAATTACAATACACAAATATGAAATAACACCAGGTTAAAAGTTGTAATGAAATAAGTTACATTGTATTTAGTATAGTAGTGATTCTCCACATCATAAATCGAAACTTCTGACCAAATTTTATATTCATAGCTTTGCGGTTCTGGCTAGTCCATTTTTTTCATTTATACTCCCTTTGAACCCTTTAGGAGTTCAATATAGGAACATTTATTATTAATGGTTGTTACCACATTAAACAAAACTACTTACCGACTTTAATACTCAAAGCTTCTGCAGGTTCCTTTTATTATCTAATTATCTTACCTCTATTATCCCTTTTATTTCCTCAAGACTTGAATTTCGGAAAAATTTTTTTCTTAATGAGTCTGTACATCATAAAACAAAACTACAGACCAAATTTTATATCCATATTTTCAGCGGTTCCTGTTAGGGGTATTTTCCTTTTGACTCCTTTTGACCCTCTTAGTGGTTTCATTTAAAAAAATTCTTTATTAGTGCTAAAACTGTTTTTTATGTATTTGTACACAGTCTTGACCAGAAAGATTGTTCCGAAATATACAAAGTTACAATTTTTCTGACCAAAAATTTCATCTAGCTGGTGTATTGAAGAGGTCATTTTTGAATGAAAAACAGAGTAAAATTATCAATAATATAATAAACTATTTGATTGTTATTTTGATTGCTATCATAACGACACAATTAAAAGTTCAGAAAATCATTAAAGTAAATAATACATTGAATACTAAGTATAGTCATATGACTCACACGTAATAAATAACATACTATATAAATATTGATTTAATTTAATGTACTTACACCAGTCACAATCGAGATTTTCGAGTGTCAAATTGTCGTGTCTACTTATTATTATTACATTACATTTTGAATCTATTTATTTATACTTATTATAATAAGTAATAATACCATGGTTACTACTTATATGCATTTACATACCTAACTATAACGCCACATCGATGTACATTAACGTCGTTAACAATTATACCGAAAACAATTGTCCATCATCCGATTTACAATTTAATTTACACTACGTCCAGTGCTCATCAAATGTACAACCACAAACATAAAAACGTATTACTTATGACTTTATGAGTTATGAATATTAAACAAAAATAATCGTAAAGACATTTCAATATTCTATAATTTTCTTAATTTCCAATTCACAATTATAAATTCTTACTAAAAAATATTTTTAAATTACAAAATATTGCAAAAGTATGCATTTTAAATACAAATTAATACTTATAAATATAAAAATACTTATAATATAAGTTTACATAGTTTTGCTGTTGTTGGTAAAACGTGAAGTTAGCCGTCGCATACAACCCTTCTTCTACGCGTTCCACCACTCACGGCTTTAATAATAAAAACTGTATTTTTTTTATCGGTTTTTCCATTAGATGCGTATTTTTAAGGAAAACAATTTCAGCCACGAGGGAGGTGAACGTGTTTTGCCATAGAATTTAACCAGACAGATGAAACAATAGACTATGATTAAGATTTTACTATTACTTGTCCCAGCATTACTTGGAAAACAATCACACTGAAACAATATTATCCAAATGAAATTCTCAAAGACTATTATCGGGTATCAATTTTTGTACCTAATCTGGAGTTAATAATTCAATCAATTAAAAAAAAGTTTTAAAGATATATTAGTATTGATTTTTCCTTAAAATATCTTAATCCAGCGTTATTTATAAAAATGAAAAAAATAGGAGTAGATTTGTTTGAAAAAATAACGAATATTTATCATTTTTATAAAATTTAAAATTTGTTAACTGAAAGTAAAAGATGGTATCGTTTATGCAACAAAAAAAAAAAAAAAAACTGGTAAAATATGGAAATTATAGATTTACTTTATTTTTCTATTATTACAAGTTGTATAGCAGAAGCCACAAAGGAAATTTTAGTACTTTACGAAGAATGAAGACTTGTCTTTGGTCAACGACGGACGATGATCGATTTAATGGTTTAATGGTTAATCGAATGGTTTATACTTATGTATGAATGTATGCTAAGCGTTCATTGTGAAAGAATGTATAGTAGAAAAGAAAAAATCAACAAACAGTTAATACAATAATAATTACAAGGTTTTCTATGGAACAACTGCAAAAAATTCAATTTTTATTTAATAATGAACAACCATGATTATATTAGGCATAATATATAATGTATTTTTAGTGAGAAAATAATAAACTTTTTTTCCCTGATACATTTCTTGCGGGCAACTGTCTTACTTCTTACACATACATAGAGATAATGGAATGTATGGGAAAATACATCCCCGAAGGAAAATGAAATGTCAAAAAGACCTTCATGATAAGATTTCACTTTCACCATAATGAATTCAAGCAGTATATCATAATTATGTAATTAGCATTATCTTAAAATGTAATGATAAAACGGATGGTAAATTACGAAAAAAAATGCAAAAATTAAAGGTCCCACCGAGATTTGAACTCGGATCGCTGGATTCAAAGTCCAGAGTGCTAACCATTACACCATGGGACCGATGATGCAATTATGAAGAATTCAGAGATATAAAAACCTTGGGCTTGTAAATTAACGTTTTGATGAATGAAATGTAGGTTATTGACCCATCCCCAGTCGTTGTACACTAATGCGTGATGATTTTGTTAAAAAAAAATTGGTTTATACCACAACGTGAAGAACGATGATATTCATTTAAACGATAGCATATAGTCCATCCCTGTAGAGAGGACAGGTATACAAAATATCAAAGTACAATCATATGTATTACAGAATGTAAGAGTTGCATTTGTAATACCTAGATGTCCAGAAGACATGGAAGATGGAACTAATAAACAATTTCTATGTTTAGCGATATTGATTCTGAGACCAAAGAGGTTGATAAATAGGTAATATAATAGCACAGAAAACAGTACGTATATCTAATATCAACTGACTTGTACTTATCGTCGTAAGTTTGTCTAGAATTCTATATTGTTTTGTTGTAGACAATCGGCGATTATATCATATAGATCTCGAATCCGTAAAAGCATTGTTGTTGATTTCACAATAGACTACCTATTAAAAATTAAAATGATATAAAGTGATACTTCTTATGACAGTGATAAGATAAACAATATTATAAATATTATAATATGATTATATAAAAAATATACCATCCTTATTAAAATTACTATTAAAATGCTTATAAAAGTACTTATTAAAATCAACATTATTGATAAAGTATTATTATTAATTAGTATTTTCAATTAATTTCACAAATTTTGAAATCCACTTCCAATAGCTACCCACTTTTACTCTTTACTCAACTACTGAAACACCAATTTAATAAAAAAAATTTTAATCAGATAAAAATATAAATATCATAAACCATGAACAATGTATAATTAATAGGTAGGTACTATTTTTTGTAAACTAAAATAAGAAGGATAATAATTATTATTTATTATATTCAATATTATAAATTAAAATACATACAAGTGATTTTGAGCAAAAGGTACAAATGTGATTAAGGAAGTATTATTAATTAAAAATGACTAATTTTCTTTTAACTACCAACCACATACCTTATGCCTATCAGATTTAAGTAAAATTTTTACTAGGTATCATATATTGTACTGTTTTTATTACGGTTAAACCATAATTTTCTATGTCAATGTATAATGCCATCATTTCAATAAGATGTATGTTTAAAAAATTGAAATTTTTTTCACAAACCTAGAATAATCTGAATAACCTATGGTATTACTAAGTTTTACCATAACTGCAAAAAACATTTCATATAGGTAACACATACAGTATTGTGAAATATTTGAGTAGATGTAAATATTCAAATACTTTTTTAAGTACATATTAAATACTTTTTTAAATAATTTCAGCATTAAGTATTTTTGATGATATTTTAAATACTCTTTGTCTGTGATGAATACTAATTTATATTGAATACTATTCATGTTTACTTTGAACAATTATTTTTACTATCCATTCCAATTTATTATAGTTGTCATCAGTACTTGGGTAGATATGGCCGAAGGTTTATGGAATAAACAAGGGCTTTTCTCTATAAATAGATATTTATTAGCAATATTTATATTTATTTCATACTATTATTATTTCTGTTTAATATCAGTTGTAAAAAAAAAAAATTGTTTAATATTAAAATGTAATATGAAGAAGGTAAAACAAATATATTGTCCCATTCATTTTTTTATTAACTTGTAGGTTACCTACCTATCTACTATTTTTTTTCTGTAAATAGTAATGATTGTGGTATAATATAAATATTATATACTAATACACTATGTTAAGTTCATTATAAATCTATAAAAAACCAAAGTATTTTAAAATTATTCCAAATAGCTTTTTAGATTATTTGAATAGCATTTGAAGTACTTTACAGTTTAAGATATTTGAGTGCTATTTTAAATACTTGATGGTTTAAGTATTAGAATAGTATCTTAAATACTTTTTAAAACAATTCTTTACAACACTTAACAAATAACAATTAGCAATTTAACCGTGATAAAAAACGATAGTTTTACAATTTTATTTTTCCTAATATTTATGGAGTCTCATACTCTCATACTTGACATACTTTTATTATAAATAATATTACACTTTAATACTTTATAATAATGTATAATGGAAGGATATGTGGTGTATCTATAGCTTATCTTATACATTTTTTCGTGAATAAATAATAATACCTACCTAAGTATATTGATTCATAATTATTTTTTTAATCATATCTTGCTACCGTCTTATTTAAAATCCCAAACTTTTTATTGTGATTCATAGAGATGTTATTTGGTTTATATAATATATATAAATATATAATATAATATTTAGTTTTATATTCTCTTTAAATCTTTGTCTATTAGGTACTTATATTTTAAAAAACGGATGGGCCTCACTTTGCTGTACAGTTGGGGGTGGAGTGCACCTCGTTTATAGGATAGGTTATTATTACAATGGATTTGTTAAATTTGAATGCAATGATAGATATCATTGTATACTAATAACGATTCTGAACGGAGTTAATATGTTTGTCTAAAATGTGTAAATAATAATATAGTATTTTATATTTAAATTGAATTATAATGCAATTTCATAAAAATTTAAATTTCAAACAGTCATAAAATTTTTTCTTTTAAGTCCGGTAGAAATTTTTTTTATATATTTTTGAAGATTAGCTTATGAACAACCTAATGTTAAAATTTTGAACCTGGTTAAGGTATAAAAGGTATAAAAGGTTCAATTATAATTTTAAAATTAAAATAATAGTCCTTTAACATAAATAAACATATAAATAAAGACTTTAATTTATATACTAATATTTTCAAAGTAAATTTATATTTAGTATTATGTATTGTAAAAGGTACTATGTTTATTAAAAAAGTTGTATCCCGATAATCCTTGCTACATATTGGACACAATTATTGTATTGTTGAAAATATTTTTTCTAGCCTAAAAATTAATAATTATAAACAATTATGAATTTGAATACAAAATACATAAATTCTCATAAATCAAAATACATCATAGATAATACATGTTTCAATCTAATGATATTAAAACCATAACTATGTAAAAATTTGATATAGTCAGTCATTATCAAAGCTCGGATGTTGTTGCATTTGCAACTTTTTTTCCATTGTTTGAATTTGTTGCTAAGTATGTTTTAAATTTGTTTCACTAGAGTACGAATTAAGATCTAAAAGTTTTAGGTGCAACTTTTTGCAATTTTGTTGATTTTTCTCATTTATAGTTCAATTTTTAAGTGCAATTTTGGGTATTTTTTATTGCAATAACTCAATCAAATTTTAAAGCTATTTAGTGCAATAACTTCCGAGCCCTAGTCATTATATACCTATCAAATTTGAAGAAAAAGAAGTAAAATTAAATACATTAATTAAATATTTTGTCTATGTTTTATACTGGTAAGTAACTCACATATTAAAAATTATTTCAGGATACAATTTATTTGTAACCAGTATGATCAATATTCAGTAGGTATATTTTTTGATTTATTGACATTTTACTGTTGCCAGTAATATAATTAGTTAATACAATTAAAAACCTCTGCTCAATATGTAATAAATAAATTATATAATTGATATTTAATTAGAATAATTAATAACTTATGAAAAATGACAGATAATCTTATTTAAATACAGGAAAAAATTGTTTATTTTCAACATCATTATTATTAATTTGGTTTATTTTAGAACCCAATAAGCCGTATGGTTTGGTCATGAAACTTCTTTTTAAATTATTTAATACTATTTTATAATTAAATCTTTGTAATAACATTTTTCTAATTAATCTAGATTTATAATTTTTACACAGTAAATTTATAATAAAATATTTCTAGCAATATAGTTACTCTAAGCGGTGAGAAATTCATTGGTAAAAAGTAAGTTATATAAACTATTAATCTTCTAACAATACGTCTGTCGGACGCTGGGTACTCGCGTTGCTATAATAATCACTATAATAGTATAATACAACTGTAATGCCTACAATAGTGTATACTCAATGTTATAGTATTTATAACCGTATCATAGTCACAGTCACAGAACATCAACAATCTGTATATAATCTGATAGCCGTATCACGGTTTATAGACGCGATAACATGATGACAAACAACACATCACCAGTATCACTATCAAACAACCGAATATTTCGCTTATAACTTATACATACCATGTACATAAGTGTCTCTAGCTCAAGGGCCAGTGCTAGGACTTTTCTTTTGTTATTTGAACTAAATTGCCCATAGACGTATAGAACATAATGACTATAGAATTCATAGTCATAACTGTAACTTCAAACTTTATTACTTAATAAATAATCTAAAAAAAGGTATTCTTTTGAATATCTTATTAATTATCGTATTTAAATAAAAATATGTTCAAACAAATTGGTTATAACTAACTAGGGCAAAGGACTTATAGGAGTTTGCATTTTTGTCAATAATCATTTAAAACATAGCTAATTTCTATAGAAATTAATTCCATAGTGTAATAGGAGTTAGAGGCGATCATTTTTATTTTGCATATCTCTAGCTCGATTTCTATAAGTGCATTTTTTGTTACGTTTGTATTTTAAGTACATATTTTAGACATGTTATAATATATTTAATATGAATTTTCAAAAAGAAAGGTTAAAATGATTAAATATTTTTAAAAATGTTAACATTTGGGTAAGATTTTAAAAATTAAAATCATGTGGGCATCGCTTTGCTGTACAGTTAGAGGTGAAGTGTATGTCGTTTATAGGATAGGTCATTATTACAATGGATATGTTAAATTTGAATGCAATGATAGATATCATTGTATACGAATAACGATTCTGAATGGAGTTAATATGTTTGTCTAAAATGTGTATATAATAATATAGTATTTTATATTTAAATTAAATTATAATGCAATTTCGTAAAAATTTAAATTTAAAATAGTCATACAATTTTTCCTCTTAAGTCTGGTAGAAATTTTTTTTATATATTTTTGAAGATTAGCTTATGGGCAAACTAGTGTTAAAATTTTGAACCTTAAGTATAAACAGAAAAAATTTTATGAATTTTTATCTACAAAATAACTTGCAAATTACCGTGATTTTGACACATTTTATACAAATTTGAGCTTTATGGGCTTATAAAAAAAATTTGATTGAAACCATCTCTGATATTTTTTAGTGACGATAAGTTAAGCTTATTATTAACCTTGTATTCAATTTTTGAGAGTTTTCAGCCAGCAAATTAAATTTTATAGGTGTTTAAAAAAAAATTTACCAAAATCGAAAATTTAAATTGTCTATAAATAAGTCAAAATATGTCAAAATACTTTGAAAACATAACCATATATAGAGAACACCAATATAAAGATTTGGTGAAAATTTCAAGTTGTTGCGATTTTTCGTTTTTTAGTTAGAGCATTTAAAAAAAATGTTTTTTGTAAAAACGTGAATTGGCGTAAAATTTCCCGTTTTTTTGTAATTTTTTTATTGTTTTTTTCGACGCTTTCAAAAAGTATTAAAAAAGTTGGATTTTTAACTTGCCCAAGTACCATCTACCTTCACTTCCCTTTCAGAAAAAATGCTGTTCAAATGTTCAAATCAAAACATTAAAAAGCTATTGGTAAAATTGCTTAAAGCCACTTACAGTACCTATATATTTATATTTTATATCGTTTTACTTGGCATAAATTTAATTTATAATCGTATTACTTTAGATAAAGCCGATAAAGGTAAGTACCTAAAATATTGAGGTAGGTACATCAAAACGATTATAATGAATACATACCGATACTTCATGTCAAAACTAATTGTTATAAAATAATTAATTTATCAAAAACAAAAAAAAAAAATTAGTAAAAAATGCAAAAAACATTTAAAGGTTCCACCGAGATTTGAACTCGGATCGCTGGATTCAAAGTCCAGAGTGCTAACCATTACACCATGGAACCGCGATGAAAGGGTGATAAAAAATCTAGTTATTTATTGCTACGTACAAGAAAACGAGAATTTCATCAAAAACAAAAAACTATACTCGTCATTATTGACAAAATAGACTATATTTTTTTCTGGTATGTGGGAACATTTTAAACGATAATCTGTTAGGTCGATACGTTTCAAGTACAATGTAGTGTTTAGTACGTTTAGTTTGTAGTATCTAAGTACCTAATTAGTAATTACCTACCTATATTTTACTTGTATTTTATATTTTATGAAATTTTAAATTTAACAAAAATCTTTATACCTTCTTAGTACAACAAATACTACACAAATTGTAAATACTTGGCTATTTAATAATTTGCAAATATTAATTTAAAAACCTATTTTTTTTTTTTAATACCTACCTATATAATATTAAATGTGTACCTATAAGATATTTTACTATCATTTTTAAATGCACCATTTTTAATATTTAACTAATGCTGTCATAAGCTCACCAATCAAAGACATTAATCAAAAAGCATAAGTAAGAAAAGTTAATATATGACACCGATATAATTTTAAATAAGGATTTTTAATCAAGGTTATCTTATCGCGTTTCAAAATCCCTGCGATTTTGTTATCGTTATCATATTGAAATTTATAAAACTAATTCTGTCTAAAAACGGAAAAAATTAATTTTTTTCCCTATTCATTTAACCATTATACATCGCACTAAGGAATTTAACTTATTTACTTAATTAATGCTATATTTTAATACCTAGATATTATAGGTATATACATCAAGATCGTACACACCTATTTAACATGCTTATCTACTTATTAGTAATTATTAATTCAAAATCTGCTTTAACTAGTTGGTTAATAATTATTAAAGAGTAATTAATAATTACTATCTAATGAAATAATACATTTTTTGCGATATCGTAATGTGTCTGGAAATTACTAATCAGTATCGATATTGTTGCCCATCACTTTATTGAGATAACTACCTATGAATTTCAATAAAAATTGTAAAAAAAAAAATAATAATTAATAATTTAACCTTACTTTCAAAAATAATTTTTCTTGAATTGAGAATATATTGCACTGTATATTCCATAGATGACATATTCGTTATTTGTTTTTTGAGTTTTCATAATTAACACTGAAAAAGATAAACAACTTGTAAAGCATATTTTAGATTAAATATATTTATTCTCATTTATCATAATACCTATAAGTTATAATGCACTCAAAACATATATAAATAAATGTGTATTATTTAATAAGTAATGTCTATGCCTTTACTTTAAATATTAAATCTAGAAAATATTAATTTATACACATATTAATATATTATACATGTATTATAAATAAATTATAATAATAATAGGTAGGTAATAACTAATAACCAATGAAGATGACATTAGTAAATATTTTAAATAAAATAAAACAAAAATAAAAATTGAATAAAATACTTGAGTACGATGAATAATTTCCAATGAAGCATAGGAAAATTGTAAAAAAATTTTAAGGTTCCACCGAGATTTGAACTCGGATCGCTGGATTCAAAGTCCAGAGTGCTAACCGTTACACCATGGAACCGATTCATGCGACTTCGTTCGAATACAAGACTAATTTAGTGGATTTGCATTTTTCTATAAATATACATAAAACAAGTTATAAAAATTATGTAGGTTCCACCGAGATTTGAACTCGGATCGCTGGATTCAAAGTCCAGAGTGCTAACCATTACACCATGGAACCGATGCTTTAGTAACAGTGAAAGTATCATGATTTCTTTGTGCTTGATGTACACAGGTATTATTGTAATTTGAAAGCGTATAAAAAACGAACGCAGATCAATTATTTTACTGTTCATATTCATAGAACTTTTTGGATACAATGATATAATATTTTCAATTTCGAGTAATTGAACTAAACACATTTTAAATAGTATTTTTTTTTTTAAAAATAGTTTACTATAAAAATATATTATTGACATGCATATGTAGATAGGTATACTATACACTGTACAGTACTGTATAATATGCATTGTTTAATTACATTTTCTATATAAACCTGTCCAATGCGTTATTAAATTTATTCTGCAGCTTTCGAATGCGTATCTTTATTTAAAATATGACATTCAAAGCCAATAATTGAATAAATATTCCTACTTAAAATAATTTTTTCGAGAAAAATTTAATCTGCAAGGTAGGTAACTATATAACTACGTATATACCCTAAAACCACTAAAACGTTAACCAATAGGTTAAACAAGTATGGCATGAATATATCCGAATAAATGTCTACATAGGCACCTTATTTGTGGTAAATAAAGCTATACATGTTTATTTAATATAAATACATTATAATGTATAATATAGCATATAATGATGGACATTCGGATCATTCGGTTTGAAATAATCAAAACCAACGAACCATATATTTTGTCCTGATGTTCATATGTTTACAGTTTATACTACATACAAACATTACAAACTATAGTACCTAATGGCTAATTACAAATCACGAAAACTTTTTTTAAATGATTTTATACTTATCTATTATTTGTTTCAATACAGTAATATTATTAGAAATGCATTGTAGGTTTGTAGGTATACCGGTATACGTTAAACCTGTATACGGCTGTAAATCACTATTAAAATTATAATTCATAGAGTAAAACTCAGAATAAATAAACACAAAAATAAATAAACATTAAATAGTATGATTTATTTATTTAAACGGGACAAGCCGTTTAAATAAATAAACCCTAGGTACATATAGTAGTAAATAATAATTAATAAAGAAAAATACTAAGGTGGTGGAATAATTCATAACGGTAAATACATAATATAGTTTAAATAATTTGATTAAAAATAATACCTAAATAATAATTTAACGGATAACAAAATTCAAGTGAATTACAAGCAAAAATATCAGTGTTTATTGTTTAATAAATTTCAAAGTTTCATAACACGAATATATGGGGTATTAAGTGCATAATTATATTTTTGACGCTGTATTAGATCTAGTGGCAAATCAACAGACAGGAACATAGAAGATTAATTTTTGTAAATATTCTGGACAATCAACCATATATATTATGTATATTATACAAGAAATTTAAATTTGATTTTGATCTATGAATTCCCAGTGAATCCAGATTCAAGGAGGTAAGAATAGGATTTTAAAATATAATGAATAACAACTAGTCTCTCAACTTTCACTATGTTCAAAAATAGTTAACGTCGGTGTTCTAAAAACGGTGTAAGATGTTCGAATTAAATTGCGACTGTAAAACATTTATGTAAATCATTAAGTAATTGATTTTATTGCTTAATGTATACTAATTAATATTAATGCATAATAAAAGAAAATGATAAACTCACGAAAATATAAATAATGTTGTTACGGTAATAAAAATTAGTATAATATATTATAAGATAAAAATGATGAAGTTTTAGTCGGCTTAGATAAAAAAGTAAATTTCGATTTAATTCAATTTGTATGTTTAAATCATTTATAATCATATGCAATATACATCATAGGAAAAATACGAATGTAAAAACGGTGAAAAAAATTGCAAAATTGTACAAGGTTCCACCGAGATTTGAACTCGGATCGCTGGATTCAAAGTCCAGAGTGCTAACCATTACACCATGGAACCGTATTGTTAATATGTTAGAAACGAGCAGATTTAAGCGAATATCATGGAAGATTAACCGTGTTACAAGTATATTATAATATACCTACCTGTACCTACTAATACATATTATATGATTAAAATAGGTAAATATCAATTATTTTTTCATACAAGGACATGCATAAAATATTATTGGTACTTTATTCTGTTACCGTGGCAAATACTTGATACTTCACAGAATAAACACAGTAAAAAATATCATACTCAATTCGGTGGCGGTTTCACAATTTTATTTGACCAAAAAAAATCAGTTTGGTAGAGTTGTTACTTATTAGTGTAATAATATATAATTATTTACTTATAATTAAAAAGTGGATTTCTAGGTTTTTACAAACCTACCTACCTATTAGGTAATTTATTGGCTTTATCAGTGCAATGATGTCATGATGATGAAAAATATGGGCAATTCATCCTTAACAGTATTTGTAGAAAACATATTTTATTTTGCATATTACAACATACTTTGGAGGTTGGAGAATATTCAGTCTACTTTTAATATTTAAGAACATGTTGTAGTATATTTATATTATATATTGGCTATAAAAAAAATCTGAAACTATAATTTTGACCGGGGCAAAGCCTCTGAATAAATTATATACTGTACCTAACTAAATTCAGTTTAAATTGAAGGTGAAGCCTAGGTATTTATTTATGACACTTCAGACAGTTTTTCCTATTTCTCGAGCAAATGAAAAATATAGATCTATTTTTATGTTAACGGTCAATACATATGTTACATGTACCTACCATATAATATTATTAACATTAAATATTTAAATATGCACCTACCTACTTGTGGTGAAATAGTTGTATAATAATAGTTATAGTATAAATATATAAAGTATATAGTGCCATTTATGATTTATCTTATGTACCTAAGTAAATTGTAAGTAACTGGTGATGAAATATTGACATGTAAAATCGAATGTCCTTCTAGGTAGCAGATAATAATTACCTAATTGGTACACTGTTACCTACACACTTTTCTTATTTTGCCTTTGAAATTTTTTTAAAGTACCTATCTAATAATACAAAATGTTTTTTTTAAAGTAGGTAAAGCAACTGTATTCGGATAAAATACTAATATTTTCATAATAAAGTCGAATATGTATAATATATTATTATAGTAATATTTTATAATTACCTATGTGAATTGTAATTGATATAATGATATTGTATTCCTTAATGTGAATTTAAATTGATATTTAATTTTTAATGAATAAATATTATTTGAAAAAAGATTTACTTACTTTTTTTTTTTTTTTGTACAATTTAATAGTTGAATTTGTTATGAAACTATTGTTGTCTCAATAATGGTGTTTTAGATTCACTTTAGCCAGTAAGCAGTATTAAATAAGAGTTACCAAAATATAAATGGTTTAAAATTGAATTACCTATATTTAATTATTATTATTGAAATAATAAAATGTTTATAAATATGCAGATATTTAATTTATTTAGGTTTCTACTCGTGAGCACACACAACTTATTTTAAAATTGTATGTGTCAACATTATGAGTGTATAAATGTATACTATCAATGAATGTGAACTATTATTGCTTTTGTAATTAATTGTATTGTAAGTTATCATCTGTTGACTAGTGACTAGACAGGACTATATTATAGAACTGATTAGCATAATTTCTGAATAGTTTTTTTTTCTAAAACTACAACCACAGAATACTACAACAACTCCTGTCTAATTATGGATATTAAAAATATAAATTTTAATGAATTGAAACACAAATCAGATATCCTCAAATCATCTTCAATCTTGTCATTTTATAACTGTTAAGTATGCATAATTGTTGAGCTATCACGGAAATTCTAATAGCTAATAAAGAAAAAAGTTCGACATTTTATTTAACATTTTATTTAATCGATACCTACTTATTAAAAAATTACAGGTTTTCAATACCTAACTATGATTTATCATATTTTTTAAATATATTTTACTAGAAATAAGAACACGCCTTATCGAGATTTCGATTTTATTTTTATTTTTTTTGTTCACGAAGAATAATAAACATTTTAATACTTCAGTAATTTCAGATTTCTTTTTAATTTTACACAGGTAACTATAAAATGACAGTAAAATTAATTTAATTCGCAGTATGGCATATTTGTACTAATGCAAAAATATTAAAGTAGTTACACACAAACGTGTAATACGTAGTAACTCAAATGCGTACCTAGGTAATAATTAGATACAAGTAATGAGATTCTGGTGATGGATGAATAATACCTAATTATCGACGAACCCACGAACATGAAGAGTAAAATTGTACCCGGTAAGTATTTTAGTGTATATTTTATTCAAACACATAATAGGTACTTCAATTTAAAAATGTATATTAGAAAAATCATAATAACAATATAGCATAATACATTCCGGTACCTAACGTTTATGTTACTTCGAAATACAAGTTATTACAATTGTCAATATTGAAATATATATTTATCTACAAGTGAACAGTTAACACATAGTTAATTTGATAAAAACAAAAAATACATTATATTTTTTAATATAGATTTTTACTTCAGCATGGTAGGTACTAGGTATGATAAAAATATTAATAATCATACAACTATATAACCTAACACAAAATTGATCAGTAAATAGTATTTATACAATGTAAAACATATATTACATTATTATACATATCCACTCATAATACCTTATTTTAAAAGGTAATAGGTTCGTGTATATTTAAATACTACTAAGTCGATTAAAATTACTTTAGAACAAAACTAATTAAATTATTAACTGTAATAATTACACACATACAACAGCTGAAGTCGTGCGCAGTTATCGCTTCGGTCATTATACATCACGTATTATAATGTATATTATATTTACATGAAATTGGTGTGTGGGTATATTATATGATATAGATATGACATAATATTATGTACCTATACAACGATGTATGGTAGGGGGGGGGGCTTAATATAAAATACAAAACATATAGTTTGGAGTATCTGAATATTTATAAATTTATAATAACATCACACGACATGATGTGTGTGAGACTGGGTGTGTGTGTGTCGTGTCCGCAGTTGAAACTTATCATCTTAATTCGGCCCAATAATACTTTCAGTCAGCCAACAGGTCCGTGATCTGCGTTTTTGACAGGATTCTATTGCCATGCCGGAGAAACAATTTTTCTGCGGATTCCTCGACGACCGGAGTCACCAGGTCGAGGACCATACGTTTGTTCCTATTGAAAAATTTCGATGCAAATTGCGCTGAAAAAAACCACACGTTTTGATAGTTGTAATAGATAGATATATTGTAATATGACAATCTAAATAATATCTACACCGGCAAAACGAGTGCTTACGTAAAACGAAATCTGCAATTACTACAGCAGTGTATAAACCACAATACAGTGTTTCCCATCCTGGTGAACACGCTACGTAGTGAAGAGAGCATGTAAACATTGATTGATAGGGGACCTCAGACATTCATTACAGAGTTAAATTTTTAATTATTATGTAATTTATATTTGTATTTTACAATTTAGGGAAAAAACGAAAAATGATTAACAACCCGTTATCGTTATTGCGTGTACCTATCGAAAAAGATGCCACTAAACGACTATTGTATAGATTAATAAATTATAAAGTATAAAAAAAGAGGTGGTTATTTTATTTCTTAATTATTAGGAGCGAGAATTTTTTGAAAATTTTCGAAAAAAGGCATAGAACAAAAAAGAGGTTGGGAACCTGCACTGCTATAATGAACACATTATAATAATTATAATTCTATCAAGCCATTGTTTGTAAAAGTCGTTTTATGAGATGAGCAAAAAGAAATTCCTATAGACCATGCCGCTGATTTTATAATATATGTATGATGATATTTTTTTAATTTACAGCAGTAAATATTTAGTTTTAATTCTATCTCAAGCTGAATAAATTCGTAAGTTCTTTTTAACTATATTCTTTATTTAACTTGGTATGGAACTTTTTTTTTAATTTTGCGATTACCTAAATTTATACATATATGGAACACTTATCTGTTACCAAACAATTATGATTAGTTATAAATTTACAATCATAATTATTCATTCGCCATTAGTGATAAAAAATAAAAAAATAAAAGATCATTCATTTCTTAATATGGATAGGCAAGTTTATAAAATAAACAATTAGAAAATGTAAAATGTAGATTGTATAATGAAAGACAATAAAAATTGCGTTTAGGTATGTATTATTATCCGATTCATGCGAAATTTTCTCTCGTGTCTCATTATTATTAGTTCTGTCCATCGCACGAATGTAGTGAATTGTCAAAATTAATTTTACAAAATGTTAGTTGTTAAATGTATCTTTAATTTGATTATATTTCAAATATTTCAGTATCTACTAGTATAATACTTTAATCGCTAGTAATTATAACTATAAGTGAAGAAAAAGAAACTCATTGTCAACTCAATACGTAATAAATAATATTTACTTCATTCAATTGGATAATACGTCAATTAACTACAATATAATAGGTGATAAAAAATTGACCCTGACCCCGCAATAGTTCTTCTAAAAGCAAATCGACTCAATTAAGGATCTGTCAAAAGACATATATGTGTTACATATTTTATAAAAAAAAATTAAAAGTACTATTTCTTTAAAAGAAGTTTTGCCATTTGTCACGTTATACGTAATTAACGACGGACTTATACGCAGTCTTACAAAATATTTTATTATTGTCTATTTTATAATCTATTTTATTAAAATATTAATCGGTGTTCCGTAGAACAAAGATGCTCTGTGAACTTAGAGAAAATGTTCCGCCAACATTTAAAAATCAAAGAAACATAAAAGAGTTTTTTACGACGAAAATATTTCTAATTTTTTTTTTTCATCTATTTTTTTCTATTATCTAATTTGATATTTATATGACTATAATATGTAAACTGAAATGTATGTGTACATATATTATATATATATATATATATTAAAATTAAATTAAAATATTGTTGAAATATTTCCATTATTTGTTGAAAATCGCATTAATTTATTTCACGTGATTATAATATTATAGGTACCAGCGGAACGCAAACGCTTCATACATACGAAGAGTCACAGACAATAATTGTTTGCAAAGCGTGAGAAAACTATGAATAAAGTACATGGACTTTTGAAAACATTTCGACAACACACGCGCTACTACAAATATGTTTTGCCATATATATGGAGTAGATATGAACTAGACTACTAGAGCTACCTATAAAACCAGCTATGTGTACATACTAATAATATTTAAAGTATACTGATTCGGTTTAATAGTTGAAGACCTCACCTAATGTTGGGTTTTGCAATTTAATGATATTGACTTCCACGTCCCCGATGTTTAGGTTCATTTTGACGGCTTTGAACTCCAATTTTCCGCCCACAAAATTTGTGTCTGAATGGAAACGAAGAACACTGTTACCTGAAAATTTTAATTATCCGGTTTATTGTAAACGTATTACACAGAAATTATACATAATATATAATATTATAGAAATACATTGTCAAAAGTAAATTATTTATTCTGATCTCAAATAAATAGTAATAACTTACTAATGTTTCCATTGCACAATCCTTCGCCAAATACGGGCTTTGGCAGACCTTTCAAAGTGACATTCAAGTCAAAGTCTGTGATAAACGTGATGAGTGGAATTGTCAGTTCCATATCCCACGTATTTTTAGTTAAATTAACTCTGAAAAAAGAAACATTTTCTTATAATAACCGTAAAAATTATTAATACGGTTCTGTCGATTTTCCAAACTTACTTGAACGTTTTAACAGTTATTGATTTCGCACCATTCGCTATCAAGTTGGACAACTTTCCAGTCACATTTATGTCTTGTAATGATCTGTTGATTGATATCCTAGAGATATGTAAAGGGTCTAATGGTGGTAAATTCAATTGCGGGTTGCCTGCAGCGCAAAATATACGATAAATTTTTGATTGTGTTTTTGTTTTAAAAGTTTCATACAATTTTTTATACATAGGTTATAATATATAGATATGCGTACCACGTAAGAGCTGAGGTTTAGCTTGTCTGAGTATATTCAACAAACATTCTTCCAATTTCGGATCACTTTTTTTGCACGCCTTCTGTCCATCTAAAAACAATGTATGGTTACGATGTTTAATCATACATCACGGGATGGATGCGCAGACAAATTTATATGACATATGATATAATATGATGTTATGGAACACTTGCCGAATGTTTTTCGTACGTATAATATTACGAAAATATTGAAATATACTATTTTCGGAATCATATATAAATATGTAATAATAATAATAATAATAATAATAATAATAATAATAATAATAATAATAATAATAATAGTAATAATAATAATAATAATAACAATAATAATAACACTGACCAATGAGTGGTTTAGCTGAAGTATCGTTCAAAGACCAAAGGTAAAAGGCGAACGCAATGATGAATCTTTTGGTAAACATTTTTCCGTGTGTATATATTGTAATATGGTTCTGATCAACGATAACTACGAAAATGAAATGTTGCGGCACAATATACGGCCCTATATATATTCGTGTTCAAAAGTACAAAAATGAGTATAAATTTTAATTCAATTATATTTCAATTTGCGAATGTAACGCACGAAAGCAAAACAACAAAAGTGTTTCCTGTTTTCCACTAAGTGTCCGACTACTTGCTCATTTCTCGACATACGTTGCACATTTAAAAACACTTAAACGTCGTTTGAAATGCCTTTATGGTTATTATATACGTGTGATTCAATATATTTTCTCCTCGCAATTTAGTTGTGATGGATATTATACGTGTATTATAACAGAAACAATTTATTGTGTTCGTATACACGAACGTATACACTATACATATATTATATGTATACATAATACTATTGATTTTATAATAATTATACATAAATATATAATATATTTATTTATATTTATATAATGACAATAATGATATTTTAAAATCAATAATAATATAGATAAATACCTATACACTAATGTTATACTCATATATAACCACCGGAGACCCGATATCCGTTTAAAATATGTTTAATTTTATATTGGACCAAGAAAATATAAACATTTTTAATAACGATATATTAACCTAAAGTCTTATTTATATATGTTCGTAGAATACCCTGTATGTACATATATAGATAATATTCAAAGTTGCACTACATTATCGTGTGGTGGCAATATAACTGATTATGATATTATAGGTAATATTATTATATTTTTGTAGGTGCCAAATTGAATAACACAATAAATAAAATTTATTATCTAAAATAATATTTTTCTTGCTCGGTTAATTATTACAAAATAAATTTCAACGTGGAATAACACATATACGTCAAATATATCGTGGTTTTCGCGTCACCCAATACAATGTAATATAATATTATAAATGAGGAACTTATTGATTTGTAAATGCTTACGTTTATCGGGAAAGGCTGATATTTGATTAGAAATTTACAAATTCAATCTTTAAATCATTCTTATTAAAAATAACTATGGATGTTCGTGAATCTAATACGTATTATTTTCATATTTTGAATTTTTACAAAATATTGCGGGTCTAAATGTAATAGTATTTTTTGAAATGTATACTCATGAAGTCCATATTGGACAATACAACAGGTCGACGCGTGTATGCCAGTGTCATACTACCGAGTTCGGTTGGCAACTATTGTGCGGGAATTTTCAAACCGGATAACTTACAGTATTATGGTAAACAAAATGTATTTAAAAGAGTTTTTTTTTGTCCGCCGCCAAATTTTCCCTCTATGCGTCCCTGCTGCTGCAGAATGCAAAATATGCAAATGCATATTACACGACATAGTACTGCGTGTCTGGGTAATATTTGATATACGAAACCGCCTCCTGCACGTGTTTATCAATTTTCAATGTTATTTTATGTATATTATAGTTTGAATATATTTTATTGCAGCAGATGGACGTTTTATTACATTCCTTATAATAATATGATACGCATTATTCGCTCATCCGATTGAATTGTATTTTCCACGTATATATAATAATATGAAGTTATTTTTCGTATTTTTCTCATCCGTTTAACGGATGGAAGACAACTCAGGTGCTTATTTTCGGTATGATGCGTTTTCGGAGGGTGGGGGTATGAGCCACCCTTGCTGTAGTCATGATTGAATATTCAGTAATATAACCATACGTAAAAGAAATATTTAGGTATCTATCTACAAAAACTGATGTTCTTTAATTTTATTCGTATACAAATTAATTGTTCGTCTCGGATTATAGGGCGTTTTTTAGAAAACCTACGAAAAAATATCGAACATTTTTTTACAAGTCAACCTTTTGTCTTGTTTTTTTGTATAAAATGTTTCTCGTTTCAATCATTTATACCAACCTTATTATGATAAAATGTAAAAAAATATTTATTACAAATTGTTGTATAGAACTATTATACCAGTGGTTTTTGACGTTTTCATTTCGCTAAACATTTAAGTTTCTATTATACAAAATCAATTATTTCAAAATGTTCAATTTCAGAAACGCAGCCCGCGAGCGCGTGAAATAACGAAAAGACTTTTATACGCCCGCCGTGCAGTCAATTTTCCGAGCCGTACGCCGAGTTTATAATACATAAATCTAAGAAATTATACTATATATATATACGACACTATATTCCCGGTCGTTTGCGTACATGTTTGTGTTTACACATAATGAAAAGTACGGTTACGATCTGAAGGTCCCTTTAAGTTTATGTACGCGATATATATATTTATTTCACGTTAATGTGTCGTTATAAAGTGTTTAATTACAAGATGGCGTTCTGGATTTTTACGGCGGTGGACCACGTTTTATGGGTCCGCAGTGACAACGCCCCCGACGCGTAATAAAAACGCAGTTTTTTCTCTTCTTCGCAAATCCCCCCATTGCAAAACGACTCTGCGATAACATCTCGCGTTTATATATATATATATATATAATAAATACAGGCTCTTCCTTTCAGAAAATCGAACGTACAATTCCGAACCCTCTCGCCGAAAAGGGTCCAATACATATTATTATATCTGCGCGTGATACTGTTATATACATTCGATTTAATGACTGAACTTTGCAGAATTCCAACCCGTCGCCGAAGTGCTTTGGGATTTATTAAATTGAGTCCATGCGGGTTAAATTTGTATTGTTTGTATCGTGAACAAGGGTGTATATACACGTAAATAAAATAATACTCCATTACATATATATAATACGTATATTGAGCAAACACACAATACAAACAAAGTTATTAGTTTAACAAACATAAATAACACTTTAAACACACTATAAACTTATACAATTAAAAATAATATAAATACAATATTTCTCAATAACGCATGTGTATTATATGCTATATTTTACATTTATAGAGTAAAAAAGATTTAAATTAATTTGATCATATTATTATTATTATTATTATTTATTCTATTGTGAAATAAAAATATATAGTTAAATAATGAGGTAAAAAGTTAAATTAAGACATTTTTTATTCAACTAAATTATGTTTACATAAGAAATATCAATAAGTAATAATATTTGAATATTGACGTATGTTTTACAAAATAGGGTGAATTAAGACTACAATATCATACAGGTAAACCAATCGTATTATATATTTACGAATTAGCAATTAAAACTATTAAGTGAAGATGTATTATAAGCAATTTTACGAACCAATATAATTAATTTTAATAATAATTAATATAGTATGATGAATGATTAATATTTTAATATAAAGGATTATCTATAATTTGTAATCACACAATTGTAGTCTATACGGAATAATATTAATTTGATTTAAAATCTATATTCAACTGTAAAAAATGTTATTTATATTATATGTTTAAGAAGACATTATATCCCCGCGATTTATTATTGTAAAACAAAAAAAGTGTCCTTCTAAGTGATTTTAGAGTTAAAATCAACAAGGGTTTAGTTTTGAGCAGTGTATATGAATATCAAGTGATTTTGTTATGCGTCATGCGATCACATTATATAAATGTATAAATTACTTAATTACATATTTACATATTATATACAAATACATAATTAAATATACTAGGTTATATAAGTATGACTTCACTGATTAACGATTAAATCGTATAGGGTCATTATAGATTGTGTGGATACCCATATACCCATATACCTATTACACGTCAAGGCAGGCCTGTGCGTAGGATTTCATAATAAAGGAGGGGTTTGAGAAAAAAATTTTAAAATAGATATATCAATAATTAGCAAATAGTATTATAATATACAATTTATATTTATTATTAATTTTCATTTTTCATATTCATAATATATATATATATATATATTCGTTGTGCATGATTACGTATATGTTATGCATTATATTACAAATAAGTAGATTATAAAATATTATATTATATTATATTATAATAGATCAAAAATGAAAAACACAATTTTTTCGGTCATGGGGGAGGGTGGAACACCCCCCCTTGCGCACATACGGGCACACATGTGTCAAGGATAATTTTTCGTTTAGTCACTACGTTTTTTTTTACAAAATATACCGCCGCCGACTACAACAATAGAATGTTTCGATATAAATTTTGAAAAACGAGTTTGGATTACCCACTAAATGTTACCATGGCTTTGATCATCCCATTATTTTTTTTTATGTAAAGGCAAAAATATTTCTCTACTAAACGTATAGTGATTGAAGTAGAAAACTGTAGTTTTGACCGAAAATTGATCATGCTTAAGCCTAAAATCGTATAGGTTGAATACAATATAATGTAATTAAATGGTTAACAACAACATTTCAATAAATAAAACTAAATATTTTTAATTTATGAATATGTTATTAAATCAAAATTATATTGATCTAATTAATTTACATATTTAAGTTATAGTAATTATTTCAAGTTATTAGGATAGTGCAGATAGAGTCGTGTTTGATTTGTAATCCAAATATTGAATTTGATCGAGCGGAATAACCGGACGGTTCGGTTCGGACGGTTTCTACTGTGGTTAAAACCGTTAGTTAAATTAGACAGTGTGATCGTGCATTAATTACTTATTACTATTAGTGGACCATAGTAAATAGTTTCACATGTCGATAATAATCATTATTTAATGATACACAGAAATAATTTCTGTCAAGACACCCATAAATCGGACAGTAATATTGTTATCGAAATTTAAACAAACAACACAAAAGGAAAAGAAAATGAATAAAACGATAATTTGATTATTTTAAAATACATAATATAGTTTCTACAGAATATTAACGATCTACTCAATCAAAAATATTGCAAAACCAGTAGTAAACCACGTCGTAAGTTCTACTTCTATGACACGTTTATAACGGATTAGTCTTAGGGAACTTTTTTTACACAATTTAAATCTAATAAAACGCGTTATTTTGATTAAAATTAAAAAAGCTTACCTCTAAGCAGTGATATAGATAGCGGTCATATTGAAGTAGTCAATGTCAATCTAGCGTCACTAAATTACAATAACCGTTTTGGCAACATCGTGACTAATAAACAAACCCATTGCAGGTGATTGAATTTTGAAAAAATAATAAATACCTGTACACAGTGTACACTACGTGTGTACAAGCGAACAACTATCTCTGCAGTGGTTATGCATAGTGATGTTCCCATCAATTTTGTCGAGAGTATACTATACGCCAACGTATCTCTCAATATGGAAATGTTTTTGATTAATGCGGTGATGGTAGAGGGTGTAAATATAAAAATATGTAAAAAGATGGGTGTAAATTAACAAAACAATTTAAATAGTAATGAGCTGATCGTCTGAAATGAAAAATGAACACCCATTACAAAATGTATTTAAACAATAAAATTGTTATATTTGTTCACGAACTGTTTGAAAGTATACGCAGTATACCAGTGAATTTTCAAAATAAAGCTGAGAACATACGGCGTATATGTAATATATATACCCTATGGGAACCAGTAGCGTATCCAGGATTTTTTCACGGGAGGGGGGGGGAATATAAAAATTTTAATAGACATATACACATGTTGTAATGTGTAAAAATTTTTTATTAACTATAAAACAAAGTACAATTTCCTTGACGACAATGCAAGTACATTGAGTACCTCATCAGATGTCACGGTTATATTTTTGTGCATGCAATGTCCATTAAGACGATTCTAAAGACAAATTTTAGGACATTATAACTAACAGTAAGTGTAAAATTTGTTTTAAAAATTACCTACCCGACCCGCAGTGTTCCTTAAATATGTTTTAACTCGTTTAAGTGTTGAAAACGTTATTTTAGGAGTCGCTGTGGAAACGGGTAATGTGCATAAAATTGTTAATAATCTATTTATGTTTGGAAATGGTGTTGAATCGCACAGCAAAAATGCTTTAAAATTAGTTTTGGAAATAACGGTGAGCCTGGCAAGTTTAACTTTCCACAACTTTAATTCTGCTGTTGAATTATTGGAATCTACTATAAAGGCGTATAAAACCCTAATAAATTGTTGAATGATTCCAGTTCTTCTTTAGATATTGAGGATTGATTAGAAAATAAACATTTAAAACCTGCAGAATGAATGAAGCATAGTATACGCAGATTCAAATTTTATACAAAAAAAAAAAAAATAAATAAATAAATAAACTACTTATTAACGTCATAGCTTACCTTCAAAAATTTTTTATGTTCCATAAATCTTGACTCTAGTTGAGAAATAAAATTATCATAAATATTGAAATTCTGAAAAAATCAACTAATTCCAAGTTTTCGTCATTTCCAGACTTGTAATTAGCTCGGTCTTTCTGCTTATTTATTATTCTTTTCATTTTTATTTCCACATCAATAATGTTTGCCATTTTTTGAGGAAAAAATATGAGCTTATCTTATTAAAAAATGTATGATTTAATTGTAAATAAAGTATTTACCTCCACTGAGTGAATTCTTGTTCTATATTTTCTCTAATATTTTTCAAATAAGTTATTGTGTCTTCTGCAAGTTGGACTGTATCCTTGAGGTCAATTCTTTTTAACTGTGATTGCCTATATAATGGAAGTGCAAATGAAAATAATTTGAAAATAATGAAAATAATCTTTATAGAACTATCAAAATATTATGTCCCATTGGGAACACTACTGATTATGCATCTGTAATATTTGCTCTATAGAAATGCGGGATACATCACACATCGGACAAGTGCCTATATATTTACTTTTAGTTCGGGTATAATAAATTGTAATGATTAACTGATACGCACTGTCCCGTAAACCATATTATGGGTTATAATTTTAAAGACCAGTTGAAATAATATGTCGCATAGCCGTGAGCTTCAAATACGGCCAAAATTGTAATATTATACTCGCTGTTGTTTCGTTTCACTACTGCATTCTGATGTTTATTTAGATTTACAATTTCGTGCGAGTACATTGCCGTGACACATAGTATGACGTAGAATAATTCTCGGTCTCAAATGTATTATAATAAATAGTTCGTTAAAAATCGGCGTAATAGCGCACATTGTCGTGTACGTGTTCGTTTTTGCAGTATTATTACGGCGTTAAACGCGTTACGAGTGGAAATACTTAGGCCCTAATATCGTAATATTATTACGTCGAATTTGATCGTAATGTCTATAAGTGGACACGAGTGTTTAGAGCTCCGGTGTAATATATATCGGTGTAATAAAAATTAAAAAAAAAATTAAAACACTTTTTTCACGGTCGTTCTACACAGTATATTATAATGTTGTACGTGTACGATTCCCGCGGCGATATAGTATATTATATTATATACACATTATACGGTTTCGTATACTCCACTGTAGAAACGATACAAGCGAAGAATAATATATTTTTTCTAAGGTTATATGCTTTAGTGCGGGTGTGTAATATATTAAGAAAGCACCCCTTGTGTGCACATATATACGTACGTATATGGCCGCGGACTGTCGTAAAAAGATTTGATATTTCAAAACAACGCGCGGGTGTAATAATAATAATAATAATAATAATAATAATAATAATAATAATAATAATAATAATAATAATAATAATAATAATAATAATAATAATAATAATAGTAATATAATATATTGTAGTACGGCTCTGTGCGATGAATTGTGCTAAAGAGACCCCCAACTAATCCTTTGGAAAGTCGTAAAAACTTGGAAGTTTCTTTGGATTTATAACATTTATGGCGTGCGCATATGACGTGTCGGGCGCATAAAATGTCCGACGTTCCCTCGGATATTGCAGAATTCCGAAGAGGGAAAAACCCGATAAGTCATGATATGACTTATGAGTGTTATGACATATACGTACTATACTCGTCCAACAACGATGTCAATATAATTATATTATAGCTAGCGGATTAAACACAAATAATTTTGTTGCAATATAATATAAATATTATTATCATATTAATTACCATTGAAATATCGTGCTACAAAAGGCTTTTAAATACTCTAAAAAAAATTTCTAGTGAATTTAACTTGATAGCACCGTTAAAACCATTGTATTGTGCACTTGTCGGATTTATTTTGAAGTTTATGCTGTGTTTATAATTTTTGACTCACATACTGCAATTAAAAACACACATATACATATATATAAACAGAGAGAGAGCAGCGGAAGTTCTTTATTTTACTGTTCAAGTACTTCAAATTGTCCACAGACCACATGATTACAAACCTGCAGTACTAATGATACTTGGGTGATCAAAACTAGCCGATAAGTATTTTTCTGCTATAACCAAGAGTTCCTGAAAAACTTATTGATTGTTCTGATTTATTAGATGAACTTGATTTCAAAGTTCCAAGTTATCTGTTTATAGATCACATTATCCTTTCCATGTATAGATTTGCACCACCAATTTTTTATTCTGTATATAGATCAATGAGAACCCTTCTACATCTTTTTTTAGATCAACTAGTATATACTAGTTTGGAAAATTGTATAAAAATGATTATGTATATGTAAAGTAAATGTATAGTAAACATACCCTGGGCCTTAGCCTGCAGTTCTGTTAAAAAAAATAAAAATAAAGCGCGTCATGCCGAATGTTATTTGAACGCTTTTGCACATGCAATATAATTTAATATGATTAATACAACTATACAACTGTAATAATTTAACTGCGATTCTTGTTCTTCAACATTGTTTCAGACGTTTAGCGATATAAAAATCGAATAGCAATGTTCTGCAATAAATTACATAACAATAATATATTATACTGATTTTGAAATTTAATTCATGTATACAATAAGAAAGACGATTGAAAAAAAACCATTGCAATATTTATGATTTGATGTATCAAAATACCAATTGTAGTAGTAAATTTGTGCTGCGATAGAGATGATTTGCACAATAGGTTCATGAACAAATCACTGAAATGACCTATCACAAATAAAATCCGACTGCACGGGCAACAGGTATT
This sequence comes from Chaitophorus viminalis, assembly GCA_025469195.1. Taxonomy (NCBI): domain Eukaryota; kingdom Metazoa; phylum Arthropoda; class Insecta; order Hemiptera; family Aphididae; genus Chaitophorus; species Chaitophorus viminalis. Next base: position 576,079 of record JAIPRK010000014.1, on the reverse strand, counting down.
ACAAATACAGGTCAATAGAGCAATAATAATTAAATGCACTCATAAAAAGAACCAAAACAAACTTTAATAACATAATAAAAATGTGTACAGACTACATAGAACTATATAAGGATCTACAATATATATATATATATATATAATTACGCTTATTATTTGATAATGCAATATTTTTATGTTTCTGTATATTAGGTACGGGCACGGCATTGATCGTTATAATTAGTTGAGAAAAAAATTAAAATGTTACACGTACGTGTGTATGTTGTACACAATATATTTTACGATGATAATATTTTTTCATGAGTTTACAGACGTTGTTTTTAGTACGATTCAAAAGCAGTACACCTGTTTTGAGTTATCGCGAACATTGTATACAATGCGATGGTTAAATGTTATAAATTCTACGGGAACATAATCGTGTACAGGTATTTTATACCCTTTATTTATATGATGCAAGGTAGTGTTATTCACATTGAGATTTGTGTGCAAAATATTATGTTGCGCTGCGTTGAGAGCTTTATGCGTATTTTTGTTCATTGTAATAAATCGCATAATATTCTAGCAGGCATTAGCACTAAATGATACCAGAAAAATATATTTACACATTATATTATAATACATACCTATAGTCATATATCGGTATACATTGTATCAGTCGATGGACAAATGTACAATATAATTTTATTATTTCATTTAATTCCAATTCATGGTACGTTTATTTCACGCGCTCCAATGTAATATTTATTTAATATCACGTGCAGCAGTGTATACGTACGCATATTCCACAGTTCGTCCGTCTGTATATTGTGTGTTGGCGGACATTTTGATTCCGATGGATATTTTTTCGTAGAATTTACATTTCTTTCTTCATTTCTGCCTCGGACGCATTTCGTTGGTATTAAAAGCCGAAATAACGACTTTCCCGCTGGAGATTTATGTGACAGTTGAAAAAAAAAATGGAGACGAGACTTAAGAAATATTTGTAAGAATGTGCGTGCGTGTGTGTGAACAGTGGTGGCGTCTTGAGGCTACGTCCAACGGTGTCTTTGGAAAAACGGTTGTAATATTTTTGTGGCAGCCGCGGCAGAGCAGCATGGCAGTTAACCACGCCGATTCCGTCTGAATCACATAAATCATAACAGACATTTATTGTTTACGCAACAATATGGAAACGATACATAATATCGTTTTAATATTTTTTTTTTTTAAAAAAAAACCCATTTCCATTGTGCTCGTTGCTGCAGGTCTACTCAATCTGTTTTATTATTATTATTATTTTTGTCATCGAAGTCTCATAGCTTATAACAGTTATAATAGTTATAACTACGAAGTTTTTCAAGAATAGTTCTACTAGTAATGCACGATAAAACCACATACTTATTTTCGAATTAAAATTCAAAACATTTATTTTATTTTTATTAAATATAAACTTGATTAAATATTCGTAAGTAATATTAACGTCAATTATTTCAGACTTTATGATAATAATAATAATCATCATTATTGTTGACAATGATTTCAATTAAACAATCATCCAATCAAAATCCAATAATAGTGAATAGAAATTATCGTTTGTAATAGTTTACTACGAATCATAATATATTGTATGTTTGTATAGATTGGTAAATCTGCAATAACATTATATCTACCTACAGATCTAATACATCGTAACCTAAATACATCTTAAGATTTTTAGCCATCGTGAAAAACAAATAAAAGAAACAAGACAGATTTTTATCCATCAAATGTATATTAATTCGTATAATCCTATTATATCAACATCATTAAGCGGTAATAGTAGGGGCTATATGTACATATTGCATGTATGTTGCTTGACGAACATAATTTGCATCAGTTTTGCTTATACACGATACACGAATAACATAGAAAAAGATGCTTAGTCCAAAATTGTATGTTTTTTATACAATTTCTGTTCATCGATGTAGCTTGGACCGAAATTTATAAATCAAATCATTACTAAAACGGTCAGAGGAACAGCTAGTATATACACCTAGCATTTGCCGCTTGGGCAATCGAATGTTTCCAGCTGTATTGAAGTATAAATAAACCATTATCCCTAAATCCCGAGATGTCGTTTAGGTAAACCTTTGCTTTTTACCAGTCGAAGTAGTACATTCAAATATATAGTGTTACAAATAATATTTTTAAATATGAACGATGCACATATGTACACATATGTAATGCAGTGTAATCCATTAGTCCCTTTTTGTGTAATGATAGTTGCACTCAATCATAAAAATGGTATTTGCGCACATAATTGTACACGCTAATATTGTTAGATCCAGATTATAGCGTTGTTTGAATATTTAATCAATGTTTATAGTACATAAATACATTAAATCATGATGACGTCATCACACAATATGCATGCATTTCTTAGTTCTACAATAATACATGATATTATTTTTCACTATACCCTGGCAACGTTTAGTTAGACTTCAACGTCAATGGCATTATAATAATACGTTTAACGCCGTGCATAATGTGTAGGTACATACACATGCGGACATACTTATACACAAACACAAACAGTATATCTGTAGAACATTTCGTTCGAATTCGTTCTGATAGAATAAAATCGAATTCGATACGCTTTTGGTTTTGGAATTACGCATGTGTATATAAATATTGAACCGAACCTAAAAATTATTATTCGATTCAGGGGAGAAAAAACCGCTCCGGCTTAAACGTGAAAAAAATTGTCGGTTCAATCACAAATAGATTTTATTTTATAGTGAAAGTGTTTAGGTTGTTTGGGGTTACCCGCTGTGACCGTTTAGAGTGATATTTAAACACTCAATAAGGAAGGGTTGACCGACAATAAGGAAATGTGTACTATAAGGTTTAAGGTATGTGAAAAGGCTGACCGTGTTTTTATTATACTCCAATATATCATTATGCTTATTTTATGGATTTACAACGTGGGTGTTGTTTTCCGGCCTATGTTTTCCACTACGCTGCCCGACCGATTATAGAAAAAAAATGTGTCAACAATATATTTTCGATGGATTTTATACGATTTACGAATCCTTATAATCATTATGCTTTCAAAACTGTTCTGGAAATATCGCCAAATAATTAGATCACTATTATCAACTCTAACGGCTTATAGTTGGATCAAAAATTCATGTTTTTTTATCAACAAAATCATAAAAGAATCTTTTTTTAATATATTTAATCATTATTTCGAACTGGTTTTATATAAATCATTATAATTGTTATTTGTATAGGTAATTTGGATATTTCAATTCACTTTAAAAATAGACTTATCAAGTTAAATTAGGTATTAAAGTTTTAATAGTATAACAAATCATTTTAATAATAATTAATAGTTTAATGCAAGTATTAAAGTTCGAGGATACCATATGCTATACGAATAGATTTTACTGTTTTTAGTTTGAAAAATGTGATTATTGTTAAATTATTCAAAAGGAATTTATTAATTACGTTTATAGACTGCGTACATAAACTATATAAATACGTCTGTGGTAATGGTTCACCCCATGCGCCCAACGATGGATTATTTAATATTATTTTCAAGAATAGATAATTTTAGATTCTGATGTAAGCAAACGATCTTTTGGTTAGGTTCATTTTTTATTTAATTTTTATTATTTTGGTAAAAGCTCGAACGCCACAGTAATCTATTCTTTGAAGCCGAACACAAGTCGGAAATACGGAGTGCAATACACCGATAATGTACTATCTATACTACTATCTAATACTACCATGTCTTATGTATTAGCATTGATTAAATATAAATTTAATCAATGGTATTAGCGTGTAGTATGTGTCTAGTAGTTAGTACGAGGAAGCAATAGTAGTCGTAGAAGTATCCGCGGCGGCAAAAGTAATATAAAATGACCGCTAAAATATCTGCTATTTTTGCTCGTAACTGAAATATTATTCAGCCAATTCCATTGAAAATTATAAAAGCACGTAGCCTGTGATTTTTTCGATCGATTGGTACCTCTTTCTAACGATTTGGTCCATTTATTAAACTTGTAGCCTTTAATAAAGAATATCAAAATATTAACACGTATTAAATAGGAATGTTCAGGTTTCTGTATAAAGCACACGGTCGTGTGCTACGCATTTTTTTTACTTAGCTCACGAGACAACCGTATCGCTGGATATAATCGATGTTGAGTTATCTTGCATGGCAAGTAGTGCACAGTTTATGGTGTATCGATTCATTTAATTAGATTAAAATAAAATCTCTACTCCTCTCTTATTTAGGAAATTATATAATTCTTAAGTCTGAATTTACTGATTAAATTTTACATTTATTTCTATGAATTTCCGAAATATTGATAATTTGCATACACGTAAACTCTAGGCTTATAGGCTTGTATATTTCATTATTTTTGAATTGGTCTAAAAATCCTAAACCTATTTGTTATATAGTGGTTTGTTCGAATTCTCTACTGATTACATCAACGCATTTTTCGGCCATCGTTTCTCAAGTTCATAAAACTACTAAAACCCTGACAGATTTACTACCGTCTCGATCGACGATTTCAATAAAAACCTTTAAATGTGTTCTCGACAGTTTTCTTATATCTACTATATATATTATACACAGATTTTAAGTACGTTTTGGCCGTTAAGTATTTTTCCTTTTTTTTTTTTTTATAGCCCATATATATATATATGTTACGTTTACATATTATCTCACGCGCATATATATATATATATATAATATGTATGTATATATACTATGTATGTATAATAGTATATTGGTTTTTTTTCGAAATCCGAATCGGTATACATAATATATACCTGCTGTATACGCGCGCCGCATAGATCACAACGGATATAATATTATTATAACATATATATATAGCGAGTGCGTTTCGACCGGTGTATATATACTATACTATTCGGATTTTATTCGTCGTCCGCATTCGTAATAAATTACAACTGACAAGAGTTTTTTGGTGAAAAAAAATCCCGCTATTACAATACTTTTTTCCCTTCACATCTTCCGCGCACTCTAGTACGCATGAATCTCCCCGAAAGCGTTAAAAATTCCACCACCAACACCACCGTTGCCGCCGTTCCTCTCGCGCGATTCTTCATATTATATTATTGTCTCTCCTCGGCTAACCCGCTTGCGCCGCACACAAAAACACACACACGCTCACACACACACACACACACACATATATATATATATATATTCTATATATAATATGAACACGGATAATGCGGACCTCCCGCGCTCGACCGTAAAACGTAAAATAATTTCACCGCGGCTTCGCGGGGCAGTTATTGGATCGTTTCTGCGCAGTGATCCGGCTGGGGGTTGGGCCACGGTACCGAGATGTGTACGCCCGTCAAGTCACCCCCCCTCGGGAAATCCGTCGTGGGTTTATGCCATAACGCGTCTGCCTTTGCGTGTCCATACGTCTCATTCTTGCCGCGGTACTCGATTCGTCGGAAAGTTTGTCGCACCCCGGTTTCGTGTCCCGCGTCGAATGCCTATAATATTACAACATAATGTACAGGAAAACATAAACGTAAAACAATTGTCAATTGTATCACGTGAATTTCCGCATTCATTTTCAACGTTTGCGCACCGGCACAAAATTATCCACTCCCGGATCCGCGGAAACAGTCTTGACTTGAGCATCATCCTGCCGCGTGTCACCCCAACAACGATATACGCGTGCGTACGGCGGAGTCATCGTCTGCAGGTTAGTCCGTGCTATAGTTCCTAATTCGTATTTAGATTTCACAGCCGTTTTCCCCTCTATATAGCTTGTAACGCTGTGTAATAATAATAATAAAACGTGCGTAATGCGCAATACGCCTCGGAAATTTTTACATTTTTATTTGCACTGAGACTGTGAGAATTCGTTTGATTGTGAAACATCTCGTGTGTTTCGATAAACCGATATTACTATACGCGTAATGTGCGTAATAAATCGATAAAACATTTTTACTTTTTAATGTTTGTGACCGGATCTGCAGGCACGCGTTATATGTAGGTACGCGGTGGAAAAACGAATTTTAATGATCGTTTAATAATAGGTAGGTAATTATATTATTCCACGACCATAGCCCAGAGTGTATAACACATATTTTCATGGGATCATAAAGATATTATTAAATCGACAAATACACAGTCCGATTGCATATATCAAGGCTACCCAAATCCACAAAGTGTTCCACCAACATCCTATTGTTATTATTAATTAATTATTATTATTATTTATATAAGGAAAAAAATAAGTACAAATAAATATGAAATTAATATATACATTTAGGAGTAGGTATATTATGCAATTTAATTAAAAATTACCTAATATAAATAACCAATTTTAGAATAAAAATGAATAAAATAATATATACCTAGTATACAAAAAACTTATAAATAAAATAATTAATATAATTTAATATAATTAAAGAATAAATGCGTAGCTTGAAGTAATATGAATTGTGTGTCCGGTTTCGAATAATAAACTCAATTTATCATCAGGTTTTAATTCACAATCAAAAAAAAAAAAAACGGGTGGGCCTCGCTTTGCTGTACAGTTGGGGGTGGAGTGTACCTCGTTTATAGGATAGGTCATAATTACAATGAATTTGTTAAATTTGAATGCAATGATAGATATAATTGTATACGAATAACGATTCTGAACGAAGTTATTATGTTTGTCTAAAGTGTGTATATAATAATATAGTATTTTATATTTAAATTGAATTATAATGCAATAGTATGCAATTTCGTAAAAATTTAAATTTCAAACAGTCATAAAATTTTTTCTTTAAGTCCAGTAGAATTTTTTTTATAGATTTATGAAGAGTAACTTATGGATGACCTAGTGTTAAAATTTTGAACTTTAGTTACTAACAGAAAAAATGTTATGAATTTTCAGCTACAAAATAACTTGCAAATTATCGCGATTTTAACATATTTTATACAAATTTGAACTTTATGGGCTTATAAAAAAAATTTGAGTGAAACCATCTCCGATATTTTTTAGTTATAATTAGTATACCTTATAATTAATCCTTTAATACATTTTCAAGAGTTTTCGGCCAGCCAATTAAATATTATAGATATTTAAAAAAAAAAAATTTACAAAAATCGAAAATTTAAATTGTCTATAAATAAGTCAAAATATGTCAAAATACTTTGAAAACTTAACTATGCATAGAGAATACCAATATAAAGATTTGGTGAAAATTTCAAGTTGTTACGGTTTTTCGTTTTTGAATTAGAGCAAATTTCAAAAACCGATATGATTTGTCATTTTAGAATTTTATACATTATATTATATTTTATATGTAATTTTATATCAATATTCGCTGTTCAAACGCTTATAAAAAAAAATTGTGCCTATGGATTTTAATAATTTTTGAATGACAATAATAACTACGTCTATGGAATCACCAATTAAATTTTCAAGTATTATGTATTAGTAAATTTTTTTTTTATCACCGATTATAAAAAAAAATGAAAAAATTCGATTATTTTAAATGCCTATAAGTGGGTTAAAAATCAATATAATATTTTGAAAAAAATATGACGTAATAGAAATGCTTATCTTAACAATTGGTAAAAATTTAAAGTTTCTGCGACTTAGACTTTTTGAATTATAACAAATATTTAAAATCGTTTGACGATAAATCGCTATTTTATGCAATTTCGTAAAAATTTGAATATCAAACGGTCATAAAATTTTTTTCTTTTGGTCCGGTAAAAATTTTTTTATATATTTTTGAAGATTACCTTATGGACAAACTAGTGTTAAAATTATGAACCTTAAGTATAAACAGAAAAAATTTTATGAATTTTTATTTACAAAATAACTTGCAATTTATCGTGATTTTGACACATTTTATACAAATTTGAGCTTCATGGGCTTATAAAAAAAATTTACATGAGACGATCTCCGATATTTTTTAGTAACGATAAGCTAAGCTTATTAAAAACCGTGTATTAAATTTTCGAGAGTTTTTGGCCAGCCAATTAAATTTTATAGATGTTTAAAAAAAAAATTTTTACAAAAATCGAAAATTTAAATTGTCTATAAATAAGTCAAAATATGTCAAAATACTTTGAAAACTTAACCAGGTATAGAGAACGCCAATATAAAGATTTGGTGAAAATTTCAAGTTGTTGCGGATTTTGGTTTTTGAGTTAGAGCATTTTAAAAAAATGTATTTTATAAATACGTAATTTTGCGTAAAATTTCCTGTTTTTTCGTAATTTTTTTATCGTTTTTTTCGATTTTTTAAAAAGTATTGAAAAAGTTAGATTTTTGACTTAACCAAGTACCATCTATATTCATTTTCCTTTCAGAAAAGTTGCTGTTTAAGAAAATCGAAGCATTTTTACTGTCCCAAAACGTGATGACAGACACAAAAATAAAAAATAAAAACACACACATCATTGTAAAATCAATAGATTCCATCACTCCGTTCATAATCTAAAATAAAATTATAAATCTAGTGTTTCTTCTGCGATCCTTAAAACTTTGTTCGATTTAAAAATCCTTCAATTTAACTATCCACGTATAAAAGAATCATAAGTCTTTTTGATAAGATGGCCCGCTAGTTAAATGTAATTAATATTATGGCCTGCTATCGAAATAAATTTGGTAGCCTTGCTATATATTATTATGTACCTTATTAACACTCCGTGAATTCTATCAATAAAACACATGATGTTATTACATGAAAACTATTGTTGAATCCAGGATTAATTGTACTTCGTTTATTACATTTTTATGTAATAAAAATATTTTTATTATTCGTTGATACGTATAATAATATTATTCACTGCTTGTTTGCATTAATAGTGTTATTATCATTTTATAAATTAAAATAAAATTTCATTAAATTATTATATATTAATTATATAATAAAATTAATTATATATTAATTTCGTTTAATTGATCCTTATGGAGACATTTTGAACCGCTCGGAAAATTAAATTTTTTTCAAAATGGATCCAAATGTAACCAATAGGATCAAAATGTCCTCAAAACGGATCAAAATGTTTGGTTACCAAAATATGTAGAGTTGTTGGCTTTAATATTAAAGTATACTGACTTATTATCAAATATATTTTCTGTATCTCGGTTTTTTACGATATTTAATTTTAAACGAGCTACTCGTATGAGTTTTTTAAATTATAATATTTCACATATACTCATATAATAGGCACGCTTGAAAGTTAAAATATCGTAAAAAACCGACGTAAAATACAGATAATGTTCTTCTTCTCATGTTTACCCTAATATTAATGCTATAACAACACAGTAATTGAACATTTTGAATTACTGAACGTAAATTTGCTGTTATACGTTTGTAAGACGGAAACTACACACGGGGGTGTGACACGGTTCATAAAATATACTTGGAGAACATTAATATGTGGTATTTGATGTATAAAATCTATTTGCTTTATACATATTATTATAAATATAGGACCTATATGTTATATTGCTATATTCTTTAAATATCTAATAGCTGATATCTATACTATTGGGCGATTACCAATTTTATTTATTTGAATAAATTATTTTTATTATTAAAATAAATCATATGATAATTATTGTGTGTTGCGAACGAGCAAGAGCATTATATATGTCATACCGGCAATATAGATAATTCAGATATTTTGCAAAATATCTTGGCATTATTTGTAAAATTCCAATTGTTTTAGACTAGATAACTAAAAAACAATTTAAGTATTATATGTTATATTATATTAAGATCGTTATAAGATTCTTATAACTAGCATATATTATTACTCGTATTACAGACAAAATTTAATTTAGATCTATTATTATATTTATGTACATATAAATATTATTGATATTATTATCATAATAGTACCTATATTATTTTATTAAGTACTAGAATCAATCTATACATTTTACTTAAACTACTAGCTACTTATTACAACATGTTATAGAAAAAAGACATTTTGAAGTGCACAATTTTTAAGACTAATGTCAAATTGATATTTTATTTGGACACTTTGTCAAACAAACACATTTTAACAATCCTTGGCCAGTTTCTTTGCCACTGTTCGTAACGCCACTTCTGTATCTGTTGAAGCTTTGTGAATTTCTAGTAGCACTCTATCTAATCCATCATACCCAGTTTTATTTATCTTTATCATATTGCCTACTTCGCGTTTGGCATTATACATCATGATACCAAGGCAAAACTCGTATTATGTATATTGCCTAATGTCATTGGGCATTTTATATAATGCCTAGGAATTTTGCAAAATACCGGATTATTCATATTGCCGGTAACATATACACCGCGTATAATAATATAGCAGCAAGATAACCGTACATTATATCATATTATTATTTTTGTGTACGGTCGTATATGGGTGGGCGTGAAGCATATACTCTATGTACGCGCGTAATAATATATGTAATATAGTCTATGGATTTATTACATGGGCTGTTAATGCTTATTATGTATTTTTAAAACACATAATAATATGATGGTATATGTTATTTTATACGACTTTATAAGTGTTATGACGTTTAATTGTTTATTATCCGGTACTATACAGTTAAGCATCATAGATTTAGTACGGCCATAAACGTATGGAAAACGGCCCGTTAACATATAAAAAGTCGTTTGTTTGGAAAACAATCAAAGGCGTAATAATGCACGTGTGTTCATCCAACGTCTATATAGACGTTTACGTACCTATTCGTATATACTACGAATCATTATTTTCTCGCGATTCCGAACACTGCATACTTTTTATCCGATACAAATCGTATTTTGATCTTATAATATATAATATTATTTCGGATAACGAGAAATCATATACATAGTACTATATAATATAGTATCATATACTATGTAATATATACAGTGAAGCCGCAAGCGAGTGTACGAGAGGAGGAGGGCCGATTGATTTTTTAACGAGTTTTTCGAGAACCCTTGGCAATGTATTCCGTCGTCTTGGTAACTATAAACATATACATAGGTATGTATATTATATGAATATATGATTATGGCTGAAGCTGTCACTATTTTTTATTTGGAGAGAGATTTATGCGACTCTGCGGCGATGGTTTTTAATACGTCATATATAATATTATTTTAATAAGTTTCTTGTTATTGCTGCGTGGAATCTACTGCATTCGTTATTAGAAGTATAACGGTTATAATATAGAGTATCATTAAAGTTTTAGCTTTTAAAACATACGTCTACGTGGACTAGAAAAACTGACGATTATAGTATGTGATTCACACCATGAGCTTTATGTGCTCACTTCGACGCTAAATCATTTTTTATAATCACTTCACAGCAGTCAATTTAAATCTCTAAAGAGAAGTCGTAATATTCATATTAGTTTTTCTATAATATTTCTGATCATAATAAAGTTCTTGTAGTATTTTTTTTTTTTTTAAACTATGTTATCAATTCTAATTATGTACCTACTACTTATGATTTACAAAGTCACATGATACTTTTAATTATTTATACGTATACAAACATGTTCGATCTAAAACTCTTATCGTTGACAAAGAAAATACATTTACTGTATTTACTGTAATATATTTTTTAACCCTTGGAGACATTTTTAAAATGTTATACATATAGGCGGACTAGGCTTAATATTTGATATTGAACGATAATAATTAATTTAATAAGAACATTTTATTGCTCTCTTGTGCGATATATTCTTGAACATGCCTCAGTAATTTAGTGTCAATCGTTGTCCACTCATATTCACGGTCTTGATAACAGCCAATTACATTTTTTAAAAAGGATAGCCCATATGAACAACTTAGCCAAAACGTTATTTCTATATTATTGTACTATTTTATGCACACAGTTTGAACATAATGTAATCACATTTATTAACACTGTCAACTTATACTATACTGTAACAAAAGTCGATTGGCATTAATCTACTATATAAAATTAAAATTAAAATTAAAATAACTGGCTGCATGTAAAGATAATATTAAATTATTTCGATTATACTTACATTGCTTCAATAATTTCATGCGAATTTTCACGAATTAACGCGGATAAAATTAAATTTCAAAATTTTATTCTGTAATAAAATTGGTTTTTTCCGTAATCCGAACAATGATACCTATCTTTTTTCCCGAATGGTATTTTTCCCGAAAGTCCGTAAACCCGAAACTTTTTCACCGAAAACTCTTTTTCCGATGGTTATTGCTAAAATTATAAAAATAATATTACTGTAAAGTAATAAAAATATTTTTTCTTATTTTGCTAAAATAGTATTTTATTAACATTTTACACTTGTAGAAAATAAATAATAATCAATATATCAATTGTACCTAACATAAATAATTATGGCTAATGTTATCAACAATTCTCATTTTTACACCTAAATAAGAAATATATATATATATATATATATTTCTATATATATTATAGTATATAGTATAAATAATATAATTTCAACCATAATAAAGAAAAAAAGAAATAAACTAAAAAAGTAATATAAAATAAACTTGTTAATTTATTTGTTCAATCTAGGGATTAAAACTGACTTTCGGCATTCGATAAAATGTTCACAATATAAAACAAAACACAATAGATAGAGGTCGTCGATTAACGTAACGATTAAAAATTTTATAAAATCGAGTCTGTACAATAATTTATTTTAGTAATTGTATTACTATTAAAAATTTACAATTTCGTCCACTAAATAAAATGCACGCAACATCTTTATTTGTAATAGTTTTTGTAAAATTCATTTATCTATGCACATAGGCATAACTAGACCTTGGGGGACTAGAGTCATATAGTAAAATGTTATAGCAAAATAAGGTATGAGAAAATAATTACCCCCACGGTCTACATAATCTTAATTTATATTATTAATTACCTATCAACATAATAAGAACAATTAAAACATTTCTGAATTTGTATAGTATAAAATGTAAAATTTAGATTGATCAATAATTAAGAATGTATAATAATTTTTTGTTCTACACTTTCACCTAAATTCTATAAAAATAAATAATGTATAGTATGGGTACCTAAGTACCTAAAATAATAATCAATTATACTCAGTATCAAAAATTGTATGTATGAGTTTATTTTTTCATTCTGATATTTTTCAACAAACTTGTAACTCATATTTTTCATATAAAAAGTAGCAAGCTATCAAATATACACAAAATGAAAAATAAGAAATTTAATAAAATAATTATAAACATTACAAATTTCATAAAAATGTCGGGAACAATATCCGTCGGGAAAGAGGACATTCGGGAAAAAGGACAATTGGCCATACGGACTTTAGGGAAAAATTCCATTCGGGAATTTCGATTTGGGAAAAATACCGTGAACCCCGGACGACACATTTCTGCCGCGATCTCGTTCGGATCAATGGGACCGTTTTGCCCGCATTTCGAACCCGTCTCCGGACGCGTATTTTGCATATGAGGGTACATTCAGAATCGCCTTCTTACCGTTGGTCTATTTGAATTTGCGCGTTTTTTCTCTCCACATAATTTCTTATCAATGGCTTCCATGACATCCACGCGAGCCCACTGCGGAACTTAAATCAAAAAACTCCCCCGATTTGTTATGAAAAACCACGTCGTATAGGTAACAGGACGTCCACATGCAATCGATACATTTCCGAACTTTATGCTCTGGACATGCTCTATTATTTCTACCTATAATTATGATAAAAGAAAAATCAAGTAACCCTACTTTATAATGGATAATCACAAGTTTTGATAATTATGAAAATAAAAGCGCAAAAATTATTTTTGGGAAAAAAAGATTCGATCTCGGTATTCTGTTCCAACTGTCCGAATCAGTACACAGCCTATATCTAGAACCATGCTTCAAAAAGTTTTATGATTTAAATCAGTTGTAATACTTTAATTTTATTGCTATTATTTTGTAATTTGTTTTTATGTATATAAAAGTTTTTAATTTTTTTTTTCACCAAATGTAGGAATAAGTTTATTCCAATTTATATTAAAGTTTATGATACCATTACATTGATGACATTGAGTCATCAATTATTTGGTATCAAATTAGTAAAAATTAGTAATAGTGCCAATTGGCGTCATGCCGCATATAAATAAAATATTTGGGCTGGATGGGCGTCATTGAAAAAAAAAAAAAAAAACATCACAATTTTCGTCAGCATAGTAACAGGTATATTAAACTATGGTCAGCAGTGAACGTGCTAATGTCGATGAAACGACCAATTCAAGTCGCTATAACATCGTTCGGCTAAGGCCTAGCTCCGACTTTGGGGTTCACCATCATTTATAATACCTGGAAATACAGCATATTCAAAAAAGAAAATCGCAAAAAAAAAAAAAAGGGTGTCCGGTAAAGTAGGAAAATATGTAAATTATTTGAATTAAATTAGATTAAAATATATATTTAATCTATGGTAATATATGAGAAAATATACGGAAAGAAAAAGGCGCGAATTCAAATAGACCAATGGTAAGAAGGCGGTTCTGAATGTTACCCTCATTTGCAAAATACGCTCCCCGGACGAGGCGCACGCCCCGCAGGCTTGCGCAAGTCCTGCACGTTGGCCGAGGGTGCACCGTACGCCACCCACACCCGCGATGGACGTCCGTGGTCGCCCGGACAACGGTGGTCGGCCATCGCCGCCGCGCGCCGCCCGTAACGCGTGGCCAGGCCGGGCGCTCGCCATATACGCAGCGCTATCTGGCCGCCGAACGGCCGCGACCACGACAACGACAGATGGCGACCCCGTACGGACGGCTGGCTGGTCACGCGTTCCGTTTTTATCCGCGTAAACCACGGCTACAGATGCTATGGATGGTTGCGCACATGGACTTATAATATATAGACGTGCGCGTTAGTAAAATTGATCGAAACCAACATATGTGCAAGAGAGACACACTCATTCATTACTATTTGAAGGAGGTTGTAAACAATTTTATAATATTCCTCGGTAATCGATAATTTAGATGAGTGTATATATATATATATTTTGTATATTATTATCAATTTTTTTTTATCATTATAATATAAATGTTGATAATATCAAGGGACAAGGGCATTGTATAAATTTTTGATAAACTCCTTGGAAAAATAATGTCAGAGTCTTTCTCTCTCGTACACATTATTATGTCAATGATCTCTCTCGCACATGTGTTGGCTTCAAGGTATTCTACACAAAACGAGTGTAATGCGCGGTCTATATATTATAAGTCTATGGTTGCGCAACGGTACGAGAAGAAACGGAACGAAATGTTCTTATCAAATTAGACAAATACCCTGCATATATTCTGTGAACTACCCGCTTATAAACAGCGCCCCCGTCGACACAGCGGATTATTAATAATGATATTAATAGGATATATGGTTATAGTCACGGCTGTAGATACATCTAAATATATATATATAGTCGCAAGAATGAGTACAAAAATAATCCACAAGGATCTCTAGCAGCAAGCAGGTATTTTGATAAGAACATTTTTGGACGTTTTTCACTACAGCCCAATAAAAGGCCGTTGCGCAACCATAGTATCTATAGCCGTGGCGTAAACCGGCGCGGTGATCGAATTACGGACAAATAAATACAAGTATGCTGGACAAAGTAAGTTGGCAAGTAATGAGTTAGCTGGACGAAAAAATTAGCGTTCCTTGTACGTATAGTATAATTATTGAACGTAACATAAATCTCTCTCGGTCCTTCGACCACTCCTTGAGTCTTTTCACCAGATATTCGGTAGAAGCTAAAAATTATATGTTAAAATTAGGACTGGGATATTAATGTCCCTAAAAACCGTGAAAAAAGCAAAAATTACTTAAACAATTCAAAAAATGTCTTTAAAACTTATTTAAAATAGCTTAAAATTTAAAAAATTACATTGCATACACATAAATATTTTTTATTTTACTTTCTATATTAATAAAAAAAATTATTCTTTATTGTTACACCTTACACTGAATCACGAGAGCGTGCTTCAGGTTTTTAAATAGGAATTCCATCCTGTTGTCCACCAATAAGTTTTTGTGGGTAGGAAAGCTACTTTCTACATAGATAATTATGTAATAATTAGAATTTACCTTGACAAATTTAATACGTTACATAATAATTATTGTTGTAGTAAATTATAAATCATTTTTTATCATTATATGCTGATTTAATTCATAGATTATACAATAATCATTTAAACAAATTTAAATTTAAACATTTAAATAAAATATGTAACTTTAACGTTTCTTTTAGACTATTTTGCTAGACATTAAGATACTAATAATCTACATTATGTAAATACATACAATGTTTATTTTTTATATCATAAATTATATTATAATATAGGTATTCATGATTTTTAATTGTAAACACAACTCGTATAAGCATTCATTGAATTTATTAAATTTTGTATGAAGTGATAGTGTCATTATATTTTTATTTTTTTCGGATGGTGTATCTCATGTCCTCAGTCACATTTTCGTATAGTAATAATGTCCATGTTTACTGTGTCGTCATGTCCCTTTGTATGAGAAACAAGAATCCTCTATGTGCATAAAATATCATAAAGGCTTAGCAATAATTATATTTTTGATCAATATACTCAACGGACGTTAAATTTATCGTGTTAAGACTAACTTCAAAATAATAACTATTATCCACCCATTAATTTTAATTGTATTCATTTTTTTCTGTTATAACTTTATAAGTATTTATCTAATGAGATGTTAAAATAATTCAGTAAATTTATTACGTACATTATTCAATTATATTGATTTCACTGTAAGAGTAAATAATCATTAATTAGGTAATCGTAATATACGTAGAAAAATATTAGTAAAATTAGTGTACTAAATAGTGTTATTAGTAATATTAGTAAATTAGTGTTCATAATAAATAAATATTTTTAAATGCGATAACTAGCAGTAGATTATTATCTAACACACATAAACAAGCTGATAACTGCATTATTATAATAAACACGGGTTTGATTTGTAAATTACCACTGTTACCACTTACCAGTGACAGCGCTCGTGCAATGCGAATTTTGAAATGATAAATATTTACTGGCCAACTGTAAACAGTTATTGACCGAACAAATGGTTCGTATTATGTTATTAATTAGATTGTCGAATGCCAAAACTCTATTTTTCTGTTCCATATAAGGAGTAACGTATAGGCAATTCAATGACTTTGTAGTAAATCAAAAAACAAAGTTATTTATATTATATTATTATAACAGTGTTATAACAGTATCACAATTTTTGTTTTTGTCCGTGTAATTTGATTGTTCCAATACTTTTTAATAATTATTTTTTACCATTCATTTAATTTAAACAGTTTCGAGGAAAATAAATATTTTATCATTATTAAAAATAGGTTTGGTATTAATAATACTTTTTTCACTAACGGTGTAATTAAAAATGAGTAAAATGCTGCAATTTGATACAGAGTTTTTTGCAATAATATTTCCAAAAAGTTTTCAGGTTTCAAAATTGTTGGATGAAGACTTGCAAAAAAAAAAAATTTTTGAGACCACGTCTTAAAATCATGTGTTATATAGATTGCCTATTGAATACTCCTTAACAACACGAAACCGTTTCCAATGTATATTATTATAAGTATTACAACATAAAAAAAACGTACTGTTATGTATTATTATAATATTATGTTAAATTATAATAATTAGTACTGACATTAAAAAAAAATATATGAACCGTAGTAGTACTAAAATCAATGTATGTTGTATTTTTCACAGGGCTCATAAATACATGGGTAGCATAATATATTTATTTTTTTGAAACCGGCAGCCCCGGATCGATGGGCGACCGCAAACATTGATAATTCATCTCGAGACGAAGTTCACCACGGCTCGGAATTGGCACTTTTAATAATTAATACTTTATTTGGAAATATTTCGAGGGTGCGCGGGCAGTTTTTTTACTGGCATGTTGTAAATATGTGCTTTATTTGGTCGTTTAGGCGGTCACACGCTCAATTCACCATTGCTCCGAGAGTTGGCAGTTTAGCACCAGTTTTATGCCTATCGTCTTATTTATATATAATGTGGCTCTTTTACATGAATATGGGATATTGTTAAAGCTATAGTGCCGTTATTTATTCCGTATACAATAGTGTGTTCTCATTTTAAGAAAGAAAAAAACGGTACAGTTGTTATTTTCTCGCCCCTAAAAATTGTATTTCAAAACATAATTATAATAACATTATAAATATAATACAATAATTCAAAAAAATTTCACTGACAATAAATAATTTACTTTTTATAATTAAAATATTTAGCAATAGGTACAAATTGTTTTACATCTATATGATTTATTTATTTTTTTTAACTAGAAAAATACGCTTTCAGTTAAATTCTTCACTATTTATAAATTTTTAATCCTTTTTCTACACAAATTTAATTTTTTTTCTTTTACAAATATGATGGAATTACAAATAATAAGATGGAAATGCCGGGATTAAAACGGGACTGTTTTATAAAAACTGGATGAATAGCGTCCCGTTTGAACTTTGTCGGGACAATCCCGTTTAAAACGCGGCGTATGGTCACCGTAGTATAGTATATACGGTGAAAATCGTTACTTTTCCCATCACATATGAACCGTGCCCCACGTTCGACGGAAATGAAGTATACAACTCGCCTGCACGTATATATCCACGATTGTGTGTTCACCGATCAGCGTGGGATGTATATTATATATTTTCCAGTGATGCAGAGCATGTGTATATACGCAGCTAAACATAAATTTCAACAAGCCTTCGAGTATGCTAGCCATGTAGGCATATATTATATTGTAAATAAATATAATTATATAAATATATATATATATATATATATGTACACGTATATTATTGTGATCAACTACGGGTCGATACATCTAATATCGTAAAAATAAATATATGAAAAAAAACAACAACGCTCACGAAAAGAATATTTAATTAACTATTAAATTATGTCAAAAAGATGTATAATATATATATAGAATAACGCGGCATAAACACGACCGCGCCGGGGCCCCATCTGATATACGACTCGGAATATAATATGTATACATTATGTGTGTGTGTGTGTGTTACGGGAAAGCGAAGAAATGAATTTTTCGTTTTATTACCCTCCGTCGAGCGGTATACATATACGACTGTTGTACACAATCTGTTCGCTCCATCGACGCACTCCCAAGTCCTCGCATCGCACGCACGCGCGTTCACACGCTATAATATTATGTTTTTACCGTGTACATATTATAAGTTATTATATTCGGCATTGTCCCACTACACCTTTCATCCACTTCGTCTACTTCTATCGCTGCACGTATACATATAATATACTACATTTTCCACACAGTACTATATAGGCGCATATGGACATATAATATATACACGCAATGCACCGGATAGAATATACAATATAATTCATCAGTGTATAATAGTAATAGTAATAATAGTAATAATAATAATACAGACGTTGTCGGCTTGTCTGAGATAAATTACGAGATGCACTGCACGCAAGATTGGTTGGTATTAAACAGGTATCCGGTATATGATCGCGTATGTGTGTGTGTGTGTGTGTGTGCGCGCGTATTTATGTTACGTGCGTACAAGGATTTGATTTTATACCAGAAACTAGTTTCCAGTATTCATTACAATATTACGAGGGGGACCGCCGCCGTGAGACGACTATATATAATATACGCGTCGGTCGGCTGAAGCCTATAGTCTTCGCGGCGTTATAATCGTTCGCGTGTATCCACGACGAACCGGTTGTTGTGCTCCCCGGACGACATTTTTCGTTCGTCCAATCGTCTAAGTATAATCCGTGCACGCACGTGTGTTGTGAAACCCAACCACTAATCCGCTTCGCCTCATTGGTATCGTGTTGAGATTTTTTCCTTTTTTATCTTTCGACTTTTTTATTATTACATACTATTATATGTATAATTTTTTATTTTTTGTTGACTTACATAATTGAATACACAAACACGTATACATTTTATCATAATATTATATAGTTGCCATGGCCGGATGGTCGATGTATGTGTATGTATTTTCTATGAAATTCGTATTGAATGTTATATACGCATGCTGCAACTGAGGAAAACTGATCCGAAAAACAGTTGTGCAGCTACACTATATTAAAAAAAAACCTACCGTAACGGTTGAGAGTTACATTAAAATCGATTTAAATTCTTAGTTCTGAAATTACAACAGAGAAAAGAATAAAAAACTTTAATATTATACTGATTATTAAATATCATTAAAATGATAATGGGTTAAAATAAACTATATAACCACGATGATTAATTTTTACTTTACAATTGGTTTTATTTTCAAATACTCATAGTCTTAATTCAGCTTGTGTTCGTAATTCGCATGTATATAATATACAATTCTAGTACAGTAATATTTAGGAATGTGAAAATACGCGGGGACTGTTGAACAGTAAAATAATTTCTTATATAAATATATGTATAGGCCTCGTTCGTATATATATATTCAATTCGTGGACAGTCCAAGCCATTAAAATCAATATTTTTAGTTCATTAAATTCTTTTTCCCAAAATGACATCGTCGTGATTGAATTTATAGTCCATATAATATATTTATTTTCTCCTCTCTCTTTTCGTGTTTGCGTGAATAAACACATACACACACACCTATATATTAATAGTATATGTATATATATATATATATATAACACATTTACACTTATAAATAAATAATATGTATGTGGAGAAGAAATTACGTTAGAATTATATCACCGTAAAACCGAAAAGATTATTTTTTAGTCCACGGGAGTGGTTCCAGTCGAAAATTATATCGTTATGGTCGAAATATAACACCGCAGTTGTGAGGATAACGTATACGTTCACATACGTACCTATATTATATATATTTAACTCATAACTCATAATGCGTGTATATGTATATTATATACAATATAGTTATGTACCAAGTGAAAAATGTTTAACTGAAAGGCTTATACCACTTAACTATATAACATAATTAAACACGAACAGTACATTACATGTACATATAGCGTCTTTAGAAAAGAAGACGTCATTTCGTATACTAATGCGGTTAACGTCAAAATTGGAATCCGAATGAATTCGATTAATATCTGCCAGTATACTATTCGCTTCTGCGTATGATTTATAGACGAGCGTATAGTTCCTACACGTATTACGTAGTACGTATATGTATATTTATACACACAATGCCGCCGGCTGTGGCAATTAAAGATAAATTGCGGTCGAGACTACTCAACGAAATGCTACCGCCAAGTGTTCATAATCTTTTTGATAATTAGTTCCCTCCCCCTCACACAATTTTCAACATTTTTTTAGAGAACCATTATACCTATCTGACTGTAATCAGATTTTGCTTAAAAAAAAAAAAATACATTTTTCAAATTAGTATTACGAAACTATTTTAGTTCTTAATTTGTAGGGGAACGTGGGGGAATGGCGGTCAGTGGGTAAGACCGGTCGGCGGTCGTCAGTGACATATCTCATGAAATATGATAGCTAAAATTTAGATTTTCACGTTATTTGATAAGTGTTGTTATCAAAACCTAATACCAGATGTCTCAAAATGATAAACACAATTTTTTCCACCAAAAGTTTGTTATCAATTTTATTATCACTTATGATCTTATATTTTTCAAAATCGAAAATCATCTGAAGGTTTAATTTTTTTTCTACATTAATAGTTGTATTTACCTCTAAATATTACGAGGATTGCAATTATGTGATCATGATTCACCTAAATAGTATGCTTTTTAAGTAAATGCATGTATTTCAAAATAACTATGAAAGGAGTATTACCGGCCAAATGTGATGGGGTAACTGCGGTCAAGATTGTTCACTTTTTGGTACCTAAGATATATTTTTTTTATACTTTTAAAATTTATTTATACAAAAATTACACATTTCTAATGCATTTTAGTAATTCATAATATTGATAAATGTTTCTGTACTGATGATATAATATTTTGATCCTAATTTGTATGATTTTCAGAAATTTATATTTTGTCCTTTATTTTTACATGTATTTTTGTATGACTGGTATTACCCTACTATATGGGTAATGCCGGTAATTTGCGTTTTTTTTTTAAATTAAAAAAAAAATATTACATTTTACTTTAAAAAATTGAAACTTATATATGTAGTAGCTGATAACTTTGTAGTTCTAATGTTAGCAATAGTAAAATATTTGGTTCATTATTACCGGAGATACATGAACTCCTGCTTAGGTGGCCGTCATTCCCCCACGTTCTCCTACATAGCTCGCGTTCTTATTATAGGTGTTATAGGTGTTAATACGTATAAAATTATGTATAATAATTAAACGAGATTGATAACTTATTGTAACATTAATTTTATATACCTAGGCACTGATAGGTACCTAGGTATGTATATATAATTAATAGGTTAGTATTCATAGGTACTGACATAGGTACTAACTATTAAGTACTGATATTCGGAAAGATCAAAGAATTGGTTTGTATCAGCAGACCCTGATTTACCAATCAATGTGTCCATTACAACTAAAATTACATACATTGCACCATGGTAATTCGTTTTCAATATAATATTCATTATTCACACTACGAGTTCGTCGAACCGACTATTTTTCGATTCGTTTTGACCACATAACACTTGGAGAACTACATAATATACTTTGAAATCCCCTTCGTGCTGGATATAAAACTATGTATCACAACAGATTTCGAGAAGTTCTCCACGCGTACACTTTAAACTAAAATATCATTTTCATTTTTTGTGCGTTTCTACGTAAAACTCATGAAATCGTCAAATATTGAATACAATTAATTAATTTCATCGTATAATATATCTTACGCGAGTTATTGCTAATAAGTAATAACTATATTATATTATGATCGTGTGCACATACGTATATGTATTATAATTAGAAACAGGTATACTTATAATTGGTGAACAAATTTATTTATCTATATGTACCACTATATATATATATATATATATATAAATTGTATAAATTGAAGTTGTGTAATACATACAATATTGGTGAGCTATAATTTTAATTAATTTTACGCTAATTGTAACGCCAACAATAAGATATGAAACCATTAAGCGGTGAGGTCGTAAAAAAAAAAACCTAAGAAACGAATGTATATAATATTGTGCACTATGCACTATATAATACGTATACGGTGTACTATAACTACTTAGGTACTACGCAGTACGCGTATAAGTATACAATACGTATAATATGTTGGTATTTTCTGCGTATACATATTAGGTATTATAATTACTGAACTCGCGTTGACGCCTTGAAAGAAGAAATAGTTTTTAACTCCGGTGCATATAATACATATATATAATCGTATAATACATTAAATGTAGGTATATATAACTTACAAAACGTATATATATATATATGTATGTGCATTGTGCATGCGTTACGATCGAGCACGCGATTTATAGATCCAGTTTAATATGTATTATTTTTTACCATTATACATAACGATATATATTATATATTTATATACATATACTGCAGTATAGACGTGCACTGCGGTAATGACTACCTGTAGTCACCACGGTATAACGTGTACCATGAGGAGAATGCTATACACATAATATACAGGATTGAGCTGTGAATTTCAAATATTGTATCTGTTATTGTTAAGCGTGTGTCTGCGGCTAAACCAGACGAACTACATCTAACCGTAAATATTGGGGCTTTAACCCGAATTCAAATAAATTTCCCGTTAACTCCGGCTGTTGAATTCAATTGAAGTAATTATACATCATATAGATATAAAGAGAACCTATAGGTAATGTTTAAAGTTAAATATGTGTATTATGATATTAATTTTTTTTATGACTTTTTTCGGTTGTATTAATCAATTAGTCATTAAACAACAATTTTGGTCCATCATTCATCAATAAGCCTTTATAGTTCATGTATCAAAAACTAAATACACTAAAATATTTATACTGTTGCCGAACAACATATTACAATATTTCTTTGTGATTTTATTGAAATTAACTTGACAATTTATTAGGAATTCAGTTATAACAATATTATTGTAGTACATTGATTCAAAAAATAATTTCTCTTATACCAATCGTTAAAATAAGATTATAATACTTAGTGTAAATACACGATAAGCCAAGTATAATTATTAGTTTCACCAACATTTATTGCAATCACCTTACCGATCTTTGATTTTTGTAAAATAAGTTCATCTATCGTTTATACTACAGTTTGAAGTGCAGTACTTAGTGCAGAATTTATAAGCATCTTATTTATTTCGACAACCATACCAAAATCAAACAAAACCGTTAAGAAAACGTCCATTACCCCGCCCCCCCATTAAGAAATTTATAATGATTTTCATGCATACAATTAGTACGCAATTTGTATGAATTTGTATGATCAATTTCAGAATTTGTACGCAACTCGTTCACCGTGAAAAATTCATTTTTCGCGGGAGGGGCCAGGGTAACGTTACCTCAGTCCCTCACCCCTTTCAAAACAACTATTTTACAAAATTAAATATGCAAATAATTAGTACGTAATTAATATGAATTTATACGATCAATTTGATTTATTTAAATAACTACATGAGGTGAATAAAATGAATCATATCCCAATAATACAAACTAAATTATGGTTTTATATATTGTAATTTATTAATGTATCAATCACAGGAATTCAACTATGTTTAACATTTTTGGGTTATTATTCTATAATTAGTATTTATATCTACGCATACAACTCTTAACAATCATCATTGTATCAAAATAATTCCTATTTTAACTGTTCATCTGTTCAAAATATAACAATATACAATGTCTAAAAATAGTATTTATTATTCTTTCGTCAATAAATATCTAATATTATAAAATCTGATTATTATCTGCTTATTGCAATCATTTTGTTTTTGAGTGTTGGTTTTGTGATGTGTAAGAGTGCTGTATATCTTTTATTATTTTTGTGACAATTCTGACTATTTTGGAAATAAAATTATAATCTTAAATATTATAATATTATTAACAATGGCTGGTAGAAGACCTGCAGTTGATCCTTCACTAATAATTGATGCAGTTTTGAAATTTAAAGATCGAGTCATAGATCCGAATCAAAATAAAAAAGTTAAGCACAACTATATAACATTGTTAACAAATTATTTTCATCGGCAAAAGAACGGCCAATAAGTTGCATAACATTTCAAATCACAAATGGTCAAACACAAGAACTACAACAGTTTCTTAACAAACGTCTCTGCATGGAAAAACTTAAATGTACACAAAAAGAAAATTACTTATCATTACACTGCACTGGATTTCAAAATATTGAATCTATGTTATCGTCAGTACTAATTTTCGTTGAAATTCTGTATTGGAAAGGTATGAATATCATTAGAATAACTTATATACCTATCGTATCTATTGGTACAGCATAATTGTAATTTTTTTCATTTTTTCAGGTGAAAATGCTGAACACAGTAGTGATGCAGGATGTACATTAGATCTTAAATTATGTGATATTCCAAAAGTATTATGTCTAAATTCTACATCCTACGAATTTCGTGGAATCATAAATTAAAAGAAAGCAAAAAGTAACTTGAGAAATTCGATAGGTCACTATACGACTTATGTATTAAGATGTAATAACAATTGGGAATTGTTTGATGATTTAAACAAAAAACCAGTTCCAGTTAAACATGATACAAAAGTATCATGTGAAATACTTATGTATTTAAAAGTTTGTTAAGGTTATAAGTATGGTAACAATATGTTTTTTTTTAAGTAAATAATTTATGTTTTAATATTTTTCATTAAATAAATTCTTTCTTTTTTAAAAAAAAAGTTGTAAAGTTATTATAAGAGAACGTCCTAAAGTGGTCTATATGAGTACACTAGAGTTGTTCTTTTTAGGTTCCAGCATGAGACTTTTCTGCAAATCGTTTAAATGACATAAAAATGAAAGATATTAAATATTTCCATTACTTACAATATACACTAAAGATTCTCCAAATTAATTTGTAATTTATGTATTTTACTCATTAATCATTATAGCCCATATATCATACATGTGCCCAAAAATATAAACATAAGACATTCATTTTATTATCATACAGTATATTATATAAGTTATCAAAATTAAAAACAGGTCGGGTACTGCAAGAATAATAAACAAATGAATATTTCGCTACTTAATACAATCAAATGATAAGTCAACTGCCGTAGATTGATTAATTTTAATTTGAAATTTATTGTATTTATTAACTAACTACATAAATTTATATAATAAACTACTATGTTATGTATAAATATAAAAATACAATCAAATAGACTTATGTTATTATCGTATTAATGGATTAGTAAATTAATAGATCTTAGTTGTAAAGTAATTGTACTGTAAAGGCTTAAGTTGTTTAATCAACATTTATCTAATCAAACACACATCTTTGAATCCGTACAACAATACATAACAATCATGGATTTCTCTTCTCTTCTTTTCTTTTGACCATTCTACTCTCTAAGATTTTTAGCCATCACTACAATATCCCGCCACTTTTCTCTGTCTTGAGCAATTACACGTTTCCTTTAGGTCTTCGCGCTACTCCATCAATCCACCTCTTCCTGGGACGTCTCCTTGGTTGTTTTCCCTTAGGTTTGCACTCGAGAGCAACCCCCGTACAGGGTCGTTTTCATCTCTTCTTAGGATATGAGCTAGCCATTGGATCCTTTGACCTTTGATGAGGCTAGTAACTGGAGCCAGATTCATAATTTCCTGAAGTTCTCTATTGAATCTTCTTTTCCAACATCCCCCATTCACGTCAAACACAGGACCAAATATTTTTCCCTGGCCCCTCCCGCGAAAAATGAATTTTTCACGGTGAACGAGTTGCGTACAAATTCTGAATTTGACCGTAAAAATTCATACTAATTACGTACTAATTGTATGCATGAAAATCATTATAAATTGCTTAGTGGTGGGGAGGCGGGGTAATGGACGTGTTAAGAAACCATGTATTATCGACATACGCTCTTGTATAGGTTAAACAGCAGTCACTAAGTACTTTTTTTTGTAGTAAAGTAACAAGTATATTTATCCTCGGATTGTCGAAACACGGAGGTACCTATATAAACTATTTTATTTATATAGGTCCACGCACGCGTGTAAATATATATCATTATTTATTAGCATATACAACCAACGCAACGCGTGTATAATGTACAACGGCGGCTTTTACAACTCGGTGGCAGTGGACCGATACATAAATATGACACACACGCAAACGTGTTGTTATATATATTGTGTAAAATTTACAAGTAAAACGGCCAGCAAAGGATTTTGTAAATGTTAAAAACAAAATGCAAAAATAACACGTACATTATACTTTCCAGTAATAGTTAGACGAGAGAAAAATTCCGAACGCTTATTATAATATATGATATGAATAAATATTTATGTATTTTGTATAATATTATACAGTGTATACGCAGCCATATGTGCAGCGTGGGTTCCATTAAAATTCCGTTCGTCACGTATATACGTGCTATTATTGCGTTTTCCTCGTCGATACGGAGACGTCAAATTAGGACGGAAGAGAAAGAGAGAGAGAGAGAAAAGAAAAAAAACTGTGCGCATATACAGGGTCGATTTTTACGGTTCTTTTTGACCCCGCCACGCACACACACGTACGTACGTACGTATATGTACGTGTATATATTTTAGAATCACATTTTCCTTTGGCGTCCTGCACGAGCGAATATACGAATTGATTTACCGCGGACCAGTGCCACCCTGTCGGACACATTCCCGGGCCAGAAACCGCCCCTGCCCCGCGTGTGATTTACGACCCTTGTCTGGAGGCACTCGGGTTTCTCGGACGTCATTTCTCCGTATCAGCAGTGGTGGTAAAGGAGTGGTATATAAATAGCAATAATATTATATATATATACACATACATTATTAGGTCGGTCGACGAGTGCGGGTACTTGTATTAGGATACACGAGAACGCCATTTGTGTTATATGTACCACGTATCATTTTATTTCTGTATTGATTAGATACATAATATCATGTTCACGAAAATTTTGCATTACTATAGAATATGAATCTATCAATACTTAATGATACGTAGTCGGGAATTAGATATAAAATTATTCAAGTTTCATCAATATGTATCATAGCGCAATAATGTATTCTATATACAATTATAATTTTAGTTAAATGTCCACAATCATCTTATGCATATGATATAGAATAATACAAGAAATGCCCGTAAATATTCACTATATAATATTGTATCGAAATGCCTGCAGATCACATTTAATGATCAAGACACAATGGTATTATGTAGAGAAATAGAAGTCATACTATTATTATTATTTTTTTTATTTTTTGTTTAAGATTTATAAAACATATGCAATTACATATATTTTTAAATGGTATTTTAAATAAAAATGTTTTATTGACAAAAATTTTAAAATGTATTACTTAGTGTTGTATAATAATGTATTATGTTTAATGTGTTATTGTTAATATTTAATAACAAAATCATTATTATTTATAATTTCAAATAAGTATACTAACTGCAGTATTATACATTTTCGACCTATAAAAATAATTATGTGATTAAAAATAATATTCATATCAAATATTTAACTTTTACTATAATTTATCTGTAATAACTAATAAGACTATAACTATAACTATATTGTGATTTAATTAATAGCTTATGTATTTATTGTTAAAAAAATATTATTTTTTTAAATGCATAGTAAAGAGAATTTATCTATTTTTTAAAAAAAAAGACACAAGTAATATAACTACAAAAGAGTTTCCAAACAAATTCAAAACAGGATTTCCTTTTAAGCCGTCGGCAAGTTGCATAGGCATTTTATATCTTTCTTATACCTACAAGTTATTAATTGAAAATATATCTTTCTTATACCTACAAGTTATTAATTGAAAATATATCTTGCTCTCTACTACTTGAACGAATTTCTTTCCATGTACCACATGCAGAACTATTCTCGATCTTGTCCAATATTTCATGTAGAATCCATCGCACTAATTATGATCAATACATGATCCACTAAATCAACTCTTCATTAATGGCATATTAAATAATGAAATTAATTAGATTTTTCTATGATAGTCCATCCCATCTAAAACATTATAGTACAATTAATTATTAATTTTATAAGTAGGTATATAGTTTGTAAATGATAATCATTATGATATTTGTTACTTCTGTCATATGAAATTATGCTACTCATATATTATTATACTTATGTTAAATTCTTGTAGGTACACTTTAGCCTATCAAACATTAATTTGAATAAATAAAAATTTAATAAAAATAAAAATGACACATATTATTTTTTTACCCAATGTTTTAAGCACACAATATATATTATGTCTGAGTAATTTTATGAACATGAAGTCTCAGTGATAATGATAATACTATAAATTATAGTTTATATAACTTTGTAAATGTTTATGTTTTATTAACGTAATAGTACAATAAATTATCGTATATTATACACTTTAAATAAAAATCGGTGATATGCATGTAAGAATATGTATCAAAAATATATTATAATCATGATCACTATGACTAAATAGATTACAATAGACAAAAAAAATTAGTGATTCCACTTGAAACAACAGGTTTTTATTACAAAAAAATATATAGTGCGTTTTCTATTATATGAGCTTAGTACCTATAAAAATGATTATAAATTAAATTGAATTCAAATACGTAACAATTAATAACATTATGTTTTTGCTTATCCGTTTATACAATAAAATTCGAAATGATTACATATTATGCCGAGAAGTCATATTTAATTGTTATAAGTTATAAGTATATAGGTTTTACTGTTATTAATTGAAATTCCATTTTAATATCGTGATTATATTAGCACTTGGTATAATAGGTGCTAGCTATTTAATTTTAATGACTACTAAACATTTCCACGTGCATTTTAACTACATTACTGTATACGTGCCGCCTGTTTTACATTATAATTTATATTATATTTAGTGACTTGAAAAAAAAAATAATAATAAATACTTGTTTATTATTTTGACACAGTCAATAATCATTGGGTTTAAATGGTTTTGTGAATAAAATATGCATAAAAAATTTTAGTGCATCTAAGCTGATAATAATTTGATTATATTAATCAATATACGCGTGTAGTTGTAGATTTTCAAGCCACTTTTAATGGACGATCAAGTAACGGCTTAATTAATAAGAGTTCCATTATTTTTATGTACCTATATATATATATATATATATGCCCACAAAAATCTGATAGTAAACCACTAATTCACTGAATTCTCATTGGCCCTTATCCTCTTCGGATTATACACGCATCTCGCACTATTTCTCATGTTGACATTTTTGATGGAAAAATACATTAAGTCCTGAAACCGCAGTATGAAAATTGTCGTAATAAATTATCGAATCCATTTAAGTATCTACTCCAGCGTTATTGCGTTAGCATCCGAAAATACATTGGTGAAAAAAACCTACCTAGATTTATCCTACAAATAAAATAAGACGAAAAAAAGCACCTAGAGCCACTCTTGAAATTCATTTTAATTGGCCGAAGGTCGTAAAATAACCATCTAAGCCAGGTGAATATTTTTTATTTTTTGAAACCAACAGTGATGTATATTTTACAACTATTTTAGACTTAAATATCTTAAAAAAGTGATGTTTTTTTTTTTTGGTTAAAAATTCAACGCGGTACACGAGCCACTCTCGGTTTTGAAATCCTTTTAGCTCCACCTATACACAGTTACGACTGGTTTTCTCCTTGGAGTCCTTCCGGTCTATAAATCATCGTATCGGTGGTGGTAGCAACCCTGCCAAGAGTACCGAGTAAAACCTTTGGGAGTCCCAGCAGAGTGGGATGAAATACGAGCCCTCTCCATTTTTACTGTTGTATACGACAGTCGCGTGAACGGAGAGAGCCGAGTATACACGCAGTGAGAGTAAAGAAAGAAAAGGAATAGAATCGGAACCCGTTCCTAATGACCCGAAAAGAAGGCTGCGAGACTCGTGCTGGTGTCGGTTTTACGACTCTGCGCTGTTGAGCTTTTACGGTCGTCCTTCCATTTCTATCTGTACGGAATATATTTTACGAAAACGTGGACGTTATACTGACGATGCACAGAGCGGGTTTCGGTATTTTCAGGTTTTCAATTGAAACCGCATTGTGTATGCACCGAACGAAAATAGGTATATTAAAAATTAAATTCACTGGTATTCCATTAACTAAAACGAAAACACAAAAAAATAAATAGTCTTTGCACAACACAATATAGGTGTATAAATATACAGTCGTACTGTATATTATAATATTAATTAATTTATTTATTAATACATATCATATACGAATACCTCAGTCTTTTTATATCTAAACGCGAATGCAGTTAATGAACATTGTAGTTAAAAAAAAATATATATACATAATTTATATATACGTTAAAGGTATACAAAGTAATTGATACAAAAAAAAAAAAAAATGACATATGAAAAAATAAAATCAAAAATCAAAAATATCGGAATTAATTAATAATGTTGTAAATAATTGTAATCATATAATATTTAGCTATTAGCTAGGTATACGCATTTTGAGTATTTATTTGGCTAAATATCCATAAGAAAATAACTGTGTTCTCGTCGTTGTTCAGCGAAAAAGGCGATTCTGTAACCTAATTTGGTGTTCACTATTATAAAATCGAATATAGAGTATATAGGTATATAATATTTTTATTCGGGTGAATAATGTATGGTAATATGAGCCCTCGTGTAAATGACAATATATTGCGGGGCACTACCGTTTTTTGGCGTTCGAAACAAAACGATCTAAGACTTAAGTGGACGAAGAAGGTCTACAGTGGTGGTGGAAAGGGAGCTGTCAAAGGGAAGGGGACCGCAAACTCACCGGAATAATAAAAACCATTACGTGATATGTATATAGTAAATATATGTGATATGTGCTTATATATCCGTGAGTGGAAAAGAATAAGATACGCGGCGTGCGGAAAGTCGTAATTCACATGCGCATTATATATATATACATTTACTATATATAGTCTAGCTATGTAGTATAATATGTATGGTGGCGGTGATACAATGGAAACTTCACTATTATTATTGCATTAAATAAACGCGAAAAAGATGATGTCTCACTCGATAAATTTGCTACCGTCTCCGCGCGTATTGTTCCGGGGAATTTAAAGGGTCGAAAAATGAGGGATACGAGGAAAAAAATGGCAATTCGAGTTTTTATAATATCGTTAAAGGTTTTATTTTTCGCACCCGTTTTACCCTGGTCTCGTCACAGCGGTTCCATTATGGCCGCGAATGAATTCATGCGAGGAGGTCTGTGTCTTGAAAAATATCGAGTTTCTTCACGCGCACATTATGTAGGTACAATACATTTCTATTATATATACATACATACATACATACATACATACATTATATATATATACGGCTATGTGCGTGACGAGAAAGAAGTGAATGGAAAATTGTTAAAACTCTCGTCCCCTTCGATGTGAACGGTTCAACAATATACATATATATATATATGTACCGTCGTCTGTCGGGTATACATTTTATGTAACGTATTGTAAGTGAAAAGTTAACATTTGCATATGACGTGTTGGTAGACCATAGCTGGTAATGCGTGTTGTGCCTGTGCAAATGTCGATAATACTTCTAAGACCATTCGTGAGATACGATGCATCTGCAGGTGTGGCAAAGTGAAGCAATGTTCAGCGTTTCGTTTCTGGAACAAAAAAAAATAATAAAAACGTATAAAGAATGAATTCGGAGTGACCATATAATGCATTATATATATATTCAATCCCGTGTAGTGCTCTATGTATAGACTACAATATACTACCAACGATATAGGTGGGCGTTTTATATAAGAGACAAGAATAATATATACTGCCAGACTCATTCAAGTTTAACTATTTTCAACACTCAATTTTTAATGTTAAATTCTGATCTTGTTCCTATGTACATGTGCGGAAGCATTCAAGTATATATTTTTGTGAATTTTATTTTATGTTCAAATTTTTACTACACATAAAAAATTAGACGGTGAATAATCAAATTTAGTTTTGGAGTCAATTGAATTTTTTTTCTTAACTACGATAGTGAAATACTTTACTAGTACTTTAATGTAAAATTGTATTTTAAGATTCTGAACGGAGTGATTTATCTGAAACAATATTTTTAATTTTATTAACTTTTGTAAGTATAAGTTCTTATTGAATATGAATATGATGAAAACAAATAAATAATCTAAATTCGATGTTTAAGCTGTAATGCATTCTATTTTTATCAGCATAGTGCAAATATTTACTGTCGACAAAAAACAATTATATCTATCACGTTTTTTTTTCTATCAAACACTGCTAACCACGTAATATTATACGTTGTATATGCACGTACGACGTAAATAGCATTTTATCGCATCAACTAACAATTTAGATGTATAATTTTGAGAAACAGAGAACCATACACAGTATTAAAATATTGTAGTATATGTATACAAAGTATGAGGGAATACGACAAGATTGGTCTTAGATAGTAAATTCGATCGCATAACTTTGTAATTTACTCACGATGATACAATATATTATAATATAACTGCGGCAATATAACGCGCTTATTACATTACTATCAGAACAGTAATCGGGTATATCTCGTTTATGCGTATATACATTGTCGAGGGCAAATTGTAACTACATAAAAAACGAATATACATGTATAAATACACATTAAACGGTATCAATTGATTGCTGTCGGCTCGTTTTATAGGATCTCCGTATATATAAACATTATACTCTCCTATACGTATAAATATATATTTATTTAAACGATATATAAGCTTACGGCAAAAGAGGTGGCCGACGGTTGTCGGAAGGGAGAAGGGGGCACATCAATATTGACTTTTATTGTACATAAAACCGTGGTAATGACTTGGCTTTTAAACCGATCGTCCTCGACATAGTTGCGGAAAATTGTCTATATTTACAAGACGGAACGGTCGTGTGCGCGCGACAGCGACAAGAGGGGAACTTCCACGAGGGTATTCTCCGGCGAAATTGGAAAGTACCCTAATCGTTCCCCAGAGTAGGGGCGGCAACTCTGTTCGGTATCTATATATAATATTTATATAAATGTATATGCGAGAGTTTAACTGACGTTTTTATATACGAAACCAGCGAATTTCTTCTCGTATATTTATCTGATAAAAAAAAAAAAAATAATAATAATAATAATAATAATAAAAAAAACATACACAATGTAATATATATCTTTCTACCCGAGAAGGAACGAGGAGATATATATTTGATGTAATGGAGTTAGTTTTAGTGTGGGACGTACACATAAAAACGATTTCGGTTCGCATTCGAATAACCAATCTTCGGAGAACTGACCATTACGGCACTATACGCGTATATTTATGTTTTAGAATTGACTTATGAAATATTAACCAATAAAATATGAAATATAGATAATACATTTTTTTAAGTATTTTATTTTGCTTAAGATAAGTAAAATCGTTTAATGATTTATTACAGAAAATGATAATAACAACTATATTGTATAGACGCCACATGACAACCAAGGGGCATGCAGTATGCATATATTTGAATACCTACTAAAAGATACTAGAAGATAAATCTTAACACATTAAAAATGTATAATAAACGTAGCGATGCAAACGCAAATTATTTTGTGGCAAACGTTAAAAAAAATATGGAAAATCAAACGATTTTCGACGTATTATAAATGTACACGCAGACGTGCAGTAAGATTATATACATTTTTTCATTATACCTATTTTCTAGATTTTTCTTTAAAAACCTACTATACTACAAATGCACCTCTTTGAATACTCTCTTTACGGTGCTGCTTTCGATGATGACAAATTGATTGAGCATATACAGGAATAGACGCTTTGCAGTGTAGAAGAATGCTTCACGAATGAGTTGTACCGTTTTCAAAATAAGTAGATGGATATGTATACTTTTACCATATTCTGTTACCGAAAAGTATACATAATAGTTGTATTTAACAATTTATACGGACGTCAAATATAAAACCACTCACCTGCCGGAAGAAAAAAAGTTCTTGCTTCGTTCGATTTACTTTATAACCAACGAACATTGCTTTCAAAAAAACAATTCCTATAGTGAGAGAAGTCGGATGGATCAGTTTGTATTTATAAAGATGAAAGATATAGTAGAGAACCCCGTATTTCCTTAATAGTTTTTTAATTTTTAATCCGAAATTTTATATTTCTATATAGTAAATACTAAATATGCACAAATTGCATTTAATATTTAGAAAACTATGAACCTTCTTAAAATGCTAATATTACACCTGTTAAATGATTTGAGTCGCTAGAATCAAATAACTACATAATGTAGTCTAATCACACTTAAGATACTTAAGATTTATTTGTTGACTCTATGAATGTACTATATATATATGTATATATGTATATATATTATCACCTAATACTTCCAAATAAACTTAAAATTAATATAAAATTGATATAATACATAATATAAATACACATCATTTATATTATTTTAAAAATTGTTTTGATTGGTATATGGTTTGTATTTGTGCCTATTTAATAATGTTGCAGTATTATATTCTTTTTAATATCAAATCATGTTACTATAATTTGGCCACCTTTTATGAGTAATGTTGTTTTATCGTTTATGCAAATTGTAAGTGTCTATATACGCACAAATTTCATTAAAATATATCGAGAATCATGAAATATCTTTAAAATTCTATTAATACATGTATTATAATACATACCTAATATATAAGTAGGTACCTAGTAAATGTTTCAAAATACTAAGATAACGAAAATAACAATCAATATTTGTTACAGTGTAATAGTATATTCTTTTTCTCAATAGTTCTCCAAATGATTGAAAAAAAAAAACAGTGTAAAAATTAAAAAAATTACGTCTCGTGGCGGTTTTGAATTTTGGATTTTTTTTAACCGTGGTAAAAGATGGGCTATAAGTCACATATTATGTTAAAAAAAATGGAACTTCAATATCTGCATTATATTAAGAGTAATAACTACTGACTTTCCAATTAATTTACATATTGTTTAGTATCGGAGCCATCCTTCTGATCGAGATCATGTACATTGTACTAAGACAGAAAATACACGCATTATGATATAATCAATACAATACTATCAATACTCGTTTCACTCAGAATTTTAAACAAAACCAAACTATCTTACCACTACATTATCATCATCAAAGTGAAGATTAGCTCTATGTATGTGACCCGAGCTATAATGTGTAACGATCATACATTCTGTATTTATATTCTCCATGAAAAAGTAGTGACATTATTTTATAAACATGGAGTTTCACGTAATAAACGAGTATAATATATTAAGTATTATTATTTCATATTTCTTTTTTCGAAAAATCAAATTTGGAACTACTATAAAAAACACAAATTTCATATTTTCATTGAAGTACTACATAAAACACATTATTTAGGTGATTATCATATGAACTTTTAAGTCATATACATATCACACTACATACTATATAATGACTATAGAACATGCTATTATTATTTTGCCACAGTGTGTCACTAAAAAAAATAACAGCTATCGATTTAATTGTCATTATAGCAGTTGTAGTAGATATGTATTAATATATGTATAATGTACACATCATAACAAATGTTTTATCGATAAATTACTCTTCTGTGTGCGTTTTGTTTATAAATTATAGCAGTAATAAATTTAACGACTCGTTCACACACGCATTATACGTTTAAATCGCACACGTGCACGCAGTTTAGCAATTCTTTCCACGATAAACCATAATGCGATACAAATGAACTATACTGTTGTATAGGTGTATATATGTAAAATGTTCATTTTAATTGGTTTCTGAATTTCCAATTTTAGTAAAAATATACATGAACATATTACGTTTCTTTTTAATAAGGTTATATACGTTTAACACGACTAATTTTACTTTTGATTTCAGTTATTTTAATATTTTATAATAACTAAACTAAATCTTTATTTATTTATTAATCATTAAGTATAGCTGTAGAATCTATATGATTTTACAAACAAAATCCCCGACTCCATCCCTGAAAAAATAATTCAAATTTATTCGGTACATCTATTTCTATACCAATACAATAATAATGGATTATGATTTTACTTCCGTATAATTCTCTGGTTCTCTGTATCTACCGAATTAGTAACTATATATACTATATAAATCTACAAAGAACTGCATTGTTATTACATTAATTAATCATAATAATTTATATAATACTGTAATTTATTCGTAATAAACGCGTGTACATTGAGAATATTTGTAATATTATTAAATATTAAGTATAATCGATTATGAAGTATGAGCTTTTCTCTTTAATAATTTTACGAGCAAGCAAAATTGTAATTCAGTTAGTACTTGCAGATGAATATCACGTATTTTTTTTTTTTTATTACGCGAAAAATATTAATTTTTAATTGTGTTAGCCCCGAATTTAACGAAACGTAATTAAAACACGTCAGTGGTTGTATATTTAATCAGTCGAATCATCACGAGTTGTGTTTTTCGTACATTTTAGTGTGTATATTATAATAATATATTCAGCGGGCGGTAAAAGTTTAATTTTTATACGTGCCAGAAGGTGTCCACGAACAGAGAACTTTTATCCTTGTACATTGTTATTACGATATTATGGTTTATATCTCGTCATGAACGAATACATTTTATATACTGTAGGTCGACGTTATTTATACGTATATAAGATGCGAAGAGTCGCATAAATATTATAATTAAAACGCTTCACCACTGATGCCGTTATTACACTGTGAAACGGACGAAAAGAAAAGAGTCATAAAAGACCTTTTTGAAAAATATAATTTACCGTCTTTACCAACAAAAAACAACGAAATATTATGTAAACGCATACAGACAGGTATATATTATATTAGTTTCATATTCTACATACACGAATGTATTTCGTTATATTATGTATACATATATTATATATTTAACAATTTTTGTAGAGTCAATATAAGTTTCGTTCGTGTCAAAAATTGCCACATGGTCTGTATGTGGCATAGACGAATCGTTATTAACAATCACGTCAGTCTTCGTAGTTGATTTAAAAAAAATTGTAATAAAAATACGACCCTTCACTTCTTTAGCATCTTTTTCTAATTTTTCTTTGCATTTCAGAGCACCTGATTTATGCTTATACATTGTATAAATTATTATATGTACAAAGAATTATAATAAAAAGAGACAAATAAATTTACGAATTCGGATTTCGATAAACACGGCGTGGTGTATTGCGCAATACTGATTAAATCTAGCCAATGAGCTGTAATACAAAATATTAAAATCTAATAAAAGGTAATAATAATCTAATATCGTTTGCAATCGGTAAACTCTAATCACGATAATTTCTAGGTGATCAATGGTTAACTATCTAATTAACTATCATTAAATTAATGACGAAATATTTATATATATATATATTTATATTTCATAAAATGTTATTTTACAATATAATTTAATTTAAAATAAGTATTTCTACAAAAATTACAAATAAAATTTCAACGGGCCCACAGGCCCTTAAAATAGCCGGGCTCCTGTACTGAAGGTCTATCAGCTCCCCTATGTGTGGGCCCTGGTTGTGTACTATAGCTTACATATATTGTACCAACTATAAATTATAATTTATATGTGCTACGTCTTACGTGTTGAACATGCACGATTGTATAGAAAAAACGATAGTTATAACTAATAGGAGATTTGAAAACCAACAATATTAGAGAACTCCCGATGTGAAAAATTATAAAATGAGAATCGGTTGGTTTCAAATAAACAACTCGAATTCCTCTATAACTAGGATACATTTAAATGAAAAAATAATCATTATTTGAAAAGATATTTGAATAATTTAAATCATGTACATATTATACATACATGTACAAACAGACATACGAGTACATTGAATAATATTTCGTAAATTTTTTTAATTATCATTAGGTATGTGTGAACCGATAGTATATCTGCTATTTGAACCGATTAAAACACACAAGTGGCATGATAATATATTATAATTATGTTTATATGCACATCGTAATATCGTATATTAAAATAGGTTCAATAATCGGTTTTGTAATGAGTTTCAAATAAAAGACATTATTTAAAATGAAATCCTGCGAAATTCATCGTATACTTTACATAGGCTTATATACCGAGGCGTACATGGTTCAGGTCGTTTAAAATATACCTGTATGCAATTTAAATAGATATAATATAAATAAACATATGTTTATATACAATATACATACAGTATACATTTATTATTTGAATTATAAATAATAAAATATTTATAGCTTTTTATGTTATACGCGGAAAACAATATATATATATATATATACATATAGGTTTGCACGTGACAAGTATAATAGCAAGATAAGGATACAGGCTTACAACAGGAGATTGACGCATATCTATATAATATTTATAAAACCAAATGATCTATTTTTTTTGGGATTATAATTAATTATCACGTTTTGGAATGGTTTTTATGTAGGTTTTAATAAACGGAGAGCACTGAAAATATTGAGGTTGTCGATATCTAAGTAGATACCAAAATAAGTAGGTTGAACGAGATCATAAGTAAAAAAAAAGTTTTTATTTTGTATATCAAGCCGAAAAAAGTCGTAACAGGAAGTTCTGACACATTATTTATTAAAGAAATACAGACTGCAATAAAAATTACAGACTTTTATTTGAACGAGACTAAATTATTTTAGTGTGGAAAACTGTAAGCCCATCCCTGCAGACTGCGTGTATGAACTATGAATAATGTTTTAAACATAATAGTTCATACATTGCATGTCATTTTCTGTTAAAGTAATTGGTGATTTTTTTTTTTAATACTTCCCTCGTCTATGATTAGGTACTAAATACCGAGTGTAAACATATTCAGACACGATTTATGTGTGTTTATTTATGTAATTGAAATGCATTTTTTAATAAACCTTAAAAACGTTTTATTATGACGAAGTGACAAATTAATTACAATTTACATAATGTATATACTA
The DNA here is from genome assembly GCA_025469195.1 of Chaitophorus viminalis. Taxonomy (NCBI): domain Eukaryota; kingdom Metazoa; phylum Arthropoda; class Insecta; order Hemiptera; family Aphididae; genus Chaitophorus; species Chaitophorus viminalis. The sequence continues at coordinate 535,872 of JAIPRK010000014.1, read as the reverse complement.
TAGTCTGTAATATAGGTACACTATGATGGAATTGATGGGTTTAAATTATTCTAACCATAACTTGCCATACCAATATGTACAGTTTTTTCTATTATACATGTCTTTGAAACGAAATCGTTTTGAAACAACCCCAGTAGATATCCTTGAATGGCGATTACATTAAATGTTCACAGACATTTGGCATTTATTGATTTTTTACAGTAGGTATGTCATATTTATTGCACAAAGAGAAATCTATTAAATTGAATATATTTTGTCATTTTGATTACGTATACGCGTTGTACGCACGAGTAAAAGTCCCAATGTAGCTCATAACTTCTAAAATACCTACGTATGGATACACAGACTATTATTCTAAAATATAAAATGTTCAATAGCATTTAGGTGTATAGCATATAGCTGATATGTGGCGTAACAATGGCCGTATTGCTATGACGTATGGAATAAGTTGTAAGCTATAATACTTATAGTTTATATTCGCATACTATATACTACACATATATGTACACCTGTAAATAGTGATAAAATCCATTCGTTTATGGACAAAGAAAAACCATTTAAACGTGTATGTGCCTATAGCATACGTACGAGCATTCTAGATGGAAAATGATGCAAGTATAAACCTACAATGTAGTTTGTATAGGTAGCATTCACAGTGTCAACATAGTTTTTATACGGAACGCAGATAATACATATTGTACTTTTATTTTACAGGAAACCCTAAGTGCTGACAAGTATAATAAATCGACCAAATGGACATAATCATAATATATTGTCAATATAATGTATTTATATAATATATTGTACATTAAAATAAACGACAAAGTCGCAGACGTTTGCATTGTTGCGATTTAGTTGAACACGTTATCATAGGCTTTGTTATGAATTAATAATCACGTTATAAAGTAAACGTCTATTTATTCGATTATTCCGCGTGAAAAACAAGAATATATAGTATCTTGGACAGTAAAGACGGGGAAAGTAGCGTTGAATTGAATGGATCTGCACCCGATAAGTGCGTTAGTATATAAAATGTTATTAAAAAGTATCCAGGTTAATTTATAATCTATTCGATGTACTCATTTAATTTACCGTTTGATGCTAATAATAACTTAAAAAAAAAGTCATCCACCTCTTAAAATAAATAGCATCAATAATCATTGAATAAAGCGTTAAAGTTTAAAAACATAAGTAAACTTTTACATAATACTTGTATTATTATACGTAGTTACGCCTACAATTGATTGGACACGTATAAATAATTTTAATATTTTATAGTTTTTACTGATTTAATAACAGTCGGAATATAGTTGTAAATGTCATGCACTATAAGTTCATATCGCACGTGGCGCAGTAATGTAATATATTTTTAGGTCACACACTCGCATTCATATTGTATTTTGTTGTTGATGGATTGATCTTCTGAAATATATCTGTATTATTACCTGTATTTTAACTTAAGTGGTACTTTAACCGGATATATTTATCCACATTAATTATATAAATAGTAGTTAAATTGTAAAACGTTTAGTTTTATTAGTTTATATTTTAAAAATCTAAATTATTGTCGGTATAAATATAATTATATATACAGCATTGACTATTTAACATGTTTCTTGAAAAATACATGATTTATATATGTATTGACTATAACATAAAATATAAATATTTCATAAAGGTACAAGTAAAAAAAAAAAAAAAAAATGTAAATCAAATATTCGATGTGCCCCTGTACCGAACGAATTTCGCATTCAGAAAACAAAGTCTTTTTAGTTTAGTGCACAAGAAAGTATATTAAGTGCATCTACATCGCAAGACTAATTAATAAATATGATATACTCGTCTAATAATTGTAGGTAAATAACGATAATGGTTATCATAGGCGTCAGGAATACTAAGACTGTAAGAGACTAGGTACTTTTCCAGAATTATTCCCATATTAGTATACATGCTATTTTACAAACGCGAAATATTACAATTATCGACAAAATTAAAGAGAAACAAATGAATGCTATACCTACTATGCCGACGGAAATGGAAGTTTTTAGTCTATGACCCGCCCCAAATAAAAATAGTATAGGAAATCAATCTGCAAGGTTAACTTTAGAAATACAACTGTTTTCTGTCCGTTTGCGGAACAATATATCTGTTTTCGATTTTTACTGCAACTCGTTATACGCACTGCAGGTCGGCTAGAACGCACGCGTCCTTGATATCGAAACTTCTCATTTGGAAACGTAATAATAATAACCGTATATATATAACAAAAAAAAATTGGCTTCGTTCACACCGAAGATATGACGTAACGTTCGATTGCGTCAAAACGCTTTTGTTTAATTTTTTGACGTTCGACCTATGGTTCAAACCCGTAATTTTACCCGTTGCTGAACGGTTATTCGTTTATTTTTTTCGACACTTTTCTTCGAATCCAAAGGCTCTGGGTGCACATTAAGTTTTCATTTTTAAAAGATTGCCCCGCTCGCGTCGGGAAAAGTTGTGTTCATATCGTGAAACGAATCGATTTGAGGTAATGCGTCCACCGTATGCGTAGCAGTCTCAGATTTTGTCATTAAAAATGTACGAATAAAAACAAATTTACATTTGAACATCGCATGTTTTTTAGCATAATAAAATAATAAAACAACATTCACTAATCATGAACTATCACCACTAAACTATTATTAGATTTGCCATCAATTTATAACGAAAAACAGGTGTGTACCATGATGTGCAGAGCATGCGAAATACAAATCGCTACAATGCAAACACAAAATAATATACAAACGAATATCCGATGTTGTGACATAATAATATGCGTCCACTCTTGTCGATAATGCGTACAAACCATACCAGTATAGGAAAAGTTGTCTCACCGAGAGATTTCGTCGGCATTATCGACAGGCCAATGCGAACTTACATTACAAAGAATTCAAAAATCCGTTTCATACGATGCGAACCTATATGGATGCGTGTACCTTGTAAACAACACTGGGTTCTCGCGAAATAAACGTTTAAAATACACAATATGATCTAAAAGTACAAATTCATATGATAATATTATGATGAAGTCGACGTGTAATAAATATTATATAACGCATTTATCACGCCTTCAATAGTTCGATTGTTGCTTTTTTACCCGAGTTCGTTTCTTGTCTATTCCATACACACTCGTATCAGTAGTGCTATACAAATTATACGCAAATATACGCATATATTACTATACGTTTGTATTGCTTTCGCCGTTTTCGTTAGGATTTCTTCCCTCTTCCGTTCGTCTTTTTTTACGACTTAATGTTATATTATATTATTATTTGTCGTTGTTTAGCCGGAAAATTATTTACGGCGCGCTGCAATGTATGTATATATATATATATATATATATATATATATACGTGCAAAACTTTTCGCATAATACTCCCGTAGGTCATTTTTATTGCTATTAAACGGGAGGAAGAAAAAAAAAACAAACTAAAAATTATTAAAGAAAGTTTAACCATACATAACGGTTGGCTGTTATTACCCCGAAAAGTTTTCACGGTATGTATAGGTACACTATATCGTGCGTCTTTAAACCGCCTTTTATTTTGACGACCACAGCATTATAAAAACGAAATGCGCTCACGTTTATACCTACTATTCGCCCCCGTTTATACACGCATATATTATATATAATCTCCCTTGACGCCAAAAGCGTTATTTTATAATACATTATTTACCTGTATTTCGCTATAATAAAAGCAGCAATAATGAATAACTTGCAGCAGATATGTGTCTTATATAAAATATGCAAAAAAAAAAACGCCAAAAGTCTTATTAGCACGAAAAATAAATCTATATTATAATATACTATGTATTATTTTTTTTTATTCGTACTGGCCTGTATTATGAAATATTTTCCACCTGTATTATTTTAACGACATAGTTTCTGAGTATATATTTATCGATGAAAATGATTTGTGCACATACTATAATACCTATTTAACCTTTCTGAGCATTTCAGAAATAATATACCAATTTGAATGATAAAAAAATCCTATTTAATATTAAGTGTTTTCTCGTATTTCTCAAAAAAATTAAAATTATGTATATTATATATAATCTATCCGTCTCTGTTTCACCATAGTTTTTTTGAATTTCATTGTATAGATATTCGTAAATGATATTATTATGTATATATAGTAAGTAATTACTAATTAATATGCAATACCCATTTTTTTGTAATTGTATAGATATTAGTCTGTATTTAGTTGATGGTTGTACTCATATTTTATGACAAAATCAATATTTTTTTCCATTTCTAACTGCACCCAAACGCAATACAATAATAATATTAATATTTATATAAATGTTATGTATTAATGTTATATATATAATATGCGGTACGTAGTATAATTATATACTTGTAAACACGACCTTTGTAACAATTTTATGAGGCTTGCATTTTACAATGGGTAATATGTATTATTATATTATGTTAATTTCAGATGTGTGTGGGTCTTGGTCGTCTACCCTTTATGATGTACATGCGGTAATAATAATACTATATAATCACAATCATAAAACGAGTATAATATGGTATATACATATAGGTTTATTGTACATATTATATGTTCGTGCAGTGTTATTTTGCGCACGTGATGAAAGAAATGGCCGGTAAATATATTAGATTGGTTTACAAGTAGGCTTATTAGGAGTATTGATTATTGGTGTATAATAATAAGTACACCTAAATGATGGATGTAATATAATATGCGCTATAAGCCTACTGTATTTCGAATGTTCAAACCCTTTCCTATATACATTACAATTTGTAGGTGTATCCTACAATGGGTAAATAATAATTTCTCAACTAAATAAATTGGAACTAAGATTATGTTAGTGATTACTTATTGATACTCCTGAATATATCAAAATACATATAAATATCTAAAATTAAAATTGTTACCTATGTCTTGCATGAGTTTTCTAATTATTAAAGATTATTTTTTTATCTATAAATCGATTATATTATAAGGATGTACTTACCTACTATTATTATTATTATTATTATTTGGATGAATATTCGTATAATAATTGTTGATTAGAATGTAAAATGTAGTATTTACTATGCATCAATTTATACGGTTATATTTATCTGTGTATAATAAAATATATATATATATATATATATATCATATTATAGCACGTTGAGTATATGTATATGTCTGAAATTCCATTTAATGCGCGTGTTATCCATATAAATAATGAAAGTACAATATTACGGCATACATATACATGCATACATATCGTTATCGTGTCTCATCAGTCAAATATTATTGAATAAAATTTCTCCAATAAAGTATAGTACTGCGACATCATGCAGAGTAACGCTGTGTAGGTATCTATATATAAATATCTACGTATACATTTCATTTATACATGAGACCTCTGATTTTTTATCCTAGTAATAATATCATCTTATTGAACACAAATTATCACGCATATTATAAACATTCTATACTGCAATAGTACTAATAGTATATAGTCAACATCGCGTCATACATTTTTACAACCCACGAAAGTTTACGATGCTCAAATACAAAACAATTCTCATAACAAGACCCATTATACCATCGCATATTGCCACACAATAATATATGCTTAACTCGTGTAGGTATACGCATATTATTATGTTATGTATACGCGTGGTATACATGATACATCATTACATCAACTTAAATTAATTACAATGTATATAGGTAAATATAGTTCATATTAGGTACCTATACGATATTACTTATCAAAGCCTTATCTCAGAAGAAAATTTCAAAAACATGTCAAGTAAATTTGATTAAATAAGAGGTACATACCTTTATGGCTATGTATAAATAAATATTTTTATTATTGTAATCTATTATAATAACATATATTTGTGATTACTCTTCTGTAATGTGTAATAACAGTTTTAGAATATAGTAAAGTCTGAAGAGTTGTTGAGAGTGTGGCCGCCACTGTAGGCAAGCGGACAATATAGTAATAATATACAACACTTTGAATATACTGTCGTGGACGCTATACGGCAAGTAATAAAATGATTAGAGAGCCTCAAACGGATATGTTTTCTACAAATTCTAATTATGTAGTACCATATCAATCAAGTGATATAAAATATGTATAGGTACTCTTAAGACCTAATGTAGATTATTCACACCCACACACACACACACACACACACACATATATATATAGGGTATATATTGGCCGCTGTCAATTTTTCTTAAGAAATTCATTTATTAACTATTTATAAAAAAATATCATAATTACAGTATTATGCAGCTGCGATTATACTGTGATGAAAAAAACATTTTTTGAGTTGAATATTGGTGGTAGAGATATATGTTTATCAAATATTTTGTTACTAATAATTGCACTTATATAATTATATTATATAGGTACACGTACAATTATATCTTTAACAATTTGCTTAAACCCATAAACTCTGTGTTCATTATATATAAATGAAAAAATGTTCGTAGGTATATCAAAATAATTTTTTTATAAATCCCATATATATATATATAATCAATATTATAATTAAATATAATATCCCTACCGACAAGTCTCATTAAGTGTACGAATAAGCCGCGTTTATCTGTTTATTCCATGTGTATACCTAATGAATACACGCGCGTCTGTACATCGATATTATGTAATATATTTATACCGCGGTTTAGGTGGATGATAATAATTTGTAAATGCCCGTATCATTTTTCGGAATATTAATCGACCGCCGTACTACCGCGTTCAATTGAAAATATAATAATTATTGTATTATTAATATCGTCGCGAAAACCTGCGCACGCGCGCGTGTGTGTGTGTGTGTGTGTGTGTGTGTGTGTGTGTGCAGCCGATTACGGGACGGGTGGCGACGGCGGCGGCTTCGGAGCGTCATCATTGGTCGGCGGCCATCTTGGATCGCGGGCCTGGTTCGGACGGCGGCGGTCGGTCGTGCCGGCCCGTTTTAAAATATTATATCTTCATTAGATCGACCCCGGCCACCGGCAGTCCGACGTAACCCTAGGAAAAACTCGCCGATTTCCGACAGTTTTTTTTAAGTTTTTTGGACCACGTCGTCGCGTTATTTGGTGTTGTTTTTTTCCCCTCCCCGAACAATTTTCGTCACCGACATGACGCACAGGTAGAAAAACGGAGTTGCGTCTCATCGCGCGACATCACATCGTCGAAATAGATATCGCGGATACCGAGGTATTAGGGGATATTATTTGTCACCGGGATAACGTGTAAATCGGGAAATCATCCGGCTCGTAGCATCATATAATATATTATATTGTGTATATCTGCACAGTAAACGATTTGTTAGAATAAAAAATTAAATAATACTTAATACGGATACAATAATTTCGTCCCTAAAGTTTGCTGTTTTATCGCGTGCGCCTAAAATATATTTATAAAAAGACATATATTAAGTACCACGTCGCGGCGCTGCACGTGACCCGAATCATTCGCTTCGACAGCGGTTTCGCGCGCCGCCGAACAGACCACTGCAGGTAAATCGCGTCGAACCAACAGCTCCGTCGGACTGCGAGCGCGTATACATCAACACAATGTTCTCGACACCACGTAAGTCTTGAATTATATCTTATATAACATATATATTATAATAAGACATGTATTATTCTGCAAAGGTATATTACACCTCCTGTCACCTGTTCGATCTCGGGAAATTAATTCGTTAATCCGTCTCGCTGATAATATATTTATAACTATAATAATTTATATCATAATGTATATCATATCAATGACTTGTAATAAGTATATATCCATCAAACTGCACATTAAAACAAATTTTCACAGATTCCCATATGTAAAATTAAATCTCAATAATCCTTAACATATATTATTATATTATTCACAATATGATGAGGCACTTATGGACCTGAACATAAGATAATAAAATTAGCCAAATTTTACTATTTTTAAAACTTAAAACTTTTCAAATTATGTACAACATAATTATTAAGTCTTACATTTATTGTAACTGCAGTAAACATCAAAATCTGTAAAATATAATTATATTTTGCGTATAAAATATTGTATAGCAAACCAATAACTTTCTAATGGCAGCCCGAGTAAATATAGAAAATAAAAAAAATATCTATATAGGTATGTGCGTTGTATAATTAAGTATAGATATAAGTACACATCGCTTATGTGCAATGTCAACTATTGTTTTTCAAATATGTATTAGCTAGGTATATAAATAAATTATATATAAATATATATATATATATATATATATATATATATATATACATGTATAGGTACGTATGTTATAGAATTTACAGTTCAACTGTTAAAATCGTTTAGGATTTGTTTTTGTTTTTGATGATTTTAAGTTATTAAATTAATTATTATTATATAAATAAATTTAGAAAGAGATTAAGTACCTACATTTTATTTTGAGATGCTGAGATTCCACTGATCATATTATTAATTACCTACATATTATTTATGTTTTACATATAACCGTGAAATATTTTGCATTATAAAAGTTAATTTATATCAATAATTCCTTTATTTATATTTTAAGTACACATTTAGTATATAATATTATATAGATTTACCGAAATCTATATTATATTGTATATATAGGCTCTAAATTATATCATATCCTTATAAGACCTTAATATTTTTGTATTAATCGCATTAATTTCTTTGAAATGATTTAAAACTGTATACCTATTTTTCTTTAAAAAATAATTCTTAAATTATTATCATTTATTTTTTCTTATTTTTATAAATTATAACTTAAAGTAAAACCTTATAAATTATAATCATAAAATAAATTGTACAAGGTAGATATATATATACATGTAACTACATTAAAATAAAAGTATTAAGATTATGTTACGATATGTATGATTTTTTGAGTCACGCATTTTGTTAAAAATGTTTAAAAATGAACTTAATAAACATTTGATTATATAATATTTTAAACTGTATCTATTAAGTTATCAAACAGCCAAAAATCTTTAAGTTACGATTTATCAAATAATAGATATTTTTAAAGTGACCATACTATCATATTTCATGGTTCTACCTACATAGTCTTGAGTATATTTAAAAAGCTTAAATTATAATTACCAAACGCGAGATTTACTTCCAAATTTTTCTAAACTTTCCAACAATAAATTTCTAATCAATTTAAAGCTGATTCGTTATTCAATTATTTTTAACTAGACCAAATATAATGGAAAGTTATCGCATGTACGGATATCTTAATTCTTTTTTGTCCTTGTTTTTTGTGAAGCACGACAATTCAGTTATAGTAGTCAAAACGAACATAGGAAATAAGTCATTTTAAAGAATTGAAATTTTCGAAGTAAAGTATGATAATATAGCAGATCTATCAAATATTTAGTACATTATGATTTAACCTATAACTATATTGAATAAAATGTGAGCTAAATGTGTAACTAACATTATTAAAATATATTTAGAAATTTAATTGTACGATTTTGGAATAAGTGTGTGTTTTGTGTGCTATCACGCGCGTCTACTTCAAAATAATATTTATAAATAAAAATGAATATCTATGAAATAATATTTTTCCAAAAACTAAATTTACTAAAATGGTAATTAACTATATATTGTGTTTAAGAGATAACTAAAGTAATTGAAGTAAATACTAAATTAGTAGGATGTGTTATATATTTCTGTATAGGATAATCCTAGTAGACAGAAAAATCATACTTCTTCTTAAAATATTTAGACAAAATGCAAAAAATTGAAAATGAAATGTAGGTACTCACCGTTTCAGCTCCAGCACGAACCGAACTCGTACGACAGCAACAAACCGACTAGCGTTGTGGTGATTGTGCGAATCGGTTTTAGTTTAGCCTTTTACGTGCGTGCGTCAAGAGAATACACCTTTTTTCCTCTTGTATACACTCTCGTCCAAGGTCTTATTTGCACGACAAGGACAAGTACTTTTGTCATTTGAATATCCCCGACGTCGGGGGTCCGCCAGACCATGTACGCGGAAGCAAAAGGCTTCCTTCAACACGGTGGAGATGGAGGTCATATTATATTATATAAATATATACATACTTCTATACTATACATTTACCTTATGCAAGGAGAACACCCTTAAGGTTCGTTCTTTATGGGTGCCATTTGTGTACACGGCCATAAAAACCGTCCGCTTGCATGCCGTTGTGCAGGGTGCAGCAGGGATGACACGAGTTGGGAGTCTCGCGGTTTCTCATTCCAACAACCAAAAAAAAAAAAACGCCCCAACGTGATAAATACATATTTTAAAGTTTTTATTGTCTCTCGAGTAATAGAATTAAAAACTTGTTTTTTTTTATTATTATGCATATAATAGGCGTGTTGACGTATACCTACATATTAAAGTTAACTAATTTCAAAGTATTTCTTATACAAGCTTATACATTATACCGTATATGTGCGCACGTTCGTTCGCATTTTGTTGGATTTTGTTTTGATTTTTATGACGCATTTTCGACAATATTTTTTACCATATCATACAGGGAAGAATTATAATAAAATTATTGTTAAAATTCAATGTAGAGGAAACTATTTAATACTTCACAAATTCTAATTGTGATTTAACGTTTATTCAAATCATTTTAAATACATTTTACTATGGTGAGTCGAAAATTTATCCATAAAATGCAAATTAATTATATTTATCATATTATCATAAATAATAAATTACAACTCAAATAATATATATTTTCAAATACTTTCTTTATAGTTAATTATATATGTATAGAGTATATTTCTGCTAAATTAATGTATGTATAAATATGTAATATATCGTTTATTTTAGCATGTTTTTAACCATCTCGTTAAAAAATATAGGAAGTATCTATTTGTTTAATACTTATCGGTTTCATTAATGCACTGTATTATAGCAGCTTACTAAACTAATATATTTTACTATTAATTTATATTAAAACGTTTAAGTTTTATTATCTTACTTTAATTTATTAATGTGTTTCGAAGTGTTGACATTTTTTTGATTAACATTACATTTTTTACTAGACATGTTTATTATAACATAATAATAATATTATCGTTTTAAATCCACTGAAAGCACCATTTAAATTATTTTTACTTTACTTTTATACTAATGATAATTATTATTTGTAATAAATAGATTAATGGGTAATAACATATACATTATTTAATATTTATTATGACATTTGAAATGCGTAATAAACATATAATGTTTTTTAGTGGCCTTGTTTTGGGTATATAATGGTTAAGCATGGTGGTTAATGTTAAAAACATTGTAGTATACTATAGTGTATACTTAATACATATGTATTTATATTTTATTTATAAATTCTTAACTATGTAGGTGGATCGTGAATTTATTATGTTACAAATTGTTATTCAAATAATTATTTATTATTTCATCAAATAATACAATAGGATTTTATTTCTTGGGTAATTATAATATATACTAATAGGTGTACTATTTAAATACTATTTAATTTACAACATTTAATATCCTATACTGATATAGTTTTTTTTTTAAATAGAGTGATTTGTAGAATCTGGCAGTATTGTGTTAAAAAGTTCCCATCCAAGCTTCTGGTTTTTACACAGTTCAAAAAAAGGTACTTTTATTTGATATCATGAAATCGCAAATAATATTTTTATCAATTAAAACTGTAAAACATAAATATAGCAGATATTCAATAGTTTTTTTCTTGTTTCTCCAATATAATTAAATATAACAAAATCCAATATAACAAAAATCTACAAAATTTGGTGTCTATATTACCCATGTTTATGTAAATATATATCTTTAGTATAATATTACACATTTTCGTAAAAATCTTTTGTTATAAAAACCATATATTTTAGAGGAACTTCAATTATCACATTTAATATTTAAATGAAAAATAAAAATAAATATAGAGCAATTAAATCGAGAAAAATTATTCTATACTCAATGCTTATAAGTTATAATTATTATTATAATTATTATAAATATATAATACATAAATAAGTACATATTAAACTTTTTTAAAAAAAAAACGCTTTCTCCATCAGATTTATCTGCTTTTAAAATACAATTGTACACTTAAGTATATGTAAACAGCTTTTCATGTTTTGTTGGTTACTCCGACTTACTCATTGCTACTCGTTTTTACTTTACTGTAGAATTTTGTTGTGGATTCATACTAAAAACATTGTTATTTACACTTATTTTATTGTGTTCAAACATTGCAACAGATGCACCCGTACCCTTTCTTTTTACCTACTTATATTTATTCTTTTTATATGTGATAATCAAGCATAAACGTATTATATACATAATTATTCAGTCAATATAATATATTATGTTGTATATTAAGTAAATATGCTTTTTAGTCGGTATTTTTTATCATCACTTTTCGGCTTTTTAATGTTCAACTACAATTTATATCTGTGTGTGTATACTAAATAATACGTGCATTTAAAATAAATTAAAATAAACATTATACATTTAAACGTATAATATATACTATTTCCTTATTATTCTTTCTATTAAATTTTACTATATAAATATTCTAAAACAACAGGAAATAAGTTTTCTTACATACTATAACTATAACATATTACATGATAAATAATAAATTTATTATATAATAGTATGTAGTGAATTTTAGACTTAAGTTAAAAACAATAAAAAGTATTGTTAAAAAATCGATACATATAATATTTGCTTTAGTATATATTATATATTATATCACATTGCAGCCGATTGTCTAAATTTCATAGCAGCCGTTAAAAAAACCAGTTCGTCGTATATTTAAATATTGATACACTGTTGTGTTTACCATACGTCAGTCGTTTTATCGTCTATGTCATAAAAAAAATTATGGATATTGATGATATTACCATTAGGGTAATCTGTTTTTTTTTAACGCGCGCAAAATATCCAAAGACAAGAAGCGCTCCGTTTGCGTATCTATATAATATAGTCCGAATAGGTCGTTATTCGAATGAAATTTTATCTAGATGATTATTTAAATAACATTTTATTCGAATAAATTATTATTATATTGTTTGCAGCGTTACATCTGTAATTAATAAATATTGGTAAATAATTTTTTTAAATATTATTTTTAATGTATAATATTATTTTGGTAAGCATTATTAGACTATTCATATTTAGAAATTCAATGATATCATATCTAGTATTTTGATACCATTATAATATAGGCTTTATATAATCAACTATACTATAATCAAATCGTATTTTTGGTATATTATGATAGTAAATGAGTATATGAGTATAAGTCAAACCCATGCTACGTATAAAATGTCATCTGTGTATACTATGTTGTATGTTACCATTAGCGTTTAATGAATGGCCCAACAACTATGCAATTAAAATCATGGGGAATCATATCGACTGATTAAAGGAAAAAGGGGTTAAGCGAAAATTTTACTTATGTTTCAAGAGACTAAAAACAAAATTTTCATATTTTCTTAACACTGGCATTGGATTACAAGTCCATCACTTGTACACCTCTAAAATTGTAAGCGTTAGGAATAAGGTTGTATTATATATTTCTATTTTATTACATATCACCTTGATGTTCTGACATAAATTACATTGAAATATTGAGTACATTTTTATCTTTACGAATTAAACTAAACCTTTTTTTTTTTGGCGCTTAGCCCTAATTTTTTTTTTTGTGTTAAATGATGCTTATAAGACTGTTCAGTATAGACTTGTAACCATTATACAACGTAGGTATAGTATATACAACAACTTTAGTCGTGTTATCAATATCAATTAATAATGGTTAGATACTCTAAGTCATAAGTCATATTGTTATTATTATGAAAAGTGATAATCGACAATGGTATAGGAACTAAATTCTATGAATTTGTCGCTTAGCCCATAACATTTTCAATAGTGTCGCTTATGCCCTTAAAAAAAACGCTTATCCTGAACTTTTATAGGTTTATAACAGTTGTGTTGCTTGTTCTGAAAAATCCAAATTCTAATACATACCATATTTCATTATTAAATGGTCAAAGAAACACTAACGTTAGTGCGATCGAAAGATCCAACTGTCGGTTATTCCGTAGTATACACCGTGTTGCTTAGCCCCTTCGGCTCTTTTATATTTTACCAGTCGACACACTGCATCCATAAATGTGAATGAAATTTGCGGAATCGTGTATGTTAATGAATGGTTATAAAAATATACATGATCCCGTAAATTTTGTAGAATCGTGTTGTAGCCATTAAAAGAACTGTTATAAATTATAATTAAGTTCTTGTACAGGTGCATATATTTATACTAAATGTATATTATCATGCTATTATGATACCGTAATGTTGAAGTATGGGTACCTACGTCAGACCACCTAGGTCACTTATTTATTTTAATTATTATTTTTGTTTTCCCCAAGTTTGCTTTTTTTGTGACAAGTTGAATACTATATGGCATATGATCGTTTAAAAATAATATTGTATAAATAATATAAATATATATATATATATATATATACTCGTATAGGAAATGTTTATTGTGGTCTTTTTCCATCACTTGTACACCATTAAAATTTTTTAATTCATTGAATATTTTAAACACAAAATTGTTAACTTGTTCTTCGAATAATATGTTGTAAAAATAAATCTTCATAAGAATGATAATATGTTCAATATGCATAGACGTTTTTATCAAATAATATTTATTAATTTATTCTATAAAATTGTTGATAAATATATATATATATTAGATATATAGTTATTTTTTATAAAAACTTTAAGCACTATTAAGATTTGATATCATATGAATAAATGTTAAGCACAATCAATTTAAAATACATTTATTCTATCTCGATCTTTTATTTACTTTGCGAGTATTTATTTTATTAATACATACTAGGACTTCATTATTAATTCATAAATACTTATTAAAATTATTAAAATGGACACGGTGATTTTTAGGTCAAAATGTATTCTCGTAAAGTAAATAAATTATTGAGATAGAATAAATGTGTTTTAAATTAAATGTACATTGCATTTATATCTCTATAGCGTTTAAAAATCTCATAAATGACTTGTACTTTTTTGACTTAGCAATTTTTTACACCGAGTTCCAAGACAAAGTGTTTTTTTTTTTTTTGGTATATATACATATCATTTTGTCACGTATACATAAGTATTATAAAAAGGTACTTACTATACAATTTATAAATCTAACTCGTACCCAACGGCCAATCCCACATGACACACGCCATCCGTAACTAATGAGTAACGTGATATTATACAATATATATATATATATATATACGCATGCATTTATATGAATACATTAGGAGTAAATATCATATTTCAACCTTAGTGTACTGCACCCGATTTTGAATATTCACCAATCAGGCGTTTCAAAATCCTGATCAGTATCTATATGAGTTTGTGCATAGAGATTCATAAATATGTATGTATACATACGAGTATATAGTATGCATAAGCTACTATATAGGTATATACCGTTCGTAAACCGTTTATGTATAAAATGTATAAGATTTCTCATAAAATGGAAAAAATAAAATAAAAAATCGAGGGCGTGTATAAGACTCGGCCGTATATCATTTATATCCGTGTTTATACATATAGGTATACTGTATGATATATTATATAGAAGGGAGAAAATATGTAATGGGAAAAAAATACTGCTCTGATACACGAAACCGGTCACGACTCGTAAGACCGCAAAGTGGAAACGAGTGAAACGAAAGCGTGGTGTGTGTGTGTGTGTGTGTGTGTGTGTGTGTGTTCAAAATAAAAACCAAAAAACATGGCCGCTCACGCAATCTTAACAACCTGTCAACTTGTCAACCGGACGAAACAAAGAACACGAGTTTTCCTTTCGAATTATGTACGTTTTTTTTTGTTTTTTGTTTTTTACGACCCACGTAGTATGCATATACATGTATTATATATTTATATATTATTGAACACAATATAAATTATGCGCTCATAGCTCATACGAATACATTTTATGTAACTGACGGGCACGAGCTGTGTTTCATTTGCATAAATCGGTCGAGTTTGCGCTGCAGTCTTTAACGACGGCGCACGCAAGGCATTTGAAAATCGCACCCAATCCTTATAGAAGGATATTTCGTTAGAGGTCACACACGTTCCTATACGTCGTATTGTCGCGTCCGTTGTTGGGGTTAAGTACGATGTGTCGCGCATAGCACACGAAATTCGAAGTCGTAAAACCATATACTCTCCGTCGGCATAGTATTATAATATGTATATATATATATATATATATATAGGTATATACATTATATATTGTATTATGTAGGTACTCGGGACGTCGCGTCGTCATAAATCGGACACCTCCGCTTTTTGATCAGGAAAATCAATTATGCACCTATATGGCTGCATATATTATATGTAGTCTCCACCGTCCTTATTAATATAAAAGAATAAGTATTATATTATATGATTATTTTTTTTTACAACGCAAACGATGTCGAAAAACGAGTTTTTGTTTAGGTAAGAGCTGTATTACATATACATATCTACATTTTATTGTGATTCTCTTCTCGTATTTTTTTCCACCATATACATGTATTAAAATGTAAATCATAAACGTATATAGAAATAGAATATAAATACTTTTAGCTTATGCATACGTTAACATTTTGGGATTATACTATTTTCTATCATATATACCGCAGTTTCACACATTATATTATATTATATACAAATACTCGCATTGTACTACTCTATACTATGTATAATATATATATATATATATATATATATATATATATATAGATGTGAGATTTTAATTTTTTTATTATTAATAATTAATATAAACAAACTATTATTTATATCATGTATGCAATGTACACAATATGCATGATTAAATATGTACGAACCTAAGTAATGCGCATTTTATTAACAGACTATCATTTTGAGTGTTGTTTATAACAACTTCAATTATTATTTCAAGTATTGTAAAATATCTGGCTATATAAATATATTTAAATTATTAATATGTCATAATTATAGGTTGTCAAATTGTTATCGTGTAGAAAATGATATACAAAACCTTTAAAACGTATTCACAATTATACATATGTCTATACTTACGCGTATTGCATGTATCCAAAATAAGCAAAGTACTTTTAAAATAATTCAAATGTATTATTTAAAATCAATTATACGAATAAACATAAATAAGTATACATAATACAACAATTTTAATAAGAGATAAGATTAGTATGTATATTACGAACGAATCGGTCCTTAGAGATAATTATGGGATACGTTACATATTATATACATCCCTATACATTAATAAAATATTGACATGGGTATGAGTGAGACCAAATATTACATTTTTGATAAGAATTTATGAAGTTGTATGATAAACAATCCTATAATAAATTATAACTGAATATAACATAACATACATTCGATCAAAGCAAAACGTACAAGCTCACAATTGACTTTCTGTTATTTGATATGATGTGACGTGCATATACCGTGTGTCCCAAAAAAACAGGGGCCACTTTACCACTCATTATCATGTAAATATTTTTAATTTTGTTTGGGGGACATTAAACTAGACTAATGGATCATAAATTTCTATGATTTACAATTTTATTTACTCATGTATCTTGCGCATGCGCAATAAAACTTTCATTTTTTTAAATGGCAACCAGTAATTTGAATATCATATTCGGGTTCATCGATTTTTTTCAAGCAATTTTGATGTATCAACTTGTGTCCTAAACCCAAAATTGACTAAACTAGAGCTAAGTAAAATTCAATTTAATTAATTTTTTTTTCTAACTGTACGAACTTATTTTTTTCTTTACTTATTTTTAAACTAATTAACTATTTACTATTTATGATTTATTATCTTATTTTGTTATAACATATTATGAAATAACATAGTTTAAACATGTATTTTCAAGAAACAATGTTTCTGTTTTATTTTTTTTAGCAATACTATATATTTTTATTTACAATTTAATTTACAGAAATTACAAACATAAACTATTCAATAAACTGTTCAAAAATCCCTCCGTTGTTTAAAGTGCATACCTCATTGCTCACAAAAATAGACTTCTTTTTTTTTGGTTTCGGCCAATTAAGACCATATGTAATTTCATAATGTGTAATAACAAAATAAGATGATAAATCATAAATAGTAAATAGTTAATTAGTTTAAAAATAAGTACGTACAGTTAGAAAAAAAATTAATTAAATTGAATTTTACTTAGCTCTAGTTTAGTCAACTTTGGGTTTAGGACACAAGTTGATACATCAAAATTGCTTGAAAAAAAATCGATGAATCCAAATATGATATTCAAATTACGAATTGCCATTAAAAAAATGTAAGTTTTATTGCGCATGCGCAAGATACATGAGTTAAAAAAATTGTTAGTCATAGAAATATACGATTTATTAGTCTAGTTTAATGTCCCGCAAACAGAATTGAAAAATATTTACATGGTAACGAGTGGTAAAGTGGCCCCTTGTTTTTTGGGACACACGGTATATCCTTGAAATTTAGGCATTTTCTTCACATATGTATGCAATGTAAATATATTCGTGGTTATCCGAAACTATACAACACTTTACTGCAACTCGTTCATGTTTATATTATATAATACTATCGTAATATGATAATTCATGTATACAGATATTATGCTTTTACACAGAAACTTACGTTAATACAGGTAGTTCTTACACGTATATATAGGTGAACAGGTGTGTGTGTGTGTGTTGATTTATTATATTCAACACGTAGGTACCTTACAATGTAATAATTAAAACGTGGTCTCTTTTAAAATATTTTAGCACTAGGTGTGCCGGTGTGCGTATTTTATATAATAGTTTTTGCTCGCTGCGTCGTATATCGCGCTATAAAATATATAATATGTATTCCAAAATTGCACTTGATGAGCATACACCGGCCGGCGTCTATTTTACTCTTTAATCTACTGCGCATTAAAACTCGTGCATGTATTAAAATAACTATATTGCGTATGTATGTAACCTGTGCACAATAATAATATGTATAATGTGGACCGGTATTGTTATTATCATTATTATTATTATCGCATTATTATTATCATTATTATAACAATGTTATTACGTGAAATACTATACCGCGGGAGCATTTACAGTGAATTTCATGCCGGGATCGCGACTCTGCTCAAGGACTGACCGTTATCGTGAATGAGCGATCGTGCATAACGCGTTTCTTCACGGCTTTTGCTGTATATAATTACCGAGACCAATGCGATTACGTCGTTTCAGCGTTTGTACCCCGTCATCGTCCTGTCGATTATATATTATAATATTATGTCACTGCGCTGCAAACGCCTATTGGAGCACGTTTTGCGAACGGTATTATAAAATGTTTGGACTGTATTCAAATATTAGTGAAAATAATGTCAATAATAATAATAATAATAATAATAATAATAATAATTGTTCATATATTATTGTTATTCTCTATTCAGGACATTTTTAGTGTATAATAACTGCAATTGGCATTTTCTTAAACTCTATGATGAATCATCATTGATGATAAATACATTTATACTTTATAGGTACACATATTAGAAGGCTTGGTGCAGTATAGTATAGGTATACTAAAGTAGGTACACGAAACACGTGTATCCGATATGTTCGGTTATAGGGATTAGGGACCATTTATTTTTGTGCCCGCAAGAGCAATACATTTTATTTGACTATTAATTTTTTAGTTAAAACAGAATATATTGAAAGCTCAATCTTAAAAAGTACAATATTTGGAGAGATACATTAAAATTTACTACAAAATTAGTTGAAGTAGTATTTTCTTAGAAAATGGTTTTTGTGAACATCATTGAATTTTATAAACATACGATAAAGATAAATTTATCCTGCCTACATAGTTATTTTGAGTCATTTTCGCTATAATAAATATATATTTTACTGTAATTAGTACAATTTTTCTGGTGTTTGTAAAATTTAAAACGCCATAATATATATATACTTATTATACACCTATAGCTTTAAAAGACATCAGATATTTCATCAATCTATTTGTATAAAAAGATTAATTGATTGGAATTTATCTTATTGTTGCAAACTATAAGATACTTAAAACGGATACTAGCTTAAATTGTTGAAATCGAAATACTAGTGATTATATTATCCAAATATATTATAGTATAACAATATTATTCGTATACAGTTATCTTGTTATTTTAAAATAGTTGACATTTAAAATATTGTCATCTGTTCGACCTTGAAAACGCTTATAGTCGTAAAATCGAAAGGGTAAACGTTTCTTATTGTGTTTTCAACATTTCATAATCGACGTGCACTGGGTACAATATTATATTATTATACATATAAGTTATAGGTAGGTATACATGTGTAATAGTATTATATGTTTTTCTGATCGGTATTGGTTCGTTGGGGAATAACCTTGGTAGGTATATGGAGCAAAAAAAAAAAAAAATGGAAAAAAAGCCGATACATGCGGTGCGTCGATGTATGGTTGTGTTTATGCTGCCGGGTTCAATAAAACGTTGAATAAAACCCGCTCTCGGTGGACTTCAAAGGAGGAACGACGTTATGACCTAGACGCATATTATGTATATATAAACCTATTTATGTGTGTATACTATTTAGTCCATGTACACATTTAAATATTGTGTAAATAAACAAGACAGATTGGGCGTCCATAGAATTTAACCCAATTGTATAAAGTTTCGTTGTGAGGTGAATATTATTTAACAAAAGACAATAGTATTTACTATTTATCAATAATGTTGATGAATATGTACGTATATAATATAATACTTTAAAATATTAATGCGCTCAATCGATTTATTTTATTTTTCAAAATAATTAAAATATTTTACGTTGAATTACAAATGTAATATCTAATTATTTTAACAATACATTTTTTTTCTACACCACAAACGCATACTTACGCATGACACATACCTTTATGAATGGCGAACTGTAAAGCATATAGGATAGTGGAAATTTATTTCACTTGTCAATCACCTTACCACCAAATTATATAAGAACTGTTATATATTGTTTTATTTGGATTTTTTTATGAATACGTCATGTGTTAAGCCGCGTATACATGTGTGCGAGGCGAACCTATTGCGAACCGCTCGCGAACCAATAGCGACAATTATTTGGACGGCATGTCGAACGTCTATATGTCGAACGATCCATTGATAGTCGGCTTTTTTTCACGAACGCAACGCAAACCTAATGTAAGTTTGGATGGCGCGTTGACAGGTTCGTCCGTTTTTACGAATATCTGCTGGTATTTCGGTAAGTTCGTTGTTGGTTCACCGTCGGTATTGGTTCGCGAGCGGATCGCAAGTGTGTACACAAAATTAACGAACATGACACGAAAACTTCGCGAGCGGTTCGCAGTAGTTTCGGCTCGCGCATGTATACGCGGCTTTAATATACGTTAATAATGATTTCGTGTTACTATATATAGATTCAATCTTCGAAGGATACGAGATTTGTATATTTTTACGCGTCATTTCACTGCAGCAGTCGACATATTATTTATTAAAATTTCATTTCGTATTGTTATGCTTAAATAATATTTAAAAACTGCTACTCTATCGTGATGTGATTGGACTATATTATATACGTATCATACTATATAGTCTATAATATGTATAACAGTTACTATTCTGATATATAATAAACCAATCGTATCAGGTTCGCAGCATTTTATAATACTGATTATAAAACTATTATTTTCACTACGACAGTTATAGACACATACAAACAGCAGTCTTGACGTGTACGCGGGTACACGAACTGTCCAATGTCCATATGAGATGTTAAATTTCAGTTTTTTGTTTTTCGCTTTTGGCTTAGGCTTAGGTTATTTCGCGATTGGAAACCCTAACATGAGATGAATCATTAAACCATGTACCTGTACTCACTTTTTTTTTACACTAAAATTTTCGAAAATAATTCTAGAACAGAATAATGCGCAGGTTTGCCGTCTCAGACGTCATGCATCGTGTGTTCAATATGCATGCATTTTATAAATGTACGTAAATGAGCTAAAGTGTACTATAAAATTGTCAACTTTCAATGATTTATGCGCGTGCTCACCCGACGCGGTTGTATATAGGTAATAGGTATACCGCACATGAAT
The DNA here is from genome assembly GCA_025469195.1 of Chaitophorus viminalis. Lineage (NCBI taxonomy): Eukaryota > Metazoa > Arthropoda > Insecta > Hemiptera > Aphididae > Chaitophorus > Chaitophorus viminalis. Next base: position 513,649 of record JAIPRK010000014.1, on the reverse strand, counting down.
ATTGCATCGTGTGAATATACCTATTATAGTATGCGGTGGGTCGTAGTTGTATATTTTACCTGTATAAATATCATAGTGTTGCTAGGTAAAAAAAGAGAGGAAAAATTGTTTAGGTCACATGGGACGAATCAATTATTGTCGATCATATTGGATCTATGGTGTACACAAATCGAATGCAAAATATATGCGATATAGGCATACGCATTGACCGTGACCACGCCCTTACCTATTGCAGATGCCCTTGCAACAACCGGTTGCGACCGTTGCAAGTCCGTTCACACGTTCTGTAACGCATTCTGTTTCCTTCGGTTTTATTTTTTTATTATTATATTAGATAGGTAGGTACATGAATGTACGGTCTGTGGCGTTTGCATTGGAGGATTAAAATTGAGTTATATGTACTCGCCTTGAATTATTATTGATTGTGTTTTTGACGATTTGAACGTCTGGTATAACAATATTTCCATGATAAATTTAGACCCTTTCAAATGTCATAAAAGGCATAATAATGAAAGTGGTGGAGAGTTGTCAAAAATCACTCGAAAAGCTAAAAGTCAAAAACAACAATAATATTATTATTATAATGATCATAGCAACGATTTTTACGGAGTCTTGTATAGGCAATATACACAAGTGTTAAAATATTAGTCCATATTTTGAGCTTCTGTTTTCATGGCGCACGACTATCGTAATTTATGAACCTTTCTTTTCTTAGTACTGATCTATTATTCTTTTAATCGCTTTCATTTAGTATGTAGATTGTTGACATACATACTTTTACTAAGTATATCTTTACTAAAATTGTATTTGATTAAAAATTATATATTTTCTGTCATAACTCATAAGCATCCAATTTCGAGACAAAACTATTCTACGTATACCTAATCATTTTATTTGAATATAATGATTTAAACGTTGTTATTTGAATATAAATTGTTATTTTGTAATTTAAAGACCAACGAGAATATGTCATGACATTTTATACATTAATGGCTCTTGAAAATGTTAGTGTTTAGAAAATACCGATGAATCACATTTAAAATCAGTTACAATTCCGACTTCCAATTATTAATGTCTGTGTATACTGTATTGCTACTATTAGATTTTATTAAACTTTGAAATCACTTAATTAGATCAATAAATAAATTTCTAAAAATAGTAAAGAAATTGTTTGTAAGATCATATTATAAAATAAGAACAACAAACCACCAGCACATTACAACAATAATATTCTAATTACTTTGTTTACATCCGAACATTGGTTTTTTTTTTTTTATTACATTACATTATAATAATTTATTACAATTAAGTTCTCAATACAAATCTAACTGATTATAATATCATCCGAGGTTAATACGGTGCGTGAAATGTGTCACGTTTAAATTCGTAACTACAATTAATATGTAATAATAATCAACACACTACTTGCAACGACCCTACAAGCTTATAAATGATAATTTATGGGAAACGCTGATTGCTGATAATTTTTGAAAATGTCTATTAATTGGTTTATGACGATTTCCTAAGTGCAAATATATAATAATTATGGAATAATCTTAGGTCGCAAATAAATCGTAATAAATACATGCCCGTTATTTCGAATTTGAACGGTTGAACGCTTGGAGCGAAAGGAAGAGAGATTTAAAATTAATTTGTCAACAGATGGCACTGCGTGTACGCACCGTTGTATTTTGCGTTCCGTGCCTTGTACGTAAATGCGTGACAATAACAATCAAGACGTATTATTGCTTATATTATTATTGTTTTAAAAATGTTCCAAGTTCAATGCTTAGCCTCAAGCCCGTGGTTGCTTATATAGATACAAATACTGTTTATTCGCAATAATTGTTTTTAGATAACGAATTCGTTTTCGATTTTTCCCATTGTCCGTACTATTTGATCTTATTTTCAATATGTAAAAATGACTATAGATATCAACATTGTCACTGATTATTCACAAATTTTCAAAAACATATACCAATAACATCAGTAGATGTAGTAGAAACATTTTCACGCAGCAAAAATCTACTTTCGGACAGCAGTTGCAGATGCAAGTTTGATAACATTAAAAAAAAAACACCTTTGTAGCACAGTGTAACGCTACTTATACCTAATTTCACTAGTATAATTTTTATTTCAAAATTGAATGAAATACTCATATACGAAAACACGTTTGGAAATGTTGATATTTTGAGGTGAAGTACGTTTTTTTAGGTGAGTTTTTTTGTTCTTGAAAAAGGCGTGTTTTAGGATTTTTCGTGCACATACTTATATAGTAATTATTGCATATTTGATCATTTATTAGTGCGTCATTACACACATATTATAGTCATTTGAAACGCGCAAACGACAGATCACTATAGTCACAGTATTGACAAGATCGATAAGACAGCGATCACGATGGTAAAATATTCTTGGTGTAAACACAAACTCAACGTTCTTTAATGTACGTTTAAAACGATAACTATTTCGCAATAATATTATCGAAACTATTTATATTTGACTCACTTATTCGCGTTTATTAATGAAGTATATTATATTATTTAACTTATTTTAATAAAAGCGTACGTGTTGCAGATAAACTCGGGACGCTTGTGTCGATCGTCATCTAGAGGTCAAACGACCAGCCCTGGTTTGCTTATTCGTGTGATTCACGAAACATAGAGAGCAGCACAAGAGAACCGAATTGGTCAATATTCAAATATAATATTATGTCCTCCGTATTTTGGTAAGTCAAGCGATAATTGATTATTAAATTAAATTATTAGTGTGGTTAGTTATAAATGTGAAGAAAAAATTATTAAAAAGGTAATTTGAAGTGCAATTATTGCTGAAATGATTTAGTTTACACGATTAACGACATTACGTAAATAACATACTTCACGTCATGAGTATATACAACTACATAATTTCGTTTTTATTTACAAGCCAATGCAGTCGTTTTCGTGCGTAGATGGCGCAGACGATACGTATATGGTTATATTATGTATATAATATGTAGATGGAGGGAATATTTGCATTTTATTTGTCTTTATTAAACACGCACTGTGGGCGGAAAGCGTAGTTATAAGTAATCAATCATGCGTTCCGATTTAATTATATTCTAGGTTGCCTTCATACTTAATTTTGTCGCGTGATCAAAGTGCGTTATGTTTCGCGTGTGTACGGTTATAAATTATAAAATTATCTATCCATCGAAGAGTAGGAACGTAGGTATATAACGGAAACATGAAATACAAGTTTTCTATGAAAATCATAATTTTTAGAATTAAGAGCCTAAATAAAAAGACTTGTGTGGAAAATATAGAACTTAAGGAATTTAATAATTTAATATACCCGTTAAACTTACCAGATATTAAATATGTTTCAAATAAATAATAATTCAAGAATATAAAATAAAGTTCTATTATCATTATTATTTTTCATAGTCGGAAAATTTACAAATATTATAATATATTAATTACTACCATACAGGTCAATGAATAAATTTTACGTAATAATGTGTATCGTGGTATTACGATATCTTTTAAATTGATTAAAAATAGCTACCCATAACATGTTCCAATAATATTTCTCTTTAAATAAAAGAAGTTCGCTCTTTGTTCCGTACATAAATTGAAATGAAATAAACACATTTTTCACTTGAAAAATCTAAATGAATTACCCCCAATACATTTCTATATCCTAATTGAAATTTTTAAACGTACATCAACGGTATATTATCCGCTTACTTTTAGCAGGTCTTCAGCTACATTTGATATAATGTAATAATGTTTTTATGATTTTTTTTATAACAATAATAAACTACTTTTAGCAGACTAATGGTATTATATTATATTAGTTGTTTTCAGTCAGATAAATATTCTGTGCGTAATTATATAGGTATATTGTGTAATGTTACTAGTAATTTATTATTACCTATTATTATGTATTGCCGAGTTAGTAACGTCAAATCGAAATAATAATAAATTGGAACTTTGATTGAAATTAGGTATCAATTGTTGTAAACTTGTAAAAACTTTATTTTCTTTTAAATTCTTATAGTAATTAATTTACTATAATCTAAATAATTCGTACGTATACTGTATATAATTTATATAATAATAATAATAATATTCCGTTAAGAAGTAGGTAGTTCTTATAATCAAATTAAAAATCCAAATCGTTTTAATCAGTTGTGGATTAAACGTGATCATAATATGTAAGCACATAATGTAAAAGGCTAATCATAATTAATTAAAAGAAACTTTCATTATTATTCTATACTTCATTAACCACATGGTATTAACCCTGAATACCGCATGTTCAAATTATAGCTTATATACACGTCCACGCGTGCACAAACGTGGAAATATAATACTTATAAATGTATACATTATAAATATGTTACTCATTAGTATGGTCGTCAAATTACATGTATAATAATATGTAAATCTACCTACGTGAAACATTTTAGTTAATAATAATTGTATCATCTACTTAAAGAAATTTGATTCTTTGTTTTAAATATTATATACATGAAATACGATTCCCAAATATACATGGCGAATATACGTACACCTGCTTTTTGTACATATACACACGCCATTGTTATTTTTTGGAGTGGATTAATGGAAAATTTATCGATAAACCATGGTTGTGGGCGTCATTGTTTACGACCATGCGTCCAAAGGGATGATGATGAATGATGATGATGATGACGAAAATGCAGTGTTTGCTCTTCCTGGCTATTCCTCCTTCAGAATTTATTTCCCCCTTGTAGGCGAGCAAGTCACGGAGGACGCAAGTGATATTTATTATCATATAATACATTATACACCCCAAGCTCCATCCGTATCTACGTATAAAAGAGGGTTAAGAAATCCTATTCTTCATGTACGCGTAGTTTTCATAAACAATCCTCAACAAACATAGCACGTTCGTGGTGAAAATGCTGAAAATATATACCTATATATTATCTAAAAGTTTATTTGTTTGTAGTGCGTTGTAGAAAAACAATGCACATAGGTACATTACACACACGTATATATATGTTACATCTAAACTATTACTGTATGTGTACCTATATACAACGAAAAGCTTTCAAATGTGTAGAATAAAAGTAGTCTCTTGCGTAGAATATACATGTACATAATGTATCATGTGTAGCTATATCCCTTGCTCGTGACGAGTTGTTTTTGGTCATAAAATATAGCGTAGACCGTCTGCGCCTTTCTTCAAAAATACGTGACTGAACTTCTTGAGTCTCGAATCAAACTTACCATTTTGACGGCACTGTAATTTTTAAATATTGAACGTCGTCAGCACCGATTTTCTCTCAAGTACATTTTAGTATTTCTTACATCAACGATGATAATATATGAATTTTATATACGTAGTATTTATTTTTTTTTATTTATATATTTTTACGCCGGACGCAGTTATAGGGAAAACAATAAGAAGCATACATATAAAATTAAACGTTAATAACATTATATTAGTACATAATATAACAAAGCATAATTATGAAAGCATGCAAGAAAACAAAGTAAATTATTTATAATAGCTTTAAAAGAAAGTTAATAATAAGAATATAAAAGTTGCTTATAAGTATACCTATTATACGTAGGTACGTATTTTAGGTTCATGACGTTTCAAAACGTCAAACATGGATTCAATAATTTTGCATTTTTTGACATACTAATTTATTTATATAATTCAAATATTTTAAATTCATAAAAAACTATAAGTAAGAATAACGAAAAATAAAATAATCCAAAACAATTTTTACGATTATATAATCTTAATATAACTACTAAATATGTATTAAGATGCCGAAAAATAATTTGAAATTATACTGTAGGTATATAATGTTATACAAAGTATATTTTCGGTGAATATAAAAAAAATGAAATAGAATTTCTTAATTTATCATTTATTTTTATGACTCTTGTAATATAAAATAAACCTCTCATATATAAAATAAGCAAAATGATACAGCAGACACGCGGGAAATAACTTGATACCAACGTGCACCATCTTATAAATTATAATACACACGGATACATGTATATTATTATAACGTAGACGAAGAACCAGCGACGAATAAAAAACAAATTTTATCTGACACTTTTGACGTGAGCTATAGTCGTCCGAACGTAAATCGTACAATTTTATTTGTTGGAATCCTTTACCATTCACTCGCCTCTCTCACTACGTCAAACCCGCTTTATTTATTTTCCCCTACCAAATATACACATGAATATATATATACATATATATTAGGCTTAATTTATATGTATAATATATACTCGTATTCGTATAAGCTACACGCATAGTTGCCCAAGCACTGATCTTTCGAATACACTTATATCGTGTGTGTATATATATATATATATACACTTAACCAAACCAGCTATAATTATATTTATATATTTGTATTTATGTGTGTGTGTGAGAGAGAGTAGACGTACTACGAGTGTTAACCGTTAAACGACGTTTTGTTTAATTTATTTTTCTTCCTACGAATATAAGTCATTTAATTTCAACGCTGTGTCGAAAATATACATAACATGGATTATATATCTATACATTCACACACAAAAACACTTGCATATAATAAACGTCCATATGGGCGACGACAATCCGCTGGGTTTATGACAGTTTATTTCAAATAATGTATTCAGTGTGTGCTGGGGAGAGCGTAGTAGATTTAAAATTTAAATATACATATATATATATATATATACTCATAATTTATGTATACCTACATTTTGTATGTATACATATAATAATTACATATAGGTATACTTGTTTGTATCGCCTATGTAGAGCCCTAGCATGGTCCATAGAGTAGAGATCGTTAAGTCAAGTGACACGTGGGAAATTCAACATACACGTATACGAAATCCAATTAACATATTATTATCTTGATAATGAGACCGCGGTGGTCCGATACCTATTGAGATGTTGACGATAAAATACACGAATGTAACAGCACAAGCTAGAAACGGTGAGGGCGACGCAATCGGATTGTATATAAGTATTAAGTATATTATATATATATGTAGTGTGTGTGTGTGTGTGTATGTATGTATATATATTGTATATATATGTATTTACAAATATTATATAACTTACGAGTTATGGATGATCTGTATAATGTATTGTATACGACTTTCATGTATTACCATCGACTTAAACTTAAACTCATTTAAAAATTATTGTAATTTCTTATTTGTTAATTCATAGCTATAAGTATATTATATTGTAACTTATATTGTACTCCATTGTTTTTTCTCTTTCATTAATTTTCTTTTTGGATATTACTGTTAAAAACGAATGTTGTTATTATTATGTATGTAATTGAGCCTGGCCCGTTTAAAACTTAAATAAATAAATAAATATATTATATATCGCTACAAACGGATTTCGAGATTTTATTTAAAATTAAAAATATTTTTGTGTACCGGTATAAACATAATATTGCTATAGGTATATATATATAGCTATAAATGTCTAACAGATAACTCTCGAGAAGTTTAACGACAAAATAATATTACCAATTAACCGTGGCATCGAAAAATCTAAACTTAAATACATTATTATTACGCCAGAATATAAGCTTTACATATAATTTTATAATGCTACAATCTTTAAATTACACATTTTATCGAATGTCATTAGAATTTACGTACGTACATATAATAATCCGTACAATATTACATAAAAAGTCTTAGGTGTTATAAAATATATAAGAATATTATATTTGATAAATAATAAAACATAATGATTTTTAAAATAATACATAGTCACGTATCGTAATATTAAAATAAATACCTATATTGAAATAAATATATAATGATACGATATATAAATATATATAATGTATGTATGTTGACCCAATAAAACTGTTTGGTACCATTAATATATACTATATAATATATGTATCGTATATAGGATAAAGTGTAATATAATGTACATCAAAAATCGTGTAATCTTATCAAATTATATATATATATATATATATATATATATATGGTTATATAACTTGATAAGTTAAGCACTGACTGTATATAATATGCGTAAATATTCATATTGCTTTCATATAGCTTACTACATATTATAGATAATATTTTCATTATAAATGTACGTAATTTAAGTATAAAATACATACTGTGATAGGTATACTAAAATGAATATAATTATTATCTGTTGATTTGTATAATTTTTAATTTGTCAATTAATTTGTCATTTGTAAAATATATATATAGTAAATACAATAGGTATATTATATATACAGAGATATACAACAAATATTAAAGTACTAATTATATGTAATTTATAAATCAATAACGAATTATGTTTGATATCTGCTATCAAAAAACATTATATAGTTATATAGTTTGTAATTCAAGTAAATACCCAAGCATCTTCTATACCTTACAGTTACAATGCATTTTCATTATTTTATTTAAATTTGATTAAATTAGACTAAAAATTGACTATAAATTATTATTTTTGAGTAGATACTATGGAAATATAAAAAAACTCACAAATTTATAATATATAACACAATTATTCATAAATCATAACATATATTACACATTTGATTAAACTCGAGCTATAATAATTACATAATTTTGTTGTTATTTTGAAAAAGGATTTTTTTTAGTGTGATCAGTTTTAATATAACTTATACAGTGTGATTATTAAAAACGAACTCGAGTCATGTATACAATTATGGTCTATTGTTTGTTTATTTGATTATCAATCAAAATTGGTTATTATTACGATTGCTAATACTTGTTTATGTACGATATGTATAAGATGCTATATCAGTTCCATACTTCTGAAAATAAATCTATAACTAAACAATTAACTCAATATTGAAAATATTATGAATTAAGTCTATACTCGTAATAATGACGTTTACCCAAATTAAATACACATACATTATATTATATACAGTATATACAATAACATCAACTGCAAAATATATGATTAACATTTTGAACTATACAATTCGGAATATCTTACGACCTGTTGAGGAAAACCCTAAAAGGTTAATAAAGCCTTCCTAAAAGGAAAGTTAAATGCGAAAAGACTGAGGATTGTCATAGACAACGTTTGGCAGATCTGCAACGTATAAAGGTTGATCTAGTAAAATTCATCAGACATGGACCCGAGTATACGATATTCAAAGGTAGCATAATATAGATAATAGAGACAGATGGAGGGAGGTAGCCGATGAGATAGTGAAAGTCTTAATAGTCACGAAGAAACGTATAAGATTATGTCGGTTAGGTAGGACGTACTGAACACTTGAGAACCTATATATATGTATATCTATATTATACCGCTATAATAACGCAACAACAGTATGTATTTATTCATTTCTCGTGGTCTATATGTGTACATAAGAAATCTCACTATAAATATGTATGTGTATGCGCGTGTGTGCGTATATTATAAGCAACAGTACTTTGGCTAAACGCCGCACTTAAAGAGGGATCTGACCGTGTATAATAAATCAGCCTCCGGGCCCGTTAGGGGTCAGCTAATTATTGTCGTACATCGAAAGTGAAATCATAAAAATATACGGTGTGCAGGAGTACGTGAGAATGTTATGGGCCATAAAGTGGATAATGGCATTACGCATAAAAACCTTTATATATAATCGCACATACATGGTATATAGGATAAATATACGAGACGGTGGACAACTCGTCTTGCAGAATGATCGACAGTTTTATATTATATTTTTCACCCTTTTCATCCTTGGCCATTTATATTTCCTAAATCCTACAAACAAGCTATCACTTATTTGCAGTTTTATACACACATTCCCGTCGAAAATGAATTTAATACATTTTATTATTTTATTGTATTTTATAATTTTTTTCGTATTTATTTTGAGTTTTCAAGTATTTTCAAATTCTAACTGTTGTCACTAACAAGTATATCTAATTGATTTTAGGATTTTTTTTTAAACATTATTTGGATATTTCGCATACAAAAGTATATATTCGGGCATATTTTTTTGTATTCATTAAAAATGGGAATTGCTTGAAAATGCATTAATATTATTTATGAATAATGCTATTATAGCCACTCCTTTTGTTTTCACAAAGGTTTTTCGTCACACAAATTTATGAGTTTACCTTCACAGGCACGTTTCACTGCATACATATTATATTACATTATCTGCAAGAAACCGAGTATATTACGTGTCTGTATATTATACAGGGTGCTTCAGGATAACTCGATAAATACAATAATTTTTGTTTGGGCCATGTTTTTTTTTCAAATTAATATTATAGTACTCTGCGTTACAACAAAATCGTATTATTTTTATTTTTTGAATTCAAATTTAAAAATCTAAAATTGTATTTTACTACTAGCTAAAATAAACCAAAATAGCTATTTTGTAAACCCAATACATAGAAAAACATTTGTATTTAAATATTTTATTTAAGTTTGATTATAAATTTGTTGTGATTTTTTAAATTTTTTTAAAATTTGAATTTAGTGATTAAATTGTACGCTCTATTAAGGTTAGATAAGGTTCTATCTAAATGAATGGTGATTAGCGCAGTACAATATAATTTATAAAAAAAAGTAAAAAATAATCAGTAGAACAAAAATTGAAAAATGAATACATTTATCGAATCAATCTGAAATACTTTGTACATCTTCTGGTATCGGATTTACGGGACTACAAACTATGCAATCGTATGGAGTTGCACATTTTTGTTAAATCGTTTTTATTTATTTTTATTAAAAATTAAGTTTATATAATTTCAGCCGGTTTTTTTTAATGTAAAAATATTAGAAAAAAAAAACCCAACTGAAATAGTAAAAACTTAATTTTTAATTAAAATAAATAAAAACGATAATATTATAAATAATTTTTTACATTAAATGAATATTTCTTTGCGTACAGTATTGTACCTTATGATTTTATTAAATATATTATATTGGGATGGTGAAAATTAAATTTAGCACTGGGTCGACAAATAGTTAAGCCCAGTGATTTTAGTAATTTTGCAGACAACATGTTAACATATGAACGGATATATCTATAATAATATGTACCTATAGGTATTATAGGTATATCATATTGGTTATATAATGTTTAGCTATTAGTTATTATAGTTGAGAAAGATGTTCTTTCCAAAATAAGATTTTTTTTTTTTTAATAATTAATTGAAAAATAGTATATGACGCCCGATGCAGCTGTTGCGTTAGTTTATTTTTTTCGTTATAACAATCATGATTCATGATAATAACTGCAGGAGCAGCAGGAGCAGGACAATAATGGGACACCACGAAAGAGGCGGTGTAACAAACATGGCGTGCGACGATGGTTCCGTCGATCTTCTCCGTCCTGTCTCCGTCTGTCGCGTGTGTATAATATGAAACTCTGTTTATTCTCATCTCGGTTCTCTCATCGCACATGGATGTGATCACCCGCCGCTGCCGCATATTATTATATACTATACATAAAGCCTTTTGCACAAACTGTGTCCATTTCATTATTATATATGCGTATAGCTGTTTACACGTACACCCGATTCTGACAGTATACCGCCCATGTATGTCGTCAATCCGTAACTTTTGACACGACCTGCTGCACATACCTGCAACGCATGCTAATAATTTGTCCTTGTATACAGAGTCATATTTATATATATACGCGCGTATGAACAGTGGACTCGGCAAGCGTCTATATTATGTTTTCTGTGTAATCATTTAATTATTTGCTTTTCATATACTGATGGAAAGTGTATACGTATATTTTTAATGAAAAACGGTTCGATTAATATATTTCGTAGATATATAAATCAATTAAATGTTGAAATTAATTATTTAAATATCAACTGCACTGTGTAGGTACCGGTACATGTTTAAAATGATATTTTTTTATTTTATTTATTTATATAAACGCCGTAAGGCGCAAGCACAGTGTACATAAAGATATAACAAAAAATATAACAATGTAACAATTTAAGATACAAATTTAAGAATAACAATTGTTACTTAATTCATTACAAATAAACTTATAGGTACTTAAAACTAGTAATTCATTTATAAAATTGTGTATGTTTGATTATAATTAAAATAAGTGATATGTACGTTTATCGGTTATTGCTATGTATTATACACGTGGACGTGGACTTTTTAGTAAAGCTTTAATCTATGTTTTAGTTATATTTTATTACTATAGTATATTTTGTCACACCGTTTTACACATCATAATTAACAAATTTTATGTCTGAAAGAAGGAACTATGATTATTTACTAATCTGAAGGATAATTTACACATTTGGGGCACAATTCGATATTCATAATAGAGACTTTTGCGTACACCATTGCCAAAAATGGTTTGAAAAATAATTAGTATTTACAATATAGAGTAGCCAATGAAAATATATACCTATATCGTAGCTTATAATAGACCGATGGGAGTTTATGACATGTACATACGTATATTTACTTTTGAATAATGTACTTATGTACTCGAGAATCGCGCATACTGATATAAGTTTTGTATGTACCCATATGTAGAAAATGTATAATCGATATAGGTACGAAAATAACATTGCGTCGAGCGTGTATAATATTAGATGTGTTCACGCATCACGGGGCTTTTGTTGTTTTTTATTGCGTATAGGTACGAGCACTAATGTGCCGTAAATGCGTGTAATTAATGCGAACGTGCGTCGTATATATTTATAGGTACACCTATTTTTACATATTATAAATAAATACATTTGAATAAGTTTTGTTTAATCACATCAGCAGATTACAATATTCAATTATATTATAAAATACCTATATTAATTTTTCTTACTTTATAAGGGCACCTCATTGTTGACGGCCATGCTATTTTTTCGCCATCGCTTTGCAATAAACATTTTCAGTGGTACGTAAGAATAATTTAATAATACATAACATATACTGTTATCCTGTATAGATTTTAGGGGGATAAATTTTGGTTTAAATCAATACTTATTATTGTACATAAGAACATGCGTATATACATAATAATGTTGGACCACGGAAGACCCGCACTATGGTTATATTCAAATATTGATATACGTTTATGTATCGCAGCATAATAATATATTAAATACTAACTACATATGATAATAATATATAGGTAGTCATTTACTGAGCATGCTTAGTATATACCTACGCACTTAATGATTTAACTAAAATAGTAAATTATAATGTCAAGTGTATATATTTTTTTTCTAACGAAATTCTAAGCATATAATTTATACGACTCATCGAGTTTTGTATACATAATAATAAATATTATATACTTAATAACGGAGGAAAAATAAAATATAATTTGGTTTAACTTATTCAGACAATGGCTTTATGCCTGCAATATGAATATATATATATATATATATATATTTAAATATAATGTGCGTACAACTGGTCAAAGTTAAGCAACAAAATATCTACATATAAATATTTAGATAATGTACGTGTATGATTTAGATGATGTGAATATAGATGATACTTGGGCAAGTTAAAAATAAAACATTTTTAATATTTTTCAAAAGTGTCGGGAACAACCATAAAAAATTACGGGAATTTTTACGCAAAACCATGTTACCCTGACAAAATAATTTTTTCTTAAAATGTTCTAACTCAAAAACGAAAAACCGCAAATACTTGAAATTTTTACCAAATATTTATATTAACGTTTTCTATACATAATTAAGTTTTTAAAGTATTTTAATTTTTTTTTTGACCTATTTATAGACAATTAAAATTTTCGAATTTACTATGTTTTTTTTTTTTTTGTGAAATATCAATAAAAATATTTGGCCGTGCGAAAAATCTTGAAAATTTAATAAAAGGTTCATATAAGTTATACTTTTCGGAACTTAAAAAAATTGAAAATTTTTACACACAAATTTTTATAATAAGCTCATAAATTTCAAATTTGTAAGATATATGTCAAAATCGCGGTAATTTGCAAGTTATATTGTAGTTGAAAATTCATAGAATTTTCGATATTTATACTTAAGATCCAAAATTTTAACACAAGGTTGTCTATAAAGTTTTATTCAAGTATCTACAAAAAAGGACTTTCAGAAAAAGTTTTTATGGCCGTCTAAAATTTAAATTTTTACGAAATTGTATAAAATAACGATTCATCCTCAAACGATTTAAAATATTTGTTATTGTTCAAAAAGTAAAAGTCGCAAAAACTTGAAATTTTTACCAGTTGTTTATATTACCATTTTATTTAAGTCATTTATTTTTCTAAATATTTTATAAATTTTTTAGTAATTTATAGGCCTTAAAAATATTCGATTTTATTAAATTTTTTTTTACAATAGTTGATAAAAAAAATTCGGCTGGGAGAAAATGATTGCAAATTTAACAGAAAATTTCACAGAAGTTGTTTTTACCATCATTTTAAAATTGTTGAAGTACATTATTCATAGGCACAATTATTTTTTATAAGCGTTTGAAAAGTAAATATTGACGTAATATTACATTTTAAATATAACATAATATATGATATATACATTATACCTATTCTGGACTAAAACATATCATCTCCGTTAAGAATTGTTTTTCGTATACACCGATACTTATCATTGCATTCAAATTTAACAAATCCATTAAAATGAGTAATGACCACGGTTATCTATCTCGAATGTCTGCTAAAGATATTTTTTGTGAATCAGAATGTACAACTGTACATTTTTCATGCTTTGGTGGTTTTAGCACCGTATATACAGAAAGAATAGAATACAGAATACAGATAGAATTAAACAGGAGTTGCCTTACTTCTAACGGATCCTGGCACATTTTCCCTGTAAGAACATATTCAAAACCACATTTTTCCAATAAATACATAGAAAGATCTATTGTATAATGTATAATGTTACTCGGAGACTCTGTGCAGTTTGAGGTGTTAAAAACTGTTCTGGTGTTATGTGATGAGCAATCACTTCATTTTCCCAAGAATTTAAGTAATTAATGGCGTCATAGAACTTCAAAAATAAATAATAAATCCGGGTTAATAATAAAAATAATATTTCAACAATTTAGTATCTACTTCAAATCCTTCATCACCAATCCTAAGTCCTTTCCAAGGTAGAATTCTATTAAAATTGTCAAATAAATTATTTCAATATTCTACAAAGTTGCAGTTTCTAAAGCACCTTTAAGCATCAAACAACCTTTTTTTCAAATAAAATCTTAATGCATGTGCCAGACTCATACTCAAAACCTGATTAAGTACAAAATTACTGTATTTTACATTAGAAAAAATAATTACAATCATTATTAATTAAAGTATTTAATAAATGAAATTCAAGTTTAGTATGAAATAATAAGTCCCTTAATATAAAACTTAAAATATTTAGTAAGGTGGTTAGACTACAGTTTAGATGTTGTATTAAACTGGAAAAACCGAAGTAAAACATATCTCACTTGTGTACAAAGGCGTATTTTCGTTTTTGACATAGAAGAGAGTTGAAGATGTTGGGGTGTTATCCTTGGTATTAATCTCAAATTTTCAGGATGTAGACAATCATTTTTGTATACTTCTTTAAAATAACTCCATGATACACTATCACTGGCATGATGAAGCTATAACCAAACATTTCATACATAAGATTAATAAATAATATACACACAAAAAAAAAATTGTAATCCTTACTCTTAAAGATGTATTGTTGTAAAGACGATTACGCCCACATTTAAAAACATGTACAAAATCTGAAAATGCATAAATCTTTCGATTTTTGTCCAATGGATGCTCAAAATAATGTTTTAATTTATCTTGAGTTCCATTAACTCCTAGTTCTTTCCACATTTTTCTATTAGTAGTGGTTCCATCACATATAACACCATCAATTAAAATGCCATTTTTCTCTAATAATGTTATTGCTTTCAAGACTAGTTGAGCCAAAGTAGTACCTTGAAATATTTCAAAAAAATTAAAAATATAAAATGATTATTAAATTATTTTATTTTTACCTTTTACTTCGCCTTTAGTAGCAAATACTCCTATAGTTTGAGAGAAATTTGAGGCCAATGATTGCCACATAAATACAAGCGCGTGATTTGCATATTCTTTATGACTTTTTGATATATCTGCATCACCATAATATTCAAGTCCAATGTACGATAAATTAGATGCATTTACTTGTAAAGATTGGCGTAAATTAACTTCATCAAATATAAGAATGCCGTGTTTTTCTATAGAAGACATATACTGTTTTTTCTTTCCCAAAAGTGTTAAAAATTCACTATCAAAACTGCATGTGGTTTTTAAAGATGAAAGTAATTGACGTACTGTTTTCATATGGGGTAAAGGCAATAATTAACTCTCTCTTAAATATTTATAAGCACCAGGCGAACGAATTCTAAATTGAAGACATAATAATAACCAGTTTTCGATGTATCTTCGATTTCTGCTATTTTTTATTTTACTGGCTGGAAAACATTCTCTGATAAAAGTTTTTTGAAATTCATTCATCCCTTCTATTTTGTTAGTTCTTCTTCAATCAATTTATCAGAATAATTTGCCAAACCATTTTTAACTCCATGTAATTCTAATCTTAAATTTTCAAGTTTTTTATTAGCCCTTAAAACTTTTTTTTAAGCATATTTTGTCCCTTTGCAATTTATTTAAACGTTGTCTTTTGGTAGGACATAAATATATGTGTTCTTGTGCACCATTTTCTTTTCTTTTTTTTCATATTGCTAATGAATTACAAAGTTTTTAACATTTAATACAATATTTTAAATTTTTTTCAATTATGAGGCAGCAATCATATGTGTCGTAGCCTTCCAGTACAATCAGCAACACATAATGCTGTGGAATGTTTTTGAAATTTTCTACAAGTAGCCCACTGTGACATACATTGATTTTTTCAAAATTTTGTAGATTTTTTACAAATTCGCCAACATTTTTTGCTGGAATGATGTTAAGTTTTTGTTCTTCAATTTTTTTTCCAAATACACCAAATGTTATTGTACCGTCAATTTTCACACTAACACATTTTTCAATAATTGAAAAGGAAACTCCTGAACAAAATGAAAAAAAATTATGACTTGTTTCAGCATTAAATCCTTTGCAAATTCTTGAAGTCTCAGGCCAAGGATATAAGATGTTAGAGAACCACTTGTAGCTAAAGAATGGATTTGATCATATAAATTATTAGTTGTAATATGTGATGTACTTTCATTTAAATCACAACTCACTTGTTGACAGTCTTCATTATTATTTTGAATTTTTAGTTTTTTCTCACTATTAGTAGCATTTTGCCGTAAAGTAGGAAGTATTCTTTTTTTTATTTCTTTAGATAGATATTTTGGTCCAGGGAATATTGAAGTAATTGTATTTTTTACCAACTTAGGTATTTTATATGGAATCTAAAATTAAAATGATTATTATATTTATTTATATAGGTATCTATATAGATATTTATTTACTTCTTCATGAAAATAATATACTCAACTAAATAATAGGTATAGTTTTCAGATTTAGATATGTAGTTTGTTAAGGTACTAGGTATGGTATATATTCCCATTAAAATATTAAATAAAAAACAAAATCTTTAATGCACCTAATTGGTAGTTGTTTTGTGATATGGTTTGATTATAAAAGCTCCATTTTGTCACACATAGTATTCAAAATCATAGCATTCAAAATAGCATACCCCAGAAATTATTTTTAAAAAAACAGGGTTCATAATTCTAAATACCTATGAATTTTGAACTGTTATGTGTACTTAGTACCTATTTAAAAATATTTATTAAGTATCAATTAACAATGTCATTAATTATAATGAATTAATTTTATTGAAATACACCTTGTACACCTAGATACTAGATTATTACCAAATATCTAAGTTCTACTTATTGTTTAATGTTTATGTAGGTAGTTGTACAAAAGTCCTAGACTGCCCTAGTATGTATACCTACAGCTAAATGTACCTACCTAATATTGTAATTATTTATTTATAATATATATATTTATTTGTTTACCTTAACAATTGTTGTAGGATCATTACCAGACTGCCAATATCGTGTTATATCCGATTCGTTAAAATGTTTTTCATATACATATGTGGAATCAGTTAAAATAAAGTTTTGTCTGGGAATTGCTTCGGCTCATTTTTTCCGTAATTCCGGATCACGAGGAGCTGCAAATTTCGACACTTTTTTTTTTGTTGTTTTTGTACCCCGATGTACAAAAAACAACACAGCACTTCACCATATTAATATCAAAAGTATATTAATGTCAAAATTTGTAGGTATATAAAATAAGCACAATTTAAAACTTTCATTAATTAATAATCACTCGTCAGTCGTTTTATGTATGTTCTATTAGAAAACTATGATACTAGAGGGCCAAGAGCTACTAGCGCTGGTAGTTCACAATCACGCAGCATGGCCGAATATTACAGTGGAGTTAGATAGGCCGTTTCGCAACCTAAGTAGATAACCGTGGTAATGACCAATTCTATGAACGAGGTGCACTCCACCCTCTATTGTACAGCAGAGCGAGTCCCCATCCGGTTCTTTTAGATTCTGAACGGATTGATTGAATCTATTTTTAACATATAACTTATTAGTTTTGAAATAAATTTGGATAGATTTTCCGTAATGTGATCTATAGTCTATACGGAATTATTTAGGTATGTTTGACTGCATTTTAATATTAGAAATTTCAAATTACTACATGTTTACATATAATATAGTATTTCATAATTAACGCATTGGTACATAGGTATTGACTATATACGTAACGAGAACATTTTATTTAAGAAACATTTTATAAAATATTGCGTACATTCAAAACATTATTTGCCAATACATCCCATTTGAGTGCGTATGGCTGGTGCGTGTTTTCACGCCAATACTGCAGGTATAGAACGTATATACTCAAACAGGTGTCATTTTTCAATTAGTTATGTGTTTATTATTGTCTAGTGCTGTGGCGTACGCCAAATCATTAAACTTTTACATACTCTTGTATATCTTAATTCATGCGGGCCACAAATAGCAAAACGATTTTATGTGTGCTTTAGTGCTCGTTACATTGAGTCGTTAAAACGACATTAAATCAGTTCATAAAATTTGTTCCCACCATTTACCACAGACAATAAGTATAATGTGTATTATTATTACACACACACACGTGCGCGTGCCGATATAATACGGTATATTATAATAATATGTCACTCAATATCAGTATAATATAATACATCATTTTATGACGTATTAACCTTTGATATGTTTAAATCTAATAACCAATCAATTATTACTTCTGATCATATTTCAATGACGTGAACCACGTATTATAATATATATTTTAAGTAAAACAAGTACTGTTATATAATATGTATGTATGCTGAGAAATGTCTGTCACGTTCTTACATTTTAAAAACCGTTTACTGCTCCATGGGAATTTTTAAACTATTATATATTTTGTATGGACGCAGGCGAGTATTTATATAATATAATATGGGTTTATATTTTGACCAAAACAGTGGTGTAGTCTGCGTCTATTATGTACAAATAACATGGTGGAACATTGGAACATACAGAAATTGGTTTGCCATTGTCGGCAGATGAGATGGGAAAAGCGAAAAAACTTACAAAAAAAAATAATAATATAGGTCAACCATATTTTATTGCGGTGGGTGTATGTACTTACAATAATAATATGTGGTTTAGCCAAAGGAAGTATATACAAGAACTATGTAAGAACTGAGATTTATTGACAGGACCGAGCAAAAAATATAAGTAAATATCGACCAGCATTTTTTTCAAAATCGACCCTTTTATATAGTGTAGCTAATGCGTGCATCGGACTCATGCTATGATTGTTATTATCATAATACGAGTATAATCTTTACCTATACACGCGTAGTTTTTTTGTCCTACTATTCTGAAGTCGACACAACCCTTTTTCGACTAGAGGTGTGATATTGTTATTACCGTCAGTATGTCAGTATGTTAGTTGAACTCGGAGATGAACGCACTACAGCCGGCGAGTATGATGAGTTTAGTTCGAAAAACCGTCTCTTGTCGTAAGTCACGACGAAGTCAAAGTTCAGGTACGTCTCATAGTATTTTTTTTTTTTTTTTTATGTACATGGAACTTATATTTTACTATCAATTATACTTTGGAAAATTACTGTGCGAAAACAATTTCAAAATTGTTACATATATTACAATCATAATTTTATATAATCAATTTATTTCGAAATATAATAAAAAATTTCTTTGAATAAAAATTCAATTTGATTTAACAAATTTAACTAATACTTATACTATAAAACAGGTGTTATACAATAAAATAGTAAAATCTTTTATTTATATTTTGTACTAATTTGTAGATTGCTTTTATACATATAATAATGGATGTGATTACCATAAACATTTAATTTTTAATTCATTATTTCAGTTTTTCTAACTTTTATTAGGAGGGATAATAATGTATAGGATTCAATTTTCAAATTGGAAATATTTGAGTTTCATCAGGCTTAAGCTTTGTATGTAGTTTCAAATTTGCATATGTTTTAACTTTAAAGAAAGGATTTTGATTTATATGCCATATATAAAAATACATGAATATAATATAGCAGAATACAATAATTAATTATATATTAATTTAACTTAAATAAATACACAGTATACATATAGTACATTTTACAAAGCTTAGTACACGCGTATATAATACTAGGTACAATAGTATATTAAAATACGATATTAATATTTATGTACGGAAGACGGAACCATAAAAGTGAAAAAGCAAGTGTGCAGTTGATTTATGTTTACTAAAATTCTTATTAATTACTTTCGTTATAGTACCTAAATGGTGAATGGCCCATTGGATATTTTAATATTTTTATTACTTTTTAATTGAATTTTTTAATTTCTCCAATTTTTACCGGTAGGAATAAGGATTCAACTTTCAAATGGTTAAGTAATCAAGTCTAAGTATTGCATATGTGAATTCAAATTTGCATACGATTTCAGAAACAGTATTTATTTTTATGGCATTTAAAATGTATAGAATATGGAATTATATACAAAAAAGAATCACATGATATTGTTTAATACACGTGCAGTATATTACCTATACAAAGTTTAGTATACATGCGCAATATACAAGATATAAAGTGTGAACAATTTTTTTAAAAAAAACTCGTATTTTACATTTTTATATTATTGATGGTAATTTTAAGCTAAAACATAATATAATGATAATAAAATAAAATAAGAAAGGAAGAAAAAGACCAAAAGAGAGGTGGTTGAATACGATTGAGAATGATATGTTATAGGGCTGTTAGTGTGTGCGTAGTGTACGTATAAAATCAAGAGACACGGAAGTTTAGGACAAAGGTGGCAGACCTCAAATAGTTGGGACTTAGGAGAAAGACGAAGGTGAAGAAGAAGATAATATTAAAATAATACACTATTTTACAATAATATTATTAACTTATACTATTATGTATAAATAGACAGCGTTTGTTTGTTTGCAAAAATCTGAAAAAGTATAAATAGTTAATAGAATACAATTTGTCTGAAAAAATTAATTTGGTACCAAAAAAATTACAATAATGTAAATAATTGAACACCTTATGCCTCTTTCAGTGCAGGTGCAGTTGAGTTCGAACTACAAACGCGTTACTCATTTTTTTTTTTTTTGGATTATTTTACTAAACTTTTTACCCTACATCCGTCATTAACGTCATACAAATAACTTACAAAATACCTATTCACACTCTCCGTTGTTGTAGCAAAGATGTATCTATAATAGTTGATGATTGCTTTGATTTCGGATGATGAAGAAGAAGACAACTAGTGTACAGAAATACAATGTCCCGTGCGAAGCTGGATTTTTAACTATATATTGCTGCAGATATTCTGACACCCATAATAAATCATTAAATTCACAACTGTATAAATTAATTATTTTATTAGGGTGTGATTTATTAAATAAAAATAATAATGATGAAACGTAGCAAAAACAAAAAATTGCCAGGACGACTGCTATATAGTAATAATAATTATAGAGTCCGGATTTCTATATATTAATAAGCTTATAAAAATATAGTTTGTATTTATGCATCAAAAAACGTTTAAATATGCACTTGGTATAGTCTTACTTTTTTAATTATATGCAAAAATATAATTTTATTCAAAATAAATGCATTTTTTTTTTTTTAGTTTCTTTTAAAAATAATAATTTAAAGTAATAAGATAACCTAATTTTTTGATTGTAGATATCAACTTGAAATATTAGTTAAAGAATAGTAAATATTTAAAAATATATTTAACAAATTAAACAAATATTTTAAATAGGAATAATAACAAAAATAATAAAACCTCTTACTTATACCATTTCTTTGGTAAATATGTATGAAAAAAAAATTCAAATAAAGAAATTTTATAAAAATCAATTATTGGTAAAATACAAATTTTATACATAATGCATTTGCAAATATTTTCAAATATGCACTTGCAAAATAAACTTTCTTCTGTGCATTATCTGTTACACAAATCATCCGCATTTCTTACTCTTATCGAACGGCGTACACTCATTACAAAATATGTTGCAAATGCATACAAATCCGGACTTTAGTAATAATTGATAATAATACAAGCAGTGACGTAAATTCGTTGGCGGCTGATGCTGCTGCTGCTGCTAACGATACTAGCGGCAGTACGGACAACCGTGGCGGCGGCGGCGGCTATAGCACGGACGGCGCGGCACGAGCTACTACTACGACGGTTCGTACTGCTGTGCCCCTGGTACACGATCGTCGGTTTCCGCCGCGACTATTGGCAATCGAGGTCGCGGCGACCCATTGTCGGCACCGTCGGCATCCTGTGATGTCGCGGCCACAGACGGCGACCGACGTTGGCTACGGCGCGCTATCCGCATAGTGCCCTGGTACCGGGTCCGCGGTAAATGCATGATGGACGCGGATTCCGCGGCGCCCGCGGCCGGCCGGCCGACCGGACACACACGCATGTACGGGACGCGTCGCGCACGCACCACCATGCACCACGTGCGGCGCCCATTACCCGACGGCCGCCACGTTACACGCCGTGATGACGACACGACGACGCCGTCGCTGTGCACCACGCGCACACGTACGTATCGTTCAGGTGTTCGCGCGCGGGCTTACATAATATTATTATTAATGATATAGAGACACCGACCGTACCGTTATTATAATCGGCCCCGTTTCGCGATAATTCGGCGCGCGCGTGCTGCTTCACACGTTCCGCCCGCCTGCGCGCGCGCGTTCCATTGGCGGCCCCGCGGTGTTTTCGCCGCCGCCGTCGCCACCGCCGAAAAAACGCTATTGCCGAAAAATAACAAACATACAACAATAATATTCGACGTCTGCGCGCACGAACAGGTATATTTTACGAACGTATAATATGGTCTGGTAGCGCGCACGCGCGCTCGACGTCCCGAAAACTTACTATTTACTCCGACACTTTCCGCGCGAAAATTAGAAATACCCACAATACCTTAAAATCGTATTCTACTATTATAATACAGTGCGGTCGAGGAGGTCATGCAAACGTGATCAATGATCATCATAATATTATGTACATTACCCCCGAGCCAACCTTTTGGTGTACCATTTTTTTCTTTCTTATAATAATATGAATGTTATAGGTACTAACGCGGCTTCTCGCACACATATAGCGAAGTATAGAAATTTCTAATTAAACCTTGAAGCATTATATGTATACAAATATATGCCGATGCGTGTCGATGTCATTGTCGACGGAATTTTTCAATCTTTTACATTTGAACACTATACAGTACTTGTATTCTACACTATAGATAGGTACGCTGCAATATTCAAATTATACACGCATACACAAATTAACATTTCTTTTTCTTTTTCTTTGCACTGTGCCATCGTATAATTAATGTATAATACGTATATAACATATGGATATACGACTCGTAGAAAACGATTGTACATACCTACTATACATTTTTAAAACATTTTTTTTATTTTATATTTTATATTTATCTATTTTCCTTATAAATACATACATATATATATAAGAGGAATATATCTACTCATATAAGCCGTAGCTTGTGATAGAGAAAATATTTACATTCAAATTTGACCAAGTTCTTTATTATACATCGGCTATAATATTGTTAATATTTTATTAGTAATCTATAACGGAGGTTATAATACGATATATTAAGTATAATCGACAATAGATTCAGGTATACATTTAATATACTGTATACGTGAACCAATAAAAATGGAAAGACCGTTTAATATCGGCGCTATATTATATACTCGTATGTTTTTGGAAATTTATACTTGCGGTCGACGTGTTATATTTCAAGATTTGCCACACAATATAACTTATACGCTAATTATTAATTAATCTATTATAATTTCTAATATCCTCGATTGTCGTAATATAAATAAACCAACACAATCGTTCGCATAATGATGGTTTACTTCTGGAACGTGTGTGCGAACAGCAGTGAATCGCACGCGTCGTCATCCGGTTTTGCGCGAATTTATACATTGGCGACGATGACGGCGGCGGCGGCAGCGGCGGCGGCGGCGGTAGTAGAGTGCATTGTAATAACGCAAAAGTGCATGCGATGCACCGGCGTACCGAGACGGTGACGGGTGGCGCGGTGGTGGCGGCGGGAAAAAACGACGTCGTCCGCGTGTGCAAAGTATGCGCGGCGAGCGGTGCACTCGGAGCGAGCGAGATAAAGACGGACGGACGGCGTCGGTGGCGGCGGCGGCGCGCGACCTAGGCGGCCGCCCGGACAAAACGTGTGCACAACGTCATACGCGTGTCGGCGAGCGGAACCAGGGTCTCATGACCCGCGTGGCCCGTCGTGGCGCGGTCACAGGGGAATAAGGAAACTTGCTTCACTTCCTCCCCTCTTTTCACTCTCGTTATTCCCGTCCGATCTCGCATTCGTCTGTCGCCAACGCTGCCGCGCGCCGAGTACGGTTTTCGTCGACAGCAATACAATAATAATAATGAATAATAATAATATTATACTATATAGTATATATTATTATGAATATCGGTACGTAATAGTGACTATATACATTATGCTATATTATGCGAATTTCGTAACAAAACCTGTTGTCGACGATGAATGATATTATGTATGTATATATAGTAGTATATATATATATATATATTATACTTTTATACATTTTTTCGTGACGACACTATTACAGTTTTCAACTATGCATTTATGCGTGTCCATACGTTTTATGGTACCGAAATCAGTGAGAAAGTCTTATGAGATTACGATTAATTTAAATATACATATTTGTGATGTGTTATGGCCACGTAACGTATACCAATGAGTATATTTGGTATACTTTGTTAATGTCGTTAATGGTGTTAAGTTGTAATTTCGCGTAACATAAAAAAATTATACATCTTTTTGTGCGTGTATCAAGTTTTGGTAATGCGTTACAAAACTCATATGTTACAAAGTAATATATTCATCCTAAATAATTGTACATTGTAAGAAAAAAACAATAGAACTAGGTAAATATTTTATTGTTTTTTCTCGCCGTTTATCTCTCTTTATTCTTGCTTTGCTTCTCGCTCTGTGTCTTTTTCTCGTATTTTTGCAATCATTTTTGTTATTGCGAAATAGGCAATGCGCATTGTTAATACAAATATACAATTGCTCTAACGCACACTATTTCATGTATATCTAATACATAAATGCAATCCTGTGTATAATCACTATACAAATCATTGGTTTTAGATGTATAGTTTAAATCTTCATTTATTTATTTTTATTTTTTTATTGAAAATTTGTTATATAATTAGTTGATCATGATTTATAAAATGAGAATATCTATTGTATAAATTATTATAAATTATAGGTATAATATTTTTGATACTAATTTGTCTTTAAAAAGTAAAAATTATACAAAACGTTAACATATTACAAAAAACATTATTTGCAATATTATTATTCTCAGTTTTAATTTGAATTAAGTACTATCATCTTTAAAATGTAATTTTTTTTTCTTATACTTAAAAGCGTTTAATTACTTCTAATAATAATTTTTAAATATGGTATAATATAATGGTATAAATGGTATAAATTAAAGCCTGCAAAAAACCTAGGAGACGATTTAATAATTTACAAGTATTGGCAAGTGGAAATCGCATACAAATTTAAAATATTATATAATATAATAAATTGAGTGCCAATTTTTCTAAATAGTAAAATTAAATAAATATAAATCAAAACGTTACATTAATTTTGTAATAATTTAGGTTATATTTTTATAGACTATATTATAGTTTATAAAAATATAGTCACCCTCAATATATATAAAAATATAGTTGCCCTCAATAAAATCAACCAATTGCCCCCAACCGAATATACCAGTTGCCCTCACATATTATATACACGATTATAATACCAACCCGTAAAGTAGGGGCATAGTAATTATGTAAAAGACAAATTATATATATAATAAAATAAATGAATAAATATACTATTTAAAATTATAATATCTTACTCAACTTATTTCCGCTTTATTATAATTATATTTTACTGAAGTTCTGTGTATTATAACACATGTTAACCCTATGACAAAGATTTATATAATAATATTAAAAGTTTTTTTTATATATTTTTTATTTCTCTAAAGATTTTATAATAATATATGATATGGTAAATAGTTGAGTAGACATCACAATTCATAATACATTTTGCTTGCCGGTTGTACAAAATTATTGTAAAATTCTCCATATACTAAAATTGAAAAAACAAAAATAAAATGTAAACGATGCACAATACCATAAGATATATCACATATATTATATATATATATTGATAACTCATTACAGCATATACGTATATTTAATATATTATGTTTAGATAGGTAATGCACATATGTCACAATATCTGTGTTGTTCAGTGTCAAGCACATTTGTTGTTTACGGGACAGCCATCAAATTATATCTGTCATTGTACAAAACAATGGTTTTCATATATATGCTGTATATATACTTGTATAGGCGGTATTCTCCTATATTTATTCATTTATAAATATATATTTACGCACACGTGAATGTATGCGCTCATCGCCAATTTCAGCGTATAGTTAGGCTAAGTGCATGTATATGATGTGTTACCCATATTGAAACACATAAGAATAATATCTGTACAGAACAACTCATATTCACCTTCAATTAATTCTTCGTTCATCAGTTATCACTTATTCATTAGTTGTGCATGTATTATACTATATTATATACGTATACCTACATACAACTTACCTACATGTACGGGTTTCAATATTTTACGTTTTTATTGAATTAAGAATGTTGAATGCATTTTTCTGTATCTAATCGAATATTCATAAATAGAAAACAACATTTATAAAGTAGGTATATATTATAATTAATTATATACGCGGGCATGCAGCTATTCAAATGGATTTATATTATATGACAAAATAAATAAAGCTACCTATATATATATTATATATTTATACAGCAATCAAAATTGTGTATATAGGTATTGTCGTTGTTCTGTATTGGATTATTATTTTAAAAAATTAGATAATTTGTTTTTACTAATTACTAATTTACTATTATATGAAATACGTTTTTTATTATAATTTCTAAAGATTAATTTAATACATTTTTTACAAACGTTTCATCGTAAATTAATTAAGTTATACCTATATAAATCCTTATACATACATACTTATATTGACTTATATTTTTCTTTCATAGTCTAAACATAATTGTCGAGATAAGTGTAGAGGTACCTATATTCTGTATGACTGTGTATATATTTATATAAAGGTAATATTTCATATATTTATACCGATGTAATTTCCGTACATATACCAGTCCATATACTTTTGTCCACAAAGTCAAATATATTTCAATGCATCGTAAATATGATTATATAATATTATGCAACTTACTTTAGTTTTACGTGTGGTTCCAAACATATATTATACATATATGTACATTGTATAGGTACACGGTCAAATTTGAAAATTTTCCTCGAAATTCTTCGAATCCTACATAATTGTCACCATAATATTGGTATATTATTAGTATATTATTATAATATTTACCGCTGGTAGGAACATCCAAAAGTTGAATATATTTGTAATAAGTAATAACTATATAGATATATTAATAATAATAGATATTAGGTATTTTTGTATTTCACTGTTGGTATATTCATAGTAAGTATATGGCAGGCATGTCTATAAGAACTATATATTATTACTGCGCTATGCTGTGATTTGAATGCAGCATAATCCGAGAGAACGAACCACCTTCAAAAAGTCATACACATAAAATAAAAGTATACATATGTACCTATATACCTATATTTATAATATTTCTACCAGCTCATTGGATTTTTATAATAATATTCTAAAAATTTTGTTATTAATAGGGAATAAAATAAAATAAAACTCTGAGCGTATATAATATAATATTGCGTGGAACGAGCTTCGTATCCCACAGAGTTGTAATATTATAATATATACGTACCCTGTCGTGCGTTATTTATTTATTATATTTGTGTACATGAATACCTAATGTAATATTTTCCCCCAAAAATATTTTTAGAATAATAAGAATGAAAAAAATACCTTTTGGCCTGGTCGTAAATCACGCGATTTTAACAAACACGCGATAAATTATAATAATATTCTTAATGGCTGCCGAGAGCAACTTATTTCAATATCCTTGTGATTCATATGTATCTTATATATGTATGTATGCACACAGACACACACACATACACACACTCACACATTGAGGTACCACGCGATAACCGATAATATATTGAAATCCCTATTTATATACACACCACGATATATATACCTAATATATAAATTATAACATTTACAATGTATAGGCGAGTAAATATTGCAAGGTGTGTGAGTACAAATAAGCGGTCGGTAAAATATTGGCGAAAAATTGTAATTTCGTTTTATCCTGCCGGCGCACGCACGTTCCGGACGAATTTATCGGAAGAAAACGCGTTTTTTTATTTCTCAAATATAATATATAATATAGTACCTACATGTCCTACATAATATACCTTAAACCTAATACCTATATAAAATATGTAAATACGGAACATGTGTAATTATTATGAGCGATCAATGTGCGCAGGAGACAAGACTATATATATAAATATATTCATATATTATATGTTTAATTTTTGCCGTATGTATAGGTTAGGTGTATATAGTATATACTATATATATATATATATATATGTACATAATATGTAGGTACCTATATATTTATATATTATATATAATACAATGTTGATTGGCTCAACTTTGTGTATACGATGTTCTGCAGTCGTAAATTCTAAGAGCCACCGAATTTCTTGTTTTCGGTGTCTGTTGCAGCTGTGGGTATACCAGTTATATATTCGTAAAAATATATTGTGTCATAGGTGTGTGTGTGTGTGTGTGTGTGTGTGTGTGTGTGTATTTTGAAAAAAATGTCGAATGACAAAATTACATTCGACGCTTGTACTTAATCGCATATAATTCGATAAATTATTACATAGATAGGTATGCGTGTGTGTATGCGTATCTATACATAACATTATTATAGGTACACAATATTATGAGGATAATGACCGGGTACCTATAGCATTTCACGACTTTTGCAACATATTTTGAACACTTCATGGCGTATATTACATTACGTATATAATCATAATTTATTATGTATAAGTAGTAGGTATATCTGTACCTCTACCTACCTGCAATATATAATTATAATATATATATATATATATATATATTATATAAAATTACATAGATTATATGTATACTGGTTTACACTTTCGTACATACAGGTTATGTAGGCATAAAATAGAGGTAAAAACTTATTTGTTATGTATATAATTAATTTTATTATTTGAAAATTGCATAGATAAAATGCATATAAATTATAATTTATACAGTATAACAAAAATAATCATTATACATAAGGCTTAGAATTTTCTGCACAATCATGATATTATACTACTTTTAGCATTTAAAATTAGTTATACTGTATTAAGGCTATAAAACAAATATATTATCAAAAATATGTATATAATATAATACAGATTTAAGGGTCTATTCACATATACTTATACTATATGGTAATTTATATGTTATTCATTTGTTGGTCATTTATTATTATTGAAAAGTATAAGTATTTTATTTATTATTAAGTAGTTAATAATATTAAATATTAAGTACAATACATTATCTTAGAGTTAATTCTTATCAAAAGTTATAAATAAATAGTTATATAAGCTATATATTATAGGTATTCTAGAAATGAAATTACATTATCTAACTCTGACTATATACCTACATATTATTTTAGATTCTGAACGGAGTGATGGAATCTATTGGTATTACAATGATGTATGATTTTTTAATCATTTTTATTTGTATGTCTATCACGTTTTGGAGAAAAATTACTTTGATTTCCCAAAACAGCACTTATTCAGTAAGAAAAGTGTATATAGATGATACTCGGTCAAGTCAAAAGTTAAATATTTTCAATACTTTACAAAAGCGACAGAAAAAATCATAAAAAATATTACGGAAAAACAGGAAATTTTACGCAAAACCAATTTTTGACAAAACATATTCTTTTAAAAACTCAAAAAATAAAAACCACAAATACTTGAAATTTTCACTAAATTTTTATATTTGCGTTTTATATTTAATATTTGTGGTTAAGTTTACGAAGTATTTTGACTTGTTTTGTTCTAATTATAGACAGAAATTTTTGATTTTTTTTTTTGAAATATCGATAAAAAAAATTTGGCTGCCAAAAAATCTTGAAAATGTAATACAGAGTTTATTATAAGTTGCACTTATTGTTATTAAAGAATATCGAAAATTGTGTGACACAAATTTTTTTATAAGCCCCTAGCTAAAGTTCAAATTTTTATGAAATATGTCAAAGTTTCGAT
The DNA here is from genome assembly GCA_025469195.1 of Chaitophorus viminalis. Taxonomy (NCBI): domain Eukaryota; kingdom Metazoa; phylum Arthropoda; class Insecta; order Hemiptera; family Aphididae; genus Chaitophorus; species Chaitophorus viminalis. Next base: position 482,631 of record JAIPRK010000014.1, on the reverse strand, counting down.
AATTTGCAAGTTATTTTGTAGTTGAATATTCATAAAATTTTGGTATTTATACTTAAAGTTCAAAATTATAACCCTAGATGGTCCATACATAATTCTTCAAATAACTATAAAAAGTTTCTTTCGGACTTTCAGAAAATAAATTTAAACCGTCTGAAATTTAAATTTTTACGAAATTGCATAAAATAACAATTTATCCTTAAACAATTTTAAATATTTGTAATTATTAAGAAAGCATAAGTTGTAAAAATTTGAAACTGTAACCAGTAGTTTAGACTGGCATTTTTTTAAAATTATTATCGAAATACATAAACACAATTATTTTCTGTCTAAAGATTTTTTTTAAATTTATAAGATTTTCATCATATACAATATGTCAATATATGTATATATAATGCTTAAATATATATGATAATTCTTATAATAAATATAATAATTAATCATTCATATTGAAAATCGAAACCTAAAAAAAATTTAAAACATTTTACGGCTTCTGTATATTATATAATAGGTATGCACTATACATATATTGTCTGTAATGTTATCTGTAATTATGTACTTATGAAAACCTATATAGGTAAAGGTACATATTTGTATAGACGTTTGTAATGCTTATATTTTTTATAGGTATACTGTATGCTGTATACATATGACATATATAAATATATATATGTGTGTGTTTAATTAACAAGAAGTTTATAATTACTAAATGTAAATGTCATACACAATACTCACTTTAAATGTTGGTACATAAAGTCAATATCTTAAAAGCAAATAAGTATATTACAAGTACGATATATTATATTATATTACATACAATCAGTCATGTAAATAGTATATACATAACAAATATTATATATTATGTACACATTTTATTTATGATTCTATAAAAACAATATCTTTATTATATAAATATTATATACCATAACATAGGGCAATATAACCAATTATTAATTTTCTGTACCTAGAATATATTTCTTGGGAATAATTGATTTAAAAAATTTTGCGAAAATGTTATTTTAAATAATTTAAAATGTTAAAGTTTGTAAAATGCGTAAAATCATGATGTGTACAATTTTCAAAATATCAATAATTGTTATAATTCAAATAACTTAATATGTAGAATAAATATAATATTGTTATATATATATATATAAGGATATAAAATAATCATATGCACAAATTTCATCTGAAAATGACCCAAAATATAGGCTATAAAATATACAAACTTTTATTTAATTATAAAGTACCACAGCAAAAAAAGATAAAGTATATGTAGTTTTACACATTTATTCTTATATATATATATATATATATGCGTGCCTATAATAATCTATTTAATTCGAAACCTATAAGATATATAAGATATATATTGTAATTTTTCAAATCAAACGGTTGGTTATACTTATATACCAATATGAAACTTAAAATCCATTCCGGTGCCTATATTATGTTTGATTATAATAACAGTATACTAAATATAAGATCGAACATTTCTAAATATTTAAAAAAAAATTTATTCTATATTATATTTTTATTTCATAAAATATAGATATATATTCAGCATATAATTTGTATTTAATAATGTGCATTATTGCATACGTATTTGATTAAAATATATAATATAAAATAAATAACTATACAATATATGATATTTTCACATTCTTATTATTATCTTTGTACAGCACACATGTTCATAATATGTCATATTAAAAAAAATTGAAACGTCTTACATAATAATATACGCATAGACCACGTATTGTAAGTGGAGTTCTGTTCGGTTATGAGTTGATGTTAAATACGCCCTCTAAACCTTGCCCCTGCAGCATATATATTACAGTGGATCGTATAAGTATGTATATATATATATATATATATAACTATAGTTGCGTGTAGACGTTCGTGGGCCGTGTGCAAAACAACGCACGCGTGTGTATGCGCATATATACGAGAAAGGAACTGAAATCGATAAAACTATATATATATATAATATGTGTATACGTGCGTATAATATTATAACATAATACTGCACCGGCTGCGGTGCAGCACTGCTGTGCGTGAAGCTCGAGGAAAAGTCGTTTTTGGTGGAGAAAAAACCAAAATAAATCGGTTCGCTCGGCGGCGGTGCGCGGCTGTGCGTGTACACGGATCGCGCGCAGGACGCACGGTGCTGCGCGAGGGGCGGTGTGCGCGGATGTTTCGCGGCGCACTCGGCAGGACGCGAGGAGCGGTTCGGCGGCCATTGCCCCGGGCGACACCCATAGCCGACGCCATTGGTCGTTAGGCGGACTGCGTGACGCTTGTATACGTCATGTAACTATGTATATATATATATGCATGTGTATGTGTGTGTGTGTGTGTGTGTGTGTGTGTGTGTGTGTGTGTGTGTGTGTGTATGAGAGATTCGTATTTGTATTGTATTATTATTATTATTATTATTATGGTCTCTCGTGGGACGGAAACAGTCGAAGATATAAGGGTGGTCGAAGGATGAAGGGGGAAAAAAATGCTCGTACAATATACATATATATACCGTGCGCATTGCAGCAGTGCGTATTTTATATATATATATATAAATCTTGGGGCTTTTGAGAAATCGGACGATCTGCAGGCGACGTAACGCTCGTTCTCGTTTTTTGTTCCCCTTGTTACATATAGTATAGTGTATATATATATATATATATATATATGTATGTGTGTGTATAGTATACGCTTTTTCTTCCGAAATTAATTGAATGTAATGCGTGTGCGTCTACAAACACACACACACACACACACAAATATATACGTACTCGCATAAGTCGGATAGGACTCGGTTAAGTCCTGACGAGATTACCTCCGTCTCACAGCGTTGAGCGTATAAATAATTACCCCGAGCTTATATACATTTATACGGATCTGCTGCACGGTTCGCCTGCGTGCGGTGATGACTGCTGCTGCCTGGAGGGTGACTCGGTTTACATATACATATAATACTGTATATACACATATATTTTATACACGCAAACTTGGTGTAGGTATATAATATATATACTCCACTATACATGCATTAAATATATATATATATATATATATATATATATAAGTAGGTATACTATAAAGAAGTAAAAGAGCTTATGCGTATTGTGGAAATTCAATATTATGGTTGTAAATCACACGCACAATATAGATATATAAATAAATAAATAAATAAATAAATATATATAACTTTTTGTTTATTTGTGCAGTAATCCGGAAGTTTATAGCGAGTAGTTAGCAGCAGAATGCTGACCAGAAACGAACTTAGGAAATATGGGGCAAAAGGCAATATAATTTTAGGAGCCTTTTATATTGGTTTAATATAATTTAAAAAAAAGAACAATGAATATTAAAATAGCATAATTGTATTGGGGATGAACAAAATGTTTACATACAGAACACAAATTAAATTGTAATATAATATTTAAATATAATTATTAACTAGTTTTAATAATGTCAGTTTAAATAAAAAATAACTTAATATTTAATTATCAACAGAGGCCCGAGGTTGGAGTCTTGCTGGACTTTGGTGCTGACAAAAGTTGATTACTCAAGATTTTAAGATATTATATATTATATTATAATTTGTATTTATATATATTTATATAATATATAAAGTATATAGGTATTAATTAATTTATGTATAATAGAATTAAAAAAATATCCTGTAGTGATTATTACAAACTTTTTGACCAATTTGAATTATCTTTTTGTATATAACGTAATATATATAAATATATATATATATGCATAAATGTATATTATATCATTGTATAAACTATAATATAACTATATAATACTCGATTAACTAGTTATAGAATACAAGGTATTATTATATCTTTTTGCTTTTGTTATTTTATACGCCAAGTGATATTTATGTTACCAAATGGATACATAAACATATTTATTACTTTTCCAAAATCAGTAAAATACTATTATATAATAAATAATAATAAAATAATAATAAAATACTATTTATAATTAAGACTTAAACATATATATATATATATATATATATTATTGCAGTAATTCCTCGAAATTATAAGAGATAAATCAATAATTTTGAGATTAATTTGAATGAGAATATTTATCTATTGAATCTTTAAATTATATGTTTATATAGTTATACAACAAAATTAAATATTAATACTAAAAATATTTAGAATTATCATGAAACAACGTTTTTAATATATGTAATATATGTATACATAGTCGCATCTAATGAAGTCGCGTAACAGAGTGTAACACTATATATTATTGTAGGTATAGGTATAGGTACATAATTAAATGAACGATGTAGTTAAAAGTTATAATTTGAATTACCATAATCGTTTGAATAATAATGAGTATTATTCATTATATTGTTATAATACGAGGACGTACCAATAATAAGGCTTCGATCCGAAAAGAAGGTTCAAGTTGTGTTCAAGGTTTTCTGCAAAAGTGCAAAATATATGTATAGTAATACGATAATGCTATAGATATATATTATGCGTACCTATATGTTTATTTCAGAATCCCAACGTATATATATAAACGTATATGCTTTTAGTTTATTTTTATAAAACGTATATAAATAAATATTCTTGTAAATATATTTTAAGGAAAATGGCGTCTAGACATTGTACAATATGCAGCAGTGGGTTTATAGACTATACATATATATATATTCAATCTTTAACGTCCGGGATACGTCATCGAGTCTTCGATGTTATACTCATAGAAGTTTATGTTAAGCGTTTCCAAATGTTTTGGTTAAAACATATTTCCACTTGAAATTTCTTTCCATCATTGTGCAGTATGTACGCGCGGATAATATAATATATACGTTCTTATGTCCACGGCTTTCCATCGTCCTTATTCTTTACATCACTATTTAATACATGCACATTTATACTTGTTTGCATATGCGCGTGTGTATATTTTATTATATATTATACGCACGTGCTTTGTTCATCAATGCGTCTCGGGCGAAAATATGATTATCAATCGTCACGCGTCCTGTGTTTCATATACAATATTATGTGTTATCGGACTCGCCCTCGTTCTGAAAATTAAAACCATTGGAATTTTCCATGTACATTATGGGGTGTATCATGAGGACTGGATGTAATTTAGGGCCTTTTGGTGTGATGGGTCTTAGTCGTAGTTTGGAGAGGATATAAAGCACGTGTAGTATGATATATAAATATTCATAATTATCACAAGACCTTTAACAGAAAATACCCACACACACACACATTATGTAACATATTATGTATATATACATCATAGATATGGTAGGCATAGAAGTCGGAGAGTAAATTATAAATATATGGTGATCCAGTGGTAGACATTTGGATGACGTTGATAGAAGTGCTGCAGCAGCCGGCGAATGAAGTGACGAAGGGGGGTCTATAGGATGGGCCCGCACACGAAGCTCGGATTACTATCATTCGCCGGCATATGTAAATAATATATATGTATATATCGATGTATATATTATATATTATTATTCAGGCTGTGTACAAATAAGCTTGTTAAAAACAAAGTTTCTCAGATAGTTGTATACGTAGACACACGAGTGATGTATTTATATAGTATATAATATATATAGTTAGAGCGTGTATAGATTGTATACGCATCTTATGGAGGCTGCACATAGATTTATTTACATCATGTATTTTTTATATAATATTATCGGCATGTATTATCTTGTAATATGTATACATAAAGATTACAATATTATATGCGGCAGTAATCGTTATCTCGATGCTCGCGTATAGACGCATCTAAAATATACTGCCAAGTAACCGGTTTCCGGTATATAAAGGCCGGTTAACCTCTTGGGTTAACCTCTTTACCCTGGGAAATTAATTATATAAATGTATCGTGTATATATATATATACGTATACGCGTGATGAGCTGCTGCAGCACAGTTTAATAAGATAATATATGCAAACGCCCGTGTGTAACGACGTATTATGTATAATATATATTAATGAACGTATATACACTGCCTGTAGTAGTTGTATAAAGGGGGTCTGTTTTTAATTAGTGCTCGTCCCGAGAATGCTCGTTCCCTGCATTGTGCGCGCGTTTCCCGGGAGGGATTAACTGATGGGCTTTTCGGTGAAACCGCGGTGTTTTTGCTCCAACTACGTTGCATTCTCGAAATTAAAATTTACTCTCGAGTCGAGCGATAAAACTACGACGCCCAGGGAGGAGGGGCGCGCACGCCGCCACGGGTTCCGGGAGCGCGCGCGTACGGGTTTTCGCGATTTTCGACCCTTGCGCAACACACAGGAAATTAAACTTCCTCACGGTATACATACGCAAATATATATATATATATATAGGTACGTGAGAAGACTTGAATTATATACAGCCCCATATTTGTATATGATATGCAGTATTGCAGCGAATCCTATTCGTGCGTTTATATATAATTATATATTATATTTATATATGTATGTATACATGTATATTTGTTCATTGTAAATGTAAATGTGTGTGTGTATGTGAGTGTCTATAATCCGCATATAGGTACGTATAAATCTATAATCGTATATTATGTTTGTTTATAGACACGGCGAAGACTTAACGAGAACCCGGATCGCCACATCGTCATCGGACACCGTATACGGCTGAAACGATCGAACTTCACAAATTTCTGCAAGAAGCCAATGTAAACGCCTAATCGTGGACTCCCAAATTCAATCCGGTTATTTTTCTAACAGGTAATATAATTTAGTTTACGTAAATATAGTTGTCTTATACCTACATATTTATTCCTCGTTTAAAATGTGAATAATGCGTGTGTTATTTTTATGATTTTCGTACATAGGTATTAAATATTTTTGTATACAATTTAAAACTACTTTCCATTATTATTATTATAATATTGTATTATACATATATCATATAATATACCTGTTTAAAAATTATTTAATATAATATAGTATCCAATTAGTGACAGAATGACTTTGTATGCATATATAAGTCATATAGTCCATTTTAAACCAAAAATATTTAGGTAAACATTTATGCGATATACATATATATTATTATGTATAATATTATACTGCAATTAAACAATTTAACGAGTTTACGTACACAAAATGCAGTGTGCAAAACAAAATAAATCGGGATATTGTTGGAATTCACCTGCATACATACCTATACGCACGAGAAGAGTTTTAATTGTGTGTACTGTTTGTATTATTATCATATACTAAATAGTATAAAATTCCTAGTACTGAATAATATATGTAAATAAATGTATTCTTATAACGAAACCGGTTTTCAAAGATTGTTATCGAAAATTAAAATATATCATATGTACGGTCGTGAACATAACTATAATATATATACGTGCTTCCTCCCTAGTCCCTACTCCCCGATTTAGTTATTTATGAGAGTTTTTTGTATACATATACAGACATACAGTGTATGTGTCTGGTATATAAGGAATGCATACGTTTTCTTATAAGGATAATCGTTATTTCGTTAGATATTATTAAGGAACCGTGTGCAGTATAGCGTCAACATGTACATAGTTATAGTAGTTACTCGCCTCTAACGCTGAAATCTCCTCCTATAATATATAATATATGCGCGGTACGATTTCGATAATGAAGAACAGACGTGCATCTTGAAAACGCGTAAAAACAAAATTAACCCCGTATCTAAAATAGTAAATATATATATATATGTATGTATGTATAGGCTATATGATGATAATTATGATACATAGGGGCGGGCACATGTATGTCAAAAACTATCTATCTATAATAATAATATGTATAATATATAACATACTAAAAATGCTCGCATTAACGAAAAAAATATGTTTCGGAGGCCGATGAAACGAAAATTAACAACGTGTATTACGTCCTATTTGTGCAGCACATATATGGATATGTATAGGTTCATGTTGGGGGAAAATAGAGAAAAGTTGTACTAGAGATGTTATAGGTAAAAAAAAAAAAAAAAATTATAACTGATACGTGTGTGTTCCCTTGCTGTAGATGCCGCGCTGTAGTCGTCCTGTGTTGGATTTTATAATAAATTACAAATTATCCATTTTACTACACCAGGGGCCGCGGGCATCGTAGATTCAAGCTGTGAACCATCATGATGACTAACGTCTATATTTTTGGTTAAAATATTATTATTAGTTAATGCATATTTTTGTCATACAATAAGTTTTTTAATTATAAAAATATTTTAACAATTATAACTACACAATTAACGATATATCGAACAATTGTATTGCATGTATAATAGTTTAATCTGATTTAGTTCGAACACATTTATTATTAATATATATTATTTGTTATTCTTACTGTATTTTAAACTTGAAGACATTTTCGGCAATCTATTTATTCTGTATGAAAGAGGTTTTTTTACTCTAATTTTTTTTTTAAAAAAAATATAAAAATAATTTGTATACTGAGAGTGATTTAAGCTGTCCAGTTTTTATCTAGATATTGACTCGCTCTTATGGGAGACAAGCAGTATCGAAAATCGCATAAAATTGTTAAAGTTATGATTAATTAGGTTAAATAAAGTTTTTTTTTCTTAAAAAGAAATTAATTTTTTTATATTTTTTGTAATATATTAATAACTGACATATATATAAATATTATATATATAGCTATTAGTGGGCCTCAAAAATTGTATTTACAAAATTGGTGTTCCACACAACTAAAAATATTGGGAATCGCTGTTCTACTGCATGATATATAAGGACTTGCAGACGTGTACCGATTTTAAACCGAAATTTTACAGCCCGTGAATAATTTCTCACAAAAAAAAAAAAAAAACATTCATATATATTCAATAATTTAATATAGAACTGCGCATAACGGTAACACTACATATTTTATATATTTTATGTACTTATGCGTATTAGAACCAGGGTTATATTTATGTAACATTTACGCACAGGCAGTTATTATATACAAGCTACAATATTGAAAATTTCATCTACAATCTTATGTTTAACAAACCCACATATTATAATAAATACGAGATCACATAATGTATTTGCACACTACATAATTTACGTGACTAATTTTATAATATCTTATATCTATATATATTTTCTATTTTCATGGTAAAAATCTCTTTAAGTTCTATAATTCATAAAAAATATAGATCAAGTATACGCATAATATGTGTCTAATAGTAAAATTATGCCCATACATATTATAAATGTATTATTTTTTAGAATTAGGTACTACACAGTTATTATGTATTACTACTATTACTGCTATTTATAATAATAAATTACAAAAAAATGTTGGTCAATCCGTCATTGTTGTAACGGAAAAAAATAATCTAAATCAAATAAAATGTACCTATATGACACTTAAAGTTTAACTCGCCCAAAAAGTGTAAACATGCGGATGAAAAGTTTTTCATCCAATAAATATATTATATCCGCGAATTATCAACAAATCGAAATTTTGTTTGCAAAACTGCTACAAAGTTGTGATGTATAAATTATAAAAAAAAGTACTTACACAATTTCAAACTTTTTTATGGTTCAAATACCAATCGTTAATTTATTTTACAAGCTATATATAATACAAAGTGTGAGTGTCTGTGCGTTGTAATAATTGCAACGACGCGCGTCGCAAAGTCGCGTGTATACAAAATACCCAATATAAATATATAAATATATAACGTAGTGATGCAATCAACACACATACACACACAAATTAATGTATATGTATAGTTCGATTGACAAAATAAACGACCCGTAAACACGACTACATTATTATTGTTGTTATTATTATTATAGTATTATATTGTTTTACAACTTCAATATATTTTAACTTTACCCAAGGGCCAAGATGATCGTATATTATATTGTGCCACGCGCGCTACTATACACTATAGTGCACGACGCACGTACTTATATATTATTCTGAATTCATAGCAATAAAATTATTTTAAAAAGTGAACCGACTTTTTTGGTATTTATTTTATATATTGGGATGTTGTAAAAGTACTATCGAACATATACATGATAAAACGCCGATCATCGTCTTTGTCTATGTCTGATACAGAATGAGTGATGATACCAAACTGTGACTTTTATTTATTTAAATAGTGGTTTTCAGTGTGAAGTAAGATTATAATAATTGGTATACTAATTACTTTTACTATGAACTGAAATTTGTTATTATATAACAACAAATTTCAATATTTTTAGGATATTTTGCCGAAAAATATATAATAGTTTAACATTTGATTGTAATATTATTAATAAAATGTGTTCATCTAAATAAACATATAAGAACTGTTGAGAAAATAATTAAATTTAATAAATAGACTTTTTTGTACAACTTAGATTTAATTTAAGTAATTTGAATTATTTAAACCACTACGTTATAGGTGATACTTGCAATATTTTTAAAATATTAAAAGTTTTTACAGTTTATTAAGTTTATGTCATAATACTCATAACTTAAAAATAATGTGAATAAATACGAGAAATTTCAATAATATATTACAAAATATCATATTTATATATTTATAAACATTGATTAAGTTTTACAATTTTTTGTGAGCCTAAATATTTCTATGTTGTATTGTATATTTAAATGATATAAACTATTTTCAGAAAATTTCCCATTTTCACACAAAAATTCAATACCGTATAAATTAGCCAAGCCAGGAATATCTTCATACACAATAACCATACTTTCAGCCCACATAATTCTTTCTAATACATGTTTTCATTTCGTTTTCATGTTTCTTAAAGTATATACGTATTATATTATCAATTATAACTATAATGTTTCAACATTGGAATTGCCTATATAGAACCCCTTCAATGGTCAAGTGCAGAATCTCATGTAGGTACAAATAACATTTTTATCGAACCAAAAATAAATGACTATATGCGCTATTGAAGATTCATAAAAAAAATTCTTATACCCATATTGTATTTGAGTGTTGCTGCTGGGTGACTTCTCGCCTTATGTCTTCATATCTCTGTTTATAGCCATATAAATGTTAAAAATATATATAGCTGTATTATCAATTGCCGCATGTACTTAAATTATGTGTTCGGTTTAATATATAAAATATATATTTTTTTTTTTTTTTTTTTTTATTAAAATACAAAATGTACTAAATAGTACATAATAAACTATAATATAGAGTAATATATGATTAAGTTGAATGTGTTAAATTTAGCTGAGAAGTTTAGAATTTTTTATACTAAATATTGGTAAGATTATAGAATAGTTTATGACTGATGTATAGATATTAAACTTTTAGTCACATATAGTTATTACATATTAGTTATTATATATTACATTAATTATCACATTTATACATTAAAATGTTTTCCATAATTAAGTATAATGTACATGTATTTGACAGTTTATCAAAAGATATGGTAATTTATACTATTAATATTTGAATTTGATTATCTCAATTATATACATAATATACACATATACATATATATAACATAATATATAGATAGATAGAGATAGATAGATAGAGAGAGAGAGAGAGAGTACTGTAATTGTTGCTTATATTTTATTGTCTGCAACTTTTAAATTAATAAAGGTCGCGTAAGATATTAACGTACTCTATAGGTATTGGAATTAACAATATCTCATAAATATAGCGTTTACTTTGCAGATGTGTGTCTATTTTAAGGACATTATATATTATATAATTTACTTAGATATATATATAGGTACTCTTGTAGGAGTTAACCATTTCTCTCTGAAATACCGTCCATGTTGTGTTCTACAGCTAACATATGTGTACATTACACACATACCTATAGATAATATATTATGGTGTTGAAATATGAAAAGTCGTAATTTTGTTGTACTTTACGTGTAGAATGATGGGTTTGGCAATACCGTCTAAGCAGTAATATATATATATATATTATAAATATATGGTACTAATGCACTATATATTTTATATATTTATACAATATTAATATATATAATGCCCGACGAACACGTGCATTAAGGCATATTATTTTATATATTTGAGCATACATATAAGAAATGCTGATGATATATTTATTGCAACGTATATATTATAATATTCATCGATTGAGTTTATACATAAAGGTGTAATATATATAACGAGATATAATATACTATATAATACACCGGACGTGAACTAATCGGAACATGTTTTGGGCGCACATGTGGTCTGCAGTACAGATTGTATATATGCGTGCGTGAGTGTGACTGCGGCAAGTCTTTTGGCTACAGCCAACGGACACACGTGTAACGAACAACCGCATACATAAAATAATATGCCACCCCCGTCGTCTTGAGAATTATATTTATATATTTATTTCCTCTCGTTCCGGCTTCGAGATAAGGCCGGTGCACGCAGCATGTCGGCGTTATTTTTTGCATCCTGAACGTTCTCTGTACACAATATATTATATATAATTATAGGCACGGCGCCTACATAATATCATAATATGTATGTATTTATCTACGAAATAATAAGTTTAAAATCCATGAGTGGTCATATTGAATACCGTCACGGCCGGAAATGTATTCTGGAGACCTTTGCGCTGAACGTGGCAGTGTTATCCGTCGTGATTATAATATACATTCTGATCGATATGGTATATGCCTATATGACATAAACTTCATGTGTAAATATGTGAAATATAGGTACTGTATGCCACGTCTACGCGAGTCCCCAAATCGTCAGTATCATACGTATATTATTATGATAACATTACGATATAGCATAATTATATTATGTATATAATATCTATAAATATAAGCAGCCACAGATATATATATATATATATGTATAAACTAACTAGATAGCCGACAGTGTTTGACTATATAAAGTCTGTTCGACACATACTAAGTGATATAGTATATCGAAATGACTAAATGTATATATATATATATATAATATATAACATACTATTATATATATTATTAGCACTTGAGTATTTGTTTGCACTCTTGGAATATGGCGGCCAGACTTCATATATGTTTTTTTCATTACTACACGATAGCCAGCTATCTATTTATGTATACATATATATGACTGAAGCCAACAATATTCTACTATATGATAGGTATGTAATAATGACTGCGCAGTCACCTGCAGTCGGATCCGTGCATGGCCCGTGACTATAAAGACGCGTCAACATCGGAATAAACAATGTATAAACAACGCATTATATATAATTACTATCTATACACATATGACAAAATGATTTACCATTATTCCAGTCCATGAGTTTGTGCAATCGCGCGTCACGAGCTCATCAACCGTTTACATATATTAAAACATATTTAAATTACGATGTCATCCAAATGTTATTGCAGTAGTTCACATTACTCATATGACTTATTGTATGTACGAGAACTGTCAAAAACCTATTCGTACGTACATATATATAACAATAACTGCAGCGCTGCACATATAGAGCACTGAAACCGCACGATAAACCGTAATATTATATTTTTATACATTTATTTATTAAATACTGCAGTTATTTTTATATACATACATATTACGGTGTAAGCGTGGTTCCAGAGCTATAATATATAAATATTATACATTTGCATAGATTATGGGCACCGCAGTTATTGTTATATGTATAAATGTACGTATGGATTTTCGACCACGTCCTCGCATGCATCGTCATCACACGACAGCTCATAATATGAATAATATGTAAACTGCATTGTATATATATATATATATATATATGTGCCTTTATGATTTATAGTTATTGACCAATATAACAATATATGTATAATATACAAAAACGACGATTTCTCATACTAATAAGTAATAACCTTCGATAAAGCATATATATAAACTCGTATATATATATATATATATATATATATGTGTGTGTATTATATGTGATGCGCGAGAGCCGTATTATATAGATATATCTTATATAAATATAATTCTACCAATATATAATATAAAATATAATATTAATAACGGATAATCATAAAAAGGATCAAATTAATATTATACGTATAAAACAAGTTTTCTGATTATCCTGTGTGCTGCAGTACATTTAAAATATAATTTATATAACCTCGGGACTAAATCTAAACCTAAGACCAAGGCAGCATTATTGAATCCATCATATACCTATAAATAAATGTGTATAAGACGAATAAGTAAAATATAATATTTATGCATTATGCGACCTATACTCAAATATGTACGCACACGCACTTAAAATATATCGTCTAGAAAAATGTAAAAAAATCTCACGGTTCTTCGCAGAGACAGTGAGTGAGTGCATGGTCATAAGAGCACATTATGTCAATGGCATCGTACATATATATACATACATACATATTATATTCTCGCACCCCATTTCATGCATTAGGGTAATGGTTGTGAGCGAATCGGTGCTCGTATGATACGTTATACGATATATACCCTTATATAAAGTTATATATAACTTATAGCTTAGTTATAATATAAAGGGGACGGATTTATATATGCACTAAAAATACTATAATATAATTATTCTACAAAATATGTATTTATTTTAAAATATATATATGTTTAAAATTGTTTAAAAAATATTTTATTAAGCAAAATTATTGAAAATGAGTATTTTTTCGTCTTCATTCTTAATCTACTCCAAAAATATTATTCTCAAACTATACTGCAAATATATCAGTTATAGATATATTATAGACGATTATAAATGTAGCTGTATATATAAATGAAAGGTTTGCAAATTTAATATATATTTATTCCATGCTCACAACGGGTTCATAACTATATAATATATTATATTTTATTCAGTGCATAGGTAATTTTTATTTTTATACACACCCAGAATCATACAACCATTATTATAACGCTTATACTATAATATGTGTGTGAGCAATAGCTTAAATATAGGTGAAACTAATGTCTTTCTTTTGTTTTACAGGTTGCACTGTTTCTTACCCGCTATCACTCTGGCCAGCGTCCAAGGTAATTATCGCCACAATCCAAAAATATTTTTTAGATAATATAAACGCGCGCGCATGAGTATTTTTCTATTCCTAAAGCACGCTGATGTTATATAGGTATAATATTTATATTATTGTGTATATATATATAGATACTTAATAAGTAATTTTAATTTTCGGCGACGACGTTCTTTTATATAATATATACCTATAATTAATTTACGCACGTATAATATATTCAATTTCAACGTGCGATTAAAATTATAATCCTTCATACACCAAAAAAATAATTTTTATACAAACATTCGAGTTCATCTATAAACGTTTAGCTTTTCTTAAAAATTACAAAAACAATACTTTTTGAGTAAAAGCACCAATTTTTGTACGTTAATGTATATATAAGTATATATATATATACTGTATGTGTGTGTATAAGCTATTGCAGGGTGTTTTTCGATCTGCGCAATGACGGATTTAATTGAAATTCACATGATGTATAAAAACTAGTGATGAGAATATTCAGAATTTGCCGAAGTTTGAAAAAACGGATTTTTGATATTCGATATCTGAAATCCGAATCTTACTGTAAATCTGGATTTTGGATTCTAAAATTCGGAATTCGCATTGAATCCGGATTTTGGATTTTAAAATATTGATTTTGTCCGAGAATCAAAAAGAGCGACCAAAAAGTGGTGTGACAAAAGTTTTATCGTTAGAATACAGAAATCCATAATGAGATACCCAAATCTCGGATTTCTAAATCAAAAAATCCGGATTTAATTCTCATCACTAATAAAAACGCGTGTTCCTGTAGCACAGCACATGATGAAATTTCTCACATCTGCTCATCGCGTTGATTTGTACATACATTTCTGCTGTGGTTTGTGGAAATGTGATTATAATATACTCTCTGTAATTTTGCGTCCAATTTTAATATGATATTATGAATTCGATCCAAAACGCAATATTATAATATCATATACGGACAAATCTGTGCAGGACTTATGTATTAATATAACTACATATATTATATAGTCGAAATTATTATATTTCGTGTGTACATATATTATATTATATTATAATATATACTGTATATTGTATTTGTATATAATATTATTATGAATATTCGCTCAGATAACGAGGTATGCATGCGCACGCTATCACGAGACGGGACCTCCCGTCGCGGCGCGTATACATGCGGGGGGACCAGTCGAAAATCGTATAATGAGCCGACATGCGCGCACAAAGATGGCCGCCGCCACCGCCGCCACCAGGACCGGTCGAACCGATTGAGATCTATAATACTATACATGTGTGTAATAAAAATATGTCCACATAATATTATGTATATTGGAGATATTATAGTCGACAGCGAGCAGCGCAACTGTCACGTTGCCTCTACTGCAATATATATAAATTATATTATTTATCATTATTTCACTTTTACCTATTATTATTATCACATCGTCATCTCACGGGTGTATTCGTATATATTATATTATACATATATATATATATATATATATATAATTTGGCCGCTGCAGGTGCACCGCTGCAAGACGATGACATCTCAATGTAATTATAATATACATACGCGTAGACATATTAGATATATACATGTACATATTGAGGACATCTTTATATATTCGTGCAGCGCTGTAGAATTGGTATAATGTATATGTGTATAATATATATATATGCAATAGAAATTCCTATACGTTTCATCTGCTCGTCCCCCGCGCGCGCTCGTATACCTATGTGTCTGTACAAAGATGGACGCTCTAATTTAGGCGTTACATTTTAGGTACCTATGTATAAGGTATATACCGAACGAGAAACGTCATCGTTTCTGTTTTATATATTATATAATAATTTTTCCCTCGATAACTATGTTATTGAAAATCTTCTCTTTTTACGCGCATCACCGGGTCTGCTCTTTTCTCTTGAGAACGCCGCCGTCGGGGCTCGCGATATAACATATAATATTATTTTCGGTCGTTTGTTTTCCGTCGTAAAAATAACTCGCAGACCATCATAATATATACAGCGCCATCGTGCGCGCCCCTATCGTATGTTATAAAACTATATATACACCATACACGCGCACTTACAAATTGAATTCGGTGGCGAACCCCCATATATATGCACGAGTATAATACTGGCAGGCTCAAAGCGGATTGATAATATATATACATGTATACATCGTCGCGGTGATTTTCTATGTATTATGCTGCTGCTGCTACACATATACGGTAAGACGCATTTACAATGCGCAATTTTCCATTTCGCCGATTATAATATAATAAGTCGACCGTCCCCCATTTTCACCACGACGACGCGCGACATGCGCGGTGCATTCATATATACGCGCGTGTGTGCGTTGTACGTTTTCTTTCTTCTTTTTGCTTTTTTTTTTATTTTAGATGTATATACCTACTCTTTTCCCTCTCGCGTCTATACGGTTTATTTGACATTTGGTCGAGGGGCCGTGACTAAAAATCTCCCATATAATATATAAAATGTGTCCGCGAGCGTACTGCAAGACTGCTGCAACAGTGTATATGCTTTGCGTAATGATTTATATATAGTATATATTATACGCGCGTTTCCGTCGACCATTTCAAGAGTCAACACTGCTTTTGTCGTCACCACGGGACTCCCTTGAAGAGATATAATATATAATATAATAAATAATTTGCCCCGCTACAATGTTCACCGCATGTGTAGACGCGTATAAAAGCTGCAGCACTATGTCGCACGTATACATTATTGCCATACATCTATACATGCATGCACCTATTATTATTATTATTATTATTATTTACCTGCATCGTGAGGACAAACTGCAGCAACAGTATCTATTGTGCTTCATATATAATATTATATTATATATTATCCACGGCTACTTTAACGCGCACGTGTTGCACCGCTGCGATGACGATGACGACGACGGCTGCACGCGGTCTTTTCACGGTTGATTCTTGCCGTTTTCACCGTTTTCTTTTATTTTTCCCTAGTATTCTATAATATAATATATATAGGTATGCCTATTATAGCTGTCTGTAATCCGCGCAAAAGCGATCGCTGTTTTCGTCATCTTCTGCAGCATCGCAATGCGCGCATGCGTTTCAACGGTTATAATTGTATTATATTAAAAATTAATGCCATATATGATATATATATATATATATAATATAATAATATAATAAAGATCTGTGCTGCAGTTGGCCGTTATATATATATATATACATTCGAATTACATATAATGTATTGTTAACGCCAGCACGTCGCCAATGGAGACCGTTATATTGCATATAGTCGCACCCGGTAGACTACCTAAGTATATTAAGAGGTGTACTTGTATGCATTAAATGTATATCGAAAAAATTTCAAAATAATTTTAATTTAGTCGCTCCAGAAGGCATACGCATATAAACTATATATAATATTATGGTCTTTTCGACCATTTCAGAAACACCCTGTATACATTTTATAGCAGGACGCGCACATGCGGTTATCTCTTGCGGGAACTCTGCAGCAGAAAAGGGTTGAGGTCATAACATTAATTTATATTGCCACCGGACCGTCCGTAATGGTTTTTCGTGAACGTATTTATATATATATAAAATTAGGTACATGCATCGGCACGCGGTGATTTTCTATAGTAGTCCTGATATTACTGATGATATTACTGTATATATGGTATATAGTCGCCCGAATGTTTAAAAACGTGATGAATAATATAAATCATCGCGGTCGACGAGCTGCATTAGTCATAATAGGAATAAACTCATATATAATATATAATATAATATCCAATAGAATCCGGATTCGTTGAAATCTCACGTATTCGTTATTACTCACTGCATATTATATACTCTATACGAAACCCGCGAGTTCCGCAAGTAGTTTTCTATTTTCAACTACGAGCGTTGTATGCGCAGGTGCGCCGTTGTAATATACTTATTATATATATATATATATATATGTCAATTTCCAGCAGGTTTTTTTATCTTTTAATTTTAGTTTTTTTTTATGCCAAAAATACTATACTAACGCATAATTATAATACAACGTGTTAATAAAAAAAAACACCTTGACGAATCACGATGAGTGGATTTCCTATATTGCAGCCCATTATAATAAGATACATATATCAGCATATTCTTACGAATTCGATTACGTTGATTCACCGACGTCGCCGCAAACCGGACGAATTTCAATAATTGCAGCCGCACGCACTGCAAAATAACGCCATGTTTATGAATATAATCACAATATTTACATTTGGTACCGATTTTAAACCTAATCGAAAATATTCGTATACATATCAAGGGGGGGTCAAGATAATCACGCGAGTCACATGGATAAATATGTCAAGAGCCAAAATGTTCATATTTTATTACTTTAAAAATTTAATCTGAGTAATATAATGAGATAGCTTATAGCCGATTAGCATATAGTTATGACATATTGGGTCAGTATATATTTTACTTTGATTGTATATTACCAAAAAAAAAAATTAAAATTCATAATAATATAGTAAGTACATTTTGGTTTTTGTTAATGAAATGCGAGCCGCATACGACTGTGACGAGAGTTGCAAGTTGGCTAATATATATATTATTTTAATTTCGAATGAAAAAGTTTCATCAATTATTCTAGTACAGAATTCTTTTATTCAAAGAATAACATTGTTGCACGCCTCTAAAAAGTGTTTATTTTGTACACAATAAACATATAATTTCTCGTCGACCACTATACAGACGAAAAGAAAAAAAAATTAGTTGCAAGAAACAAAAATATGTTTTCTTCATAGATACTGTCCATTCCTTATGTATATTAAAAATCTTGGCACGCCACTGCCGGATATATTAAAACTTTCATCACTATAATACACGCATTGGGCGATATCATTTCGAAATGCCAAAGATGTTTGCAGCGTGCGTACACGCTGCAGGACCGCCACACCCACATGCGTTATCAGTTATAATCTCGTCTTAAAAACTTATACTATTCATGTGATATACATATAGCTAATCTACGTTCACTATAGATCGGATTTTGTACAGTTTATGTATATGTTTCGACATTATATAGGGTAAGCAGGTCAATATACTGCAGGCCAACAATCAAAACTAAATTATCCGTGATGCCTCGTAAGTTTTTTAGGATATTTTAATTTTTAAGCAAGTTTTTTTTAAATTGTAACATTTTTCTGTACAATCATAGCTCACTTAAACTGAATTTAAAATCGTAAAAAACAGTTGCAAGAATAGACAAAATAGATATCGAAAACTATACAGCACTATATATATATATATATGCATAATGCCCACGCGCAGGCGCATCCTCTTAAAACTGACTCAAAGGCTCTGCTATAGTGTTAGAAATAAAAAAATGCGAAATCGGCTAGCGCCATTATTATTCTTATATTATTTTGGGCTGACGTTAGAAGGGTGCTGCCTTTGGTATTATGGCGGACGGCGGCGGACATGAAAATATAATAACATGAAATGTGTACAATGCGTAGTATAGGCGTATAGAGTGCGGAAATATTATTTGCTGCAGCCGCCGGGGGTAGTTGTTTGAGTTATATGCATATCATTGTATCCATGCGGGATTGTAATCCATGATCTTCTGTTTCTGTCTATCACACGCGAAACATAGGAACATATAGACGTTTTCTATTTCCAACGTACCGATTGGTTAATTAATGCGATAAGAATTTTGAAAACTGATTTGAATTCGCCGTTAACTACGACTTTTACATTTTATTTAAATTTTGCACTTTACATTTCCAAAAATTAATTTTTGTAGATATGTTTATGTTTCCAATTCGTTTGATTCTATTTTGTGAAATGTTGGGGGAACAAAATGAAAAAAATGGGAAAGTCGATCCAAAGTAGACTAAACGACGAATATTGAAATCAGTTTTCAGAAAACGTTTGAATTCCTATGTTTCGCGTGCGATGGACGGATACGGAAGACCATGCACGGCTTAATAATATTGTAATAATGATGATACAGTAGTAGAGCCCCGTAGAGCAGCGCTACCGCGAGAGCGCCGGCCGAAACCGCGCGTAGTTTCCGTACGGTCCGCCGGACCGCGCTGCGCTCACCGGATCGCTAGCAGCTGCTGGTGGAGAGAGGGTGCGATAGCGAACGAGCGTGCGGCGGCGGCAGCGGCGGGCACGACTTGTGCGCGCGCGCTCGGCGTCCGCCAGCCCGATCTCCGTGTACACGCGAAGAGGACAAACGCGGGCGGCCCGCGCACGCACGCACACGCACGCGAAGTAAGCGCGCGCATGCGACCGTGGTGCACGCGGCGGAACACCAACAACAACAACGCGCTCGCGTCGGCCCGTTTGTGAGCCGTCGGGCGCGGTGTGTCGTCACCCGTCATCGGCGGTCGTCACTTCTCACGTCAGTCCGCTCTCGTTGCACCGTGCGTACGAAACTTCGGACCTCCCGAGACCAGCACACACGCTGCACGCGCTCTCACGCGTCGTCGTCGTCGCCGCCGTCTCGTCCGCGCGGTCGGTAGTTCGACAACGTATTTTTTTTTTTTTAATTTTTTTTTTTTGTCGCCTCCCCGTCAAAGTATCGCGAGTATACACTGTGCACGTCTTATTGTTATTATTATTATTGTTACTATTGTCGCGTCGAGGATTTTCAACTCTCTAATAAATATATATATATATATATATAAATATATAAATATATACAGTGAAAACCATCACACTCGTTTTTTTTTTTTTTTTTATAATTATTATTTTGTGATTTTTTCCGTTTGCATTTTTACTGTTTTATTGTAGAGGATTATTTATTTATTTTTTTTTACTACACGGTATATTAATTATGACCAGGAATCAAAATCACGACCGTTACTAGTGAGCGCGCGATTTTTCGACTTCGTCCCGCGCGACGGAACGGATTTCTGCTCATATACACACACACACACACATATATATATATATATTATACATTACATATATTATTTTAATGAATATAATATATAAGCATGATACAATATTCATAACTCTAAACTGATCTGGACTTGTCTTCTTGTGTTCTGTTGCACCGCCTGTTGCGGTCCTTCGTCGTGCCCGTTCATCACCAACATCTCCGCACCACGCCGACAACGCACCATCACCGACGACACTCGCGCACGTGACCGGCCGTTTCACACCTAACCCCGTACGAAACCACAACAATTATCATCATCGGCGACCTCGGGGACGCTGCCGTCGGTACGCTGTACGGTGGCGGTGAACACGATGTTACCACCGGAGCAGGGTGCCCGACCCCGTCAGCCGGACCCGGGCTGAGTTGGTGGACCATGATGAACGGCGGCCTGTACGAGGACAGCCCGCCGGCACCACCGCCGCCGACCGTTCCGCTGCCGCCGCCGTCGTCGTCGGACATATCGCGCGCCGCACCGGCCACCATTAAGACGTCGCCGTCGTCCACGCCGATCACGTCGTCCGGCGGTACACCTCCGCCGCAGCCGCCGCCTCTGCTGCACATACCGGCCAAACGGTTGCAAGCGCATTCCATCGGAGGTGGTGGCGGCGGCGGTGGAGTCATCGGCGGCGGCGGTGCAGGAGGTGGCGGATACGAGTGCATGGACACCGCGGCAGGCCCGGCGGGCGTCATCAGACACTCGCATCACCAGTGGAACGCCTATTCGCCCGCGGTCGTCGACCACGCTGCGTTCGACCAGTACGCACCACCACATCACCACCATCACCATCAGCCGGCCGCGCCGACATACTACAACCTGGCCGCGGACACGGGCAGCGGCCACCATCATCACCATCACCACCATCACCGGTCGCCCATCATGGACGGCAGCGGCGGCGGTCGCAAGCCGCCCACCGGCCTTCCGTTCTGGTCACCCGCGGCCACCGACTATTGCGGCGGCGGTGGCGGCGGTGGTGTCGGCGGCGGCGGCCTGGCCAGTAAATACACCAACGGCGGCGTGACACCGTGCAGCAGTTCTGCCGGGCCACCTGGCGCCGACCACCATCACCAGTTCTCGCAATCGTGGTGCACCAACTACTCGCCGTACACCACCACCACGTCGTCGTCGTCCTCTTCGTCCGTGGCCGCAGCAGCGGCCGCGGCCGCCGCTGCAGCCGCCTCGGCGTCGCGGCACTCGTCCGGCGGCGGTGGGCCCGCCGACACGCCGCAACCGGCGTACCTGCAGACCGGTAGCCCCGGCGACGACCGGGGCGGCAACAATTCGTCGCGGATGACGTCCGGCTCGGCCGACGGATCAGCCGTCGGCCCGTTCGGCCACGACAACACGTACCCGCCGCCGCCGCCGCCGCCACCGCCATCGCTCAGGAACTACGGCGGCTCGCACGATCCAGTCACGTCGACGCCGTACCCGCCAGCAGGTACGTGTTTCTATTTATGTAATCACATTATGTAGCGGGTCATTCGTTTGAACCAGCGTTTCTTAACAAAGTCTCTTTTGCCCGTGTAATCCTTTCTTTGTTTAATGTACACATACTGTGCTAAAAAACTTAGGTCTCGTGGAACCTTTAAGTCACCTTCGTGAAACCCTGCAGGGGTTCACACTGTTTATAGGAAACGCTGGATTAAACGACCGCACAACTCCGCGTGAACACACGCAATGTTATAGTATTTGAAACAATACAAAATACCATCATCCCGTTGATAATATTATGATACTGTTTGATAATACCACAGATATTATGTATGATTATTTGATTGTCGACTCAATTTTAAAGTCCCACAGAGATAATATTAAGTCACTAAGAAGGCGAATTCTGTACGAATCATACGATAAGACCCAAACAATTATTTTATTTATGTATTACTATTGTCTGTTTTTATATAATTCATGGCTTGATCAATGTTATCATACATTTACCCTCTTAGCGGAATAATCATCTAGTTGTTTTACTTAATTGTGGATAGAATTAATACAGCGTTGCATTACCGTAAACGTCCGTGCTCTTTATATACGACAGTGCGATACGAATGCGTGGTGCAGACACGTTCCCATAATATACGCGTCGTGTGTTCAGATGGTAAGAAAAAACACACAAATGTTGCCCCCATTCGTTATTACAATGTTGTAAGGTACCTGTACGTAATTTTTATCATATTTTTCCCGGCTAAAGACATTTCGGACGTATAAATACAGTATAAGTTCCCAAACGCACATTATTTCAAAACAAACCCGTCGCGCGTAATGATATTGATAATAATAATAATAATAATAATAATATATAATATAATGTACATAATAAGAGAACCTTTTTTTTCTTTCCCGCGAGCTGTGCACACCACGCACCGTATACGTCTTATAATAATAATAATAATAATAATAATAATAATAATAATAATAATAATAATAATGTGTACACGTATACCTACGCATTATATTGTGTCCGAGCGATAGCTGGCGATACGTGCACGCGCGCCCGTCCGCTTGTGCACGTACAAAAGAACGGGCGGCCGTAAAATATACTATTTTATTGGACGGGTAGGTCAGCTGTCGCGCGCGGTTCTTTTCGGGCCGCCGCCGCCGCCGCGCGCTCGGGGACAACACGCGGTTCGCCGTTGCCGTCGCCGCCGTACACGGAACGCAGCACGCATCGGTGTGGGTCGAGAATACAATAAAAATAATAATAATAATAATAATACCTAATAATAATAATTTACGTTCCGTTTTGGAATATATGCTACCGAATTCGTGTAACTTACTGCAACACACTCTGCAGTTGTACAATAATATGTACAATATGCGATTGTATATGTACGGTGTGAAGGAGAAATACCTAGAATATTGGTAGTATGTGGTTGCGCAGCTGTATATTTATACGGCATACACGTTCGTTTTTGTTTTCAATAATTTTTATTTTTACTCGTATCCAAAACGGGGAAAATAGTACCGCTAAATGGACCGCGAATAATGTATACTATATACGGTGAAAATTGAGAAAAAATGATGAAATTGCTATGTTTTTACAAGATCTTATGGACAAAACTGCAGTGGGCATAGCTTGTGGTGGTAACGGTGTCGAAATATTGTGTAGATAATAATCTATCACGCACATTTAGGACGGTTTAATCATTTATTGTGAATATTCTAACGATCGACACTTTTTTGATTAACCCGAAAAAATTGGGTGATATTCATGAGTATATTATAGGCACACCACGATGGCCAAAATTAAAATTAAAAAAAATATGATTTTTACCAATCCTTCCATAATAAATTATACGTGATTACTTCATCTTATTGTATGCTGCGACTCATACCCTGATTTATATTCTTAAACATTATTATTTTTTATTTAAACATAAACATTAAAACATAATAATATAAAAAATACTATACGTATGATATACCTATTTAGAATAATACAAACGTTTTGCCATAATAAATGTTCATTCGATCCATATGTCCTATATACATAATAGTACGAAGTCTAAGTGTTCGCAGTTTTGATCTGTTTGGGTTGACTGTTAAAATATTCATAGTACCCTACAACCGTACTTTTCATGTTCGACTCGCGGTATTTCTATTAGGTACTATATTATATTAACCGCAGTGTACTGTATACAGTAATTTTTTTGGTCTGAAAGACTTTTTTATTTGAATTAACACAATAAAATATACAAAATATATAAAATAACGAATATTATTATTATAATTATAATTATTAATTTAATAAGTTGAAAATAAGATTAAATTATTAAACATTAACTTATTTCAACAAACAAAACATAATTTATTTACATTTCTTGATGTAAGTATTATTAATTATTTTTATTTAAAATACTCTGTGGAGTTTTTTGATGTACAAAGCGTGTATACGGACAACATAATATTAGGCATTATAATATACAGATGAAATTTATAATATCAACGACGTGATACGTTAGGTTAGGCAACTAATCTAACCGAGGAACCGCTGGTATAGGGTTGAACCGTGCGGGGAAAAACTTTTCGGAAAATGTCGCGACAATTTTTTTTGCGCGTTCAAGATATTCGGATACATATTTACACACACAAACGCATCTATATACTGTATACACAGTGTCGAATTTAGGGAGGGAGCTATGCTGGGGCCCGAGCTCTGGGGCGCCCACAAAATTAAACAAATTTGAGGTCCTTACGATGTAAGTACGTTGTGCAGTCTCTAGTAATTAGTATTCTTCGAAAAGTATATTTTTGTTTAATTATTTTTCTTACGTGTTTTATACACGTGATACTTGCAGCTGGGAAGATATTAGAATATATTAACGTATAAAAATAATTAATAAATAATCAAGACATTTTAACGAACAATTTTCCCATACAGTTTCGAATAATAATACTTATTGTCTTCAGTCATGAGAATTAGATATAACTGATACTGACCCTGAGGCCCCCACAGCCCTGAATCCGGCACTGTGGTGGAACACATATACTATAATAACAATAATTTCGGTCCTTCACTGTGCGCGCGTGGCGGTATTGCTCGCTACTGGCCGCCGTTCAAAACAATATAATTATAACCGCTATATTGAGCGGTGTACAGTATTATATACGTGATACGAACATAATATTATACTTGCACGTGTGTGTGCGTTTCGTGTAACAACTGTTCGCGTATACTACGGTTCTGGTGCCGAGAACTAAAGGAGATATTATATTATGTAAAGTTAAAATAATAATATAAATTATCTAGTTCGTTACTGGGCTACGCCGTCGACAGATAGCATTCCGTGGCGCGTATAATTTGCAGCTGTCTCCGTGTCACCCTTGCGTACGCCGTAGATATCTACGGTGTGTTTTTCACCTCTTTACCTTTCTAGTTAATAATAATACAGTACGTAAATGTACAGGCTTAGGCGTAGTAGCCCCGTCGGCGGACAAATCGAGTTTGCCCTCTTTCCAACCACTAATGCACGATTAATATATTATCTAAAACGGGTACCTAACTATAATAAATAATACGGACGTTTTTATCCGGATCACAGAGTATAGTATATTTATTGTGTACCGTACAAAATCGTATCGTGTTTTTTTTTTCCATTTATTCATTATTGTAGTTGGTCGTACAAATCTGTAAACAGTCATTTTGATGGGCTTATTATAATGTTATTGGTCATTACGGTAGTGGTGGCGGCGTCGGCGGTCGTCAGTTCCGATCGTAATTTGTATTATTATTACGACATCGACGCGGTTGTCGTGAGGGTGTCGGCAAGAATAGGTACATACCGTTTTGACGGACCCAAACCTATAGTTTCGTTACGTCACGCGTGTCAATTATTATAATACAGTCAGATTTCCAATGTGTTGCTCGGACGATTTCCCGCGGACCAGCGAGTTTTTGCCCATACACAGGCCGGTCAGTATAGATAAATAAAGTACACGACGATGTATTATAGTAATTTATTCGCTCGCAAACTTTAAACGTGCTCATCGTTGCCATAATGTACATCAGGGGTCGCCAACCTTTTCAAACAAATGAGCTACATTCGAAATTTTAAGTCCTTGATGATCGACATCCAAGATGATTTAGGTCTTCAGGAAGAGATTGGTTCGATGAGCAGAAAAAAAAAGTCTCCGAAAAATAATAATAATTTATCGTTTATTAATAATAATAATATAATATCCGGTTATTTATTATGGGATCGACCGGTAATGGTAAAATTAATTTGCACAACGATCGACCTATATGCCTAGAAACATCGATCGACTGGTTGGCGACCCCTGATATACGCATCATACGCGCGGTTCGCCCGGCTCTATGTGTGGACGGTGCCCGGGATATATTTGGTCCCCGGAGGATTATGATGGTGACTCGGACGACCGATAAGTTTCGGATTATAAGAGGAATACTTGCCGCGCGATCATTGAACCAGCCCGCGCCGCTCATACGGTAGGTCGCCCTGGCGCAGGACTTCCATTATTATGTACCTATATATACGCGCGATAGCTCCAAAACGACCGAAACGTCGACTTGCCGATCGCCGTAAACGTATAAATATTTAATGTATATAATGTATATAATATATATATATATATATATATTGGGTGTTTTTATTACTCGTTCGTGACAGCTTTACGACCCGATACTTTTTACAACTGCTGCCGCTTCCGTTGCGCAGGTCACTAGCACGGCCCAATGTAACATTACATATTTAATACGCGTTATCTGAATCGCGACGGACGCGTTGCGGCTTAATATACGTGTACATATACATATATAATGCGTGTACATACGGATATATGAAAAAATAAACATAAAAGTTCATACTTAACCCGTTACACACGATATAAATGCGCGTTTATTAAACATCTTTATCATATCAACCCGTAAACCCATTAATAAATGCGTATTAATTCGCGTATAAACGTCTTTACATTATAATATGTTAATAATATTACGGGAATGACCTGTGCGGGATTCGGCGGTATTATGTGGTGTACGTCATCAACATAATAATAATAATAATAATAATAATAATACGGCAAATCGTTCGCGCGTGTATATACACCTATATCTATATAATCTGCGACCGATATTTTTTTTATATATATGTAAGAAGGAAAAATATTCGGTCAGAATTCCCCACGATAAACGGTTAATTTTTTGGATTGCCATGTTCTACGTGGTAATAATATCGCGAAGTATTCCCGAAAACGGGTTTTGTTTTAAGCGCCGGCCGGCCGCCCGAATCGTTGTTGAGAATCATTTTTTTCTCTCTCCGTCATAGTAACGTCATAATATTCTATTCTATACGAAACACAATATTGTGTCACATATTATATGCATACCAGTCCGACGATGCTAGAGTTCTTCTGTAGCGTATTACTGCTATAATATTACTGTACTATTGCGATTACGCACACGCACACGTTTGACGATCACTATATTATGTCGGTCCCATGTCTTGGAGATTATTAATACTTATATACACGCATACACACAACTACACTGCACTACGTTGACGACGCGTCGAGTGCCATTTTGATGGAATAAACGCATAACGCAACGCGTGCGTGTGCGGCGCATTGTATAATATAACTCTACTCACGCGCGCGCGCCCATACAGCACGTATATTATAGTACTATATATGCTCGTAGAAAAATTTAAATTCCGTTTACACTTTATATTATTACTATTATTATTATTATACTCAATACAAATAACATCTGCTTATTATTAGTTTCTACGCGCGAGCCCGCGACCCGTCTTCCGCTACCGATGACTACGCCGCCGCCGAAGAGCATGTTTTGTAATATTTTATACAACCGTGTGTCCGTGTGTTGTGCTATTACGATGCGTGCTGCGTGAAAGGAAAAGAAAAAAAGACTTTTTCTTCTTACATTTTCCGCGCTCAACGGCTGCTTTTGCCGCAGTAAACTAAATATAATATGTGTATCATGTGTGTATATGATATTATAGTATTATCCTGTTGCACACGGATTAACATGATGCGATATAGGGAAAATATAACTGTTAAGACTCACCGGATAAAACAGTTATGATTTAATATCGGTAGAAAACGATGACGACACTTATCGCCCATCGGAATATAATAGGAATTTTAATTGGAAAACGTACACACGTATATGTAATGAATAGCGAATTATAAATAAATTATTAATTAAAATTTTTTTTAAAAAAAAACATGCATTTCATGCATATAATATATTATTCATATCGCAGTAATTAATTAAAATGTTATTTAATCTGTGTACTCTATGGTATAGGAATAACGTATACGGTAGGTCTTGGAAACCGAAAGAGGATTTGACCAACGTAATTATATTACGGTTTGTTGTTCACGCATAGAATAATATATGGAAATTCAGTGTTTTAAAGTGCCCGCATTATGCATACATATAAAAATTATCGCCCCAATACACACACACACACACACACACACACACACACACATACACACGTGCGCACAAACGCACACACACACACACATACACACATACACACATACACACACGCGCGCACACACGCACACACACACACACACACACATACGCACACGCACACACACACACACACACACACATCCATTCAAAAACTTATTTTGGAATAATTAAAATTAGATATTTAGGTACTCGTATATGCGTATACCGATGGTCGTGGACGATATTACCTTTCTAGAGCGAGTGATTCATTTGGACCGTAGTCGTGGCTTAGAAAGCAAATTTTTTTTTAAAGCGAATTGTCACTGCAAATAACAAAATATATACTCCCCCCACCTATCCGTACTCCATGCGTATATATATACTATACATGAAGTACATTATACTTGATACCTATACATATATGTGTGTGTATATATATATATACTGCATATGTAGGGCATGCACAGGGTCGCGGAGAGAGTTATTCACGTGAAAGGGCGAGTGAAATTGCATGTATAGGCTCTCCCCCGTGAGGAGCGTGATGGTGTACACCAATATATACACATAGGTACACTATTGTAGGCATCGCGCGATCCCCTGCACGGTTTGCGTAGCACGAAATTCGAAATTTATGGCTGCCCGTCCGACCATATTATGTACCTTTAGTCTTTGACGGCGGTTACGGCAGTGACGACGACGATGACGATGACGGCGATATACACTGCAGAACTGTTATATTTATAGGTACTTTGATTGTTATTACACCCGTCCGCGTTTTACATACTATATCAAGTCGACGAAGGCACATTATTATTATTAATTTATTATTTTTTTTTTTATTAATGATTCGCGTTATTATTATTTTTGCCATCATTATCGCGACTGAACGGTTCTGAAAACGAATTAATATATTAGAGTGGAGTTTTATTAAAAAAAAAAAAATATGTATACATAAGTAATATTATATGTCTTAGGAATTTTTTAGCGGCTATCGAGTAACATACATACATTGACCCATATGGGTTGATGGGTGTTATTTATACCTACGAGATACACGAAAAGATCTAATTGAAAAATAAATCCTATCAAATTAATACATGGAAAAAAAAAATTTAATCGCTATTTTATATGTAGTGAACAATAGGCAAAACGGCCGTGGTGGCTTATACAAAACTCGACCAACCATATCTTTTTTAAAAGTCGTGGATTTCATTTTGGCTTATATAAATTCTCTAGGTTATATTATTATAGTTCAATAAATGAAACACAAACGTCTAGTACTAATTTTGTCAACATCGAACACATAGTCAAATATATATATATATATATATATACCATGTGAACACCGCCGTTTTCAGTATACTGTTTATTGTATATTCTTTGCCATGACGTATTATGCGTGATTGGGAGTACGAATTTGATTGTGGTGTGTTTACATGTTTTGATATTGCATTTTGCACTACTTGGGTATAGGATGCAGTTATTTATATTTTAATTTACGGAATTTTGTGTTGTTGTACTCACATTATTTTATTTTAGTTCAGAAGTAGGAACAGATTATAGTTTTTGTTGTTTTTGGCTCACCACGCATTAGCAGAAATCGAACCCCATTATATTTTCAACTACCGCATATAATATATTCAGTAATAACTGCTGATTCCGACTGACCTACCAAACTGTTACTCATAAATGGCCCGCACTCTATGCGGTACTTAATCTGATAATATTTGAAACACTATATCTGTCGTGTCCAAGACATGACTTATCCAATTTAAATATAAAATATTACATTATTATATACCCATTTTAGACAAACATATTAACTCCGTCCAGAATCGTTATTCGTATACAATGATATCTATCATTGCATTCAAATTTAACAAATCCATTGTAATTATGACCTATCCTATAAACGAGGTATCCTATACACTCCACCCCCAAATGTACAGCAGAGCGAGGCCCATCCGTTTTTTTTTTTACATTTTTGGTACTTTTTTTTGCCAGTTTTTTTTTAAACTTTCTTTTATGTTTTTGTCAATTAAATGCATAATATAGTCGACATTTTTAGAACGTTTTATATAATGATTTTTTCGTAACATTACTGGTGACTATTTAATGCGCCTTCACTGCAGGTATAGGTTTACAACGCATCGTATTCCTATATAGCCCTAATTACAATATCTTTTTTTGTTCGTTATAATATTATGTTTGCATGTGTTACATAAACAATATTATATTATTATTACGACACTAATGACGTTTGCTTTGGTGTGTCCTTTGCGCGTAGGTTCGTTGTCGAGCATCGGCATGGGCGTGGGATCGAACCCGCTGGAGTGGACGGGCCAGGTGACGGTGCGGAAGAAGAGAAAACCGTACTCAAAGTTCCAGACGCTGGAGCTGGAAAAGGAGTTTCTGTTCAACGCGTACGTGTCCAAGCAGAAACGATGGGAGCTGGCCCGGAACCTGGCGCTGTCCGAGCGCCAAGTGAAAATATGGTTCCAGAACAGGCGCATGAAGAACAAGAAGAACAGCCAGCGGCAGGCGGTGCAGCAGCAGCAGCAGCAGCAGCAGCAACAGCAGCAGCAACACGGCACCAACGGCGCCGCCGCCAACAACAACAACAACAACAACAGCAACGGCAGCGCGAACGCCAATCACCAGCATCACATGCAAGTGATCGGCGGCCACCACGGCAACGGGCCCATCAAACACCATCAGTGACCGTCGCACTACTCTGGAGCCACAGCGGTCGTTCACCCGCCGCCGCCGCCGCCGCCACCGCACCACCACCACCACCACCACCATCACCATCAGCCGCACTATAATCAACTCCATCATTTGCCGCCGCCGCCGCATCACCTTCATCACCATCAATATCCGATGCAATCTGTTTAAGCGATCCAGCGACGCGCTCGCCACCATCTCCAGGTATACACGGCATACGAGTATATACTCGCGTGACTCGCCATAATAATATAATACATAATTTACATGCGACATATAGATGGAGGCGTGACGTACAATCGTTTGTCGTTACATTAATTATTCTATTATCTATCTATATATATATATATAGATACTTATCTATTACATTTCGTACATGTTTATTGTATATTAATAATAATAATAATCATCGGGTAAATCTAGCACGGGCCGAAAAACGAGCTGAGCTTTGAGAAAAAAGAAGAAAAAAAAAAAACTTCCGATTTCTACACGTTTCTATTGCAACATTTTCGTCGATATAATATGTATTGTTTGCGAACACGGCCCCCACAAGTCCATTATTAGAAATCGCAGAAGAAACAAATGTTTTTTTTTTCTTTTTTTTTTTGTCTTGTTCCATCTCGTTTTTCAGCTATATTCGTGTTCATACAATATGGTGAAAAATCTCTCGGGTGTATGTTTCGCTTTTAACGAACAAAATTTACAATAATAACCGCGCAACACATTCCAAAACGGCGGAAAATGCGTGACGTGCGCAGTGATGTATAATATCGTTTTCATACAATATATAGATATTATCATGGCATTAATTAATATACTTATTATCGGTGCGCATCATATTATAATTATTTATTATATGTATCGGCTCCAGAGTGACAAATTTATACATGTAGGTTTAAGCGTGTACATAATATATAATAATATATGTACAAAGTACGATTTAAGTTACTATGTATGCCTATATATATATATATATTTAATATATGTATACATAGTATATACTATTAGATTAAACACAACATATACATAATGTGTTTTTACGAAATATATATAATTTATATATATATTTAACGAAACGTGTATATGACGCAATATAATGATGTAGAATATAATAAAATAACAATTATAATGTATAATACTAATAATATTGTAAATAGACTGCAAGTTCCCGCGGGTTGGACGCGCGTTCGAGTTTATACAATAATATAATTTATTGTATAATATTATAATAATTATGTATTGCTGCTACTGTATACATATTTCTTAAGAATGAGTTTTTTTTTCTATCTAGCCTCTAACTTAAAATAATAATATCGATAGTAATAATATATTAAATAAGTGTACAATAAATCGTTTCGTAAAACATAACCAGTGTTTTTTTTTTCTAGACGAAAAACTATCGATCTCCGCATCTTTAAGCGAGTTTAGCGTTTTTTTATTTTTTTTTTTAATATTTATTATGACATGTACATAATATAATGGTATTAATATTATTAATTTTAATTAAAAACTTTAAAACGTATAAGTATTGTAGGTATATATACATAATAATATTACCTAATTGAAATAGTAGGTACATATAATATATAAGCGTTTCTTCGTCGTCCTTACATCTCTCATTTACATATAACTAATAATATATTATAGGCATATTGTAATAATAATAATAATATGTAGCGTTACAATAAAGCAATAATAAATGTAAAACAATAACGGTTTACGACGCTCAGCTTTTAATTCTTCATTCTTTTTCTCTCTTTTTTTTTCATTCATTTATATGCTACAGCATTATATTGCAAATCGCAATATTTATATCATATATAATACTTAAAGTGTATAGGTAACTGTACGAGTATAAGTATGATATACGTTTTATTTTCGTTGTAAATAAATCTACCTATGATTACCGATGTTGTACTAAGGATTTGTACGAAATATATCTGGTATATATTATGTATAGATAGATATATTTATATAAGATATGTATTATAAATATTACGTAAGTTTTGCCTTTTTTTTTGTTTTATTATTATTATTATTATTATTATTATTATTATTATTTTTTTTTTTTACGTTATTTTGTGTTCTGGTTATGTATGACTATTTTTGTTGTATTAATTCATTGTCATTATTATATTGTAACTTTTTTTTTTTTTGTTTGGTTCAACTTTAGTGTTTAGACTATATTTATTGGTGCCAAAATTTATTTTACTTCCTGTATAAACTCCCTCCCCTCTACCCCTATATAAAAGCTTTAATCATTTAGTATGCATATTAAATATATATTTATTGTGTCTTTATAATATTATAACTTATCGGTAGGCATATATTAATGTAAAAAAACGAAATATGCATCTAAAATTTTTTTGAATAATGATTGTAGATTTTTGAAAAATAAACCATATATTATATGTGTATACCTATATTATTTATTATACATTTATTTAATAACTGTGTATTATAATCTTTATATATAGATTATATGGGAATAAGAAAAGCAACAAAATCATATATACATGTGCAGGGTTTACTGCCCATGTTTTAACGAACAATTTTATTATTGCATGTGACCGACGTTTTGTTACAAACGTACGAAAATATTATGAAATGTAAGTGTATTGTGTATTCAATATTGGATAGATCCAGGGTCGAACGCAGGGGCGGGGTTTAGGGGTTTTAACCTCCCCCCCCCGAAATAGCAGGTACAAAAAATTAATTATCTGACCTTCAAATGTATTACTAATAACAATGGTAAAGAATTAAAATAAATTATTAGCTATTAAAAAGTTTCCCTTCTCCCGTGGTTTGTAAATTAATTTTTACATTAAAATTACCATTAAAATGTATGATAATGCAGTTGATATAATGGCAAAAAAACAGAGACGTATAGATCTTGTTTTATAATGTAAATTGAATTGACTAATTGTAATAATTAGTTAATCTATAATATGTAATATGTATATGAGTATATGACATATGTATGAAGTATGAGTGCCTAAAATAAATAGTAAAAGTGTAATACAGTATGAATAATATGATATTTATGAATACCTACTTAAAATATTTTCAAACCCCCCCCCCCCGATATTTTTTCCTGCGTTCGCTCCTGGATAGATCTATATTATAATATAATAACGGTGTTGTACGGACCGACGGAGAAGAGTGCGATGAGCGAAAACGCGCTCGGAACAGAAAGAATTGCGATTGAGCAATATCGATGTTAGCGTTATTATTTTATAATATTACGTGGGTTTGTGTGTGTGTGTATAAAATTGATTTTTTTTCTGTGTAACTAATAATTTTTGGTACATAATATACGTGCTGTAAGTTAATGTAATTTTTTTCTAAACAGTCAGTAGACTATATTTGTAACATTATAAACAATTTCAATATAATTATTATTATTATTATTATTATTATTATTATTATTATTATTAATAGGTATTACTATTATAATCACTTGTGAATGGAATTCTGTTTCGAAAATTAATATTTATGTACGCGTACATAATATATAAGCGATGGTATTATTATTTACTATTTGTCGTACCTGATTAATCCGATTTGTTATATTAGTGTTTGAAATTGATAAAAAAAAAAAAAAAAAACGGAAAAAAAGATATAAAAAGTCAATGCGTGAACTATCCACAGTGTTGTTATTTATAATATATTGCACGAATAATTACGCAAAAACGGCAATACTTTTCAAGCAAAAAATCATATTTGGGAACAATTTACATATATGGTAGTAAGTTAAAGTAAGTACCTATATATATTTTTCAAACTTCGGCGAATTCCGAATTTTCCCATCACTAATACATAGTCGCATCGAAACGTATTAGAATGTTATATTAAATAAACGTTTTTTCACACGTTTGTGAAACAAAATCCGAAAATTTTACCAAAAACCAGACGTGTACGCGTTAATATGATCAATATAAGAACGCAATCACTTACGTGCCAGTAAGACTATCGTCTCCGAGATTTTAAGCACCTATATATATCTCAATAATTGACGCGGATGCAACGCATAAAACAAGTTATTTTCGACTTTCGTTCAGTGGAAACGTTTTTAGATACGTATGATATTACAAAATTTATTGTTTCAGCGTAAATATATTACATACCATTATGACTAGAGCGCGGACTCATTAAAAACCAACCAAATATGGGCATTAAAATGCTCAAATATGCATAAAGAAAAATATATAATTAACAATTTGCAAAAAAAAAAAATCATTTATCTTGATTCTTGCAGAATAATTTGTAACGATATAAATTTTAAATTATGGAACACTAAATTGCTATAAACTTATATATTACAGTTCTGGATAATTTCATTTATATTTGGGAGATCCGTTATTTATACCCATGTACGAGTAAACCTATTTACTTATTTCTATATTAATCCAAACCATAAAAATATTAGTAATTGTTTTTTATATTATAATATGGTATATTATATGTCATATTATATTATAAATATGTCTGAAAAAAAACCAACCAAGTATGAGACATAAAAGAGGGGTTTCTAACATTTTTTACGGTAGGCCAAATCTGAGATTTACTTTGGAATCGCGGGCCAAAATTGCTTAGAGATGTATCAATAGAAAATTTAATCGAGGATAGATAAGAATTATTTTCTGACCATTTTATTATCTTATATTGTATTTTAATATAGTTGTAAACAACACCCGAAGAAACAAATGTAGTCTATCGTTTATAAGTAACTTAATAAATTATTTTTTTAATAGGACATTATATTAATATTTTCAAAACCTAAATGAACTTGGTGGGCCATTTAAAAAACTTTACGGCCTGTAGGTTGGACTGGTTGATAACCCTTACGCTAAAAGATTGGTGGTAGAGAAATAGATAATTCAACTGTAATTACAGTACTTTTAACTGTAAAATAAAACATTTTATTCTTAATATTCTTAAAATTTAATTTTTATTTACTTAATAACATGGTTAGTGTAGTATCATTTAGGACACGAGTTTTTGAACATCGGGCTCAATACGGGAAAACTTTAAAAATGTCGCCGACCCCGACCCCGGCATGAAAATTGCCCTCGAGTCCGCGGAGCTAAGAACCATAGGCGGACATATGATTGAATTTTTTGAGGGGCTATAATATTTCGAAATAAAATGATAATTATAAAAACAATGGATAAGATTTCAAATAAAGTTTGGGGGCTATTAAAATATTCAGGCGGCTAAGCCTCCCCCTCTGATGTCCGCCTATGCTAAGAACCATGCTGTATCAAATCGTTACCGGTTGTTTGTATATAGCAGCAACACACACAAGAGCTGTATATATTATCGTGTTGTATTTATTCGTACTGTGTTGCTGTAGGTAATATAAAAAGGAATAAAAAACAGAAAAAAAAGAACGATACACATGCGCGTGTCCGTGGTAATGCAGGTATACTTGTGCGCGCATTGTGAATAGTATAATATAATAAATTATGTACAGGATTATGATATAATAATTTTAAAAATAATAATACAAGTACGCGATGTGATGTATTGGCAAACAGATGTTTGAGATTGTTTCGCGCGCGTGCGACCGTACCTTGAATAAAAACCCGAAAGTCCTATTTTTCCCTTTCGTCTTTTCTCTCATTCTCCCTATCAATCTTTCATGTCTCCGCCTCACTCTCTCACTCTCTTTTGCTCATTTCTTACGAGCTCTCCCGCATTATGGTGCAGGCATGGAGTTTTTTTTTTGTTTTTTTGTTTTTTTTTTTTTTTCATTAATTAATCCGCGACTACTAAGGCCATTTGATATAGTATAGATCAGGGGTCACCAACCTTTTCAAACACGTGAGCTACATTCGAAATTTTAAGTCCCTGGTAATCTACATCTAGTATAATTTTGGTCTTCAGGAAGAGATTTGTTTGATGAGTAGAAAAAAAAGGTCTCAAAAAAATAATAATAATAATTTATTGTTTCTGCATAATAATATCCGGTTATTTACTATGGGATCGACCGATAGCAGTAAAATTAATTCGTATAACTTCCGACCTATATGCCTAGAGAGATCGACTGGTTGGTGACCCCTGGTATATATTGTTGATTTGGGAACGGTAGGATATTGGAACACGTATATGTAACAAGGTTTCGTTGCTAAAAACTCGGGTGGTCACCCATCCAGGAGTTGGCGATGCTAAACGGTGCTTAACTTATCAGCCACTGCGCTTAACCGCACTCCACCACGCCATGCCCCATGTATAGTTTTTTACGTACCGTATAGATCAGTGGTTCCCGACCTTTCTGTTCTATGCCCCCCTTTAAGGATTTTTAAAAGTCTCGTGTCCCCTTTGCTATTGAAAAAAATTATCACCTCATTTTTTCCCTACGTTTTACAAGTAATCTGTACAATATATTTGTTTAGTGGCATCTTTATTGACAGGTACACGATAACGATAACCGGTCGTCATTCATTTTTCATTTTTTCCCCACACTGTATAAAATACAAATATAATACATATAATCATAAATAATTTAATTTTGTGATAACCGCTTGCGCCTCCCCAGCAATGTTGATACGGCCCTCAAGTTGGGAAACACTAATATAGATCGTACAATTATAACCCTACAACGATATTCGATGGCGCGAAATAATGAAAATCGCGAATTAACCGTAATGTTATGTTGAACATCTTTCGATGCGTACCAGTGTATAACTCGACCGCGGCAGAACGCGCGTCCTATTATATTGTAATTTGTAACGGTTTTCTGCGCAAGCAACTTATTTTATCCGCAGAACATTAGAGATATTATGCGCTATGTGGAAAATTGACGGCACTCTAAAAACCAGGAACGCTAATTTCAGATCACAACTCATAAAACAAAATATGATTTATGGATACGATGATTTGCTATTCAACTATCGTTTCATTTTGCGTGTAGGTATGCCGTGGCGTATTACTATATAAACGTTGAACAAATCTCTCATATGGCAATTTCTATGATAAATACGGTGATGGTAGAAGGTGTAAATATAGATATGTAAATAGATATTAACAAAAAAAATAAATAAATAAATAAATATAGTAGCGAGTTGATCGCCTGAAGTAAAAAAGTAATATCCATTACAAAACGTATTTAAACTTTAAACAATAATATTGTTAAATCAATTGTTATTGTATATTTTACATTTCTTCGCGAATCGCTCGAAAGCATACGGCGTATATGTAATATACCCTATTATGGGAACACCACTGTGTATATGCCGTGATATTTGGTATGAATACAAAATATTTCATAGTAAGTTTAAAAAAATATAAATCGTAACATAATATATTTATATATATATAGGTGTACAGTACTATTTAGTAGCAATTTGTAACGTTTAATGCGATGATATTGTATTATTTTTACTTACCCGCGTAGTACTTCGATATTTGGTTGGATAGAAGAAATTATAGTGCACTTATGATGTATGCAATCTGTGCATAAATTATGTCACACACATAACTATAAATAATGATTTTCACCCAGTTGTGTCCGGTCAGTCCTTGGAACCACCAGATTACTCTTTCGCTAGAACTTGGTACAGTTTGAGAACTGCTGGTCTATATAATGCATTTTATAATATTATATAATTTATTAGTCACGGGTATAATCACCGAAACGCATCCAACCGTCATGCCGTTATTTTTACGGTAGAGTATAAAATACTGCGTAGTAGGTTCTATGTTTGAATTCGTCAAGTTAATCGAGTGATTATTATTAATTTAATCGTTCAATATCCGGTGGAATTTTGTCCTCTGTATGAAGATATAGATGTAGACGTGTTACAAAACGTCGATGAGAAAATCGAATCATAGTCGTTCGTTTACGGCTGCCAAAAGACAGCGAATTTTTCCAGAAAACCAAAGTGAGTATCGAAAACGTAGAAATCAACCTAGAACTGCAATATAGGGTACATCAAGAAGTATTGTAAATTTGTATTAAATGTACCTAAAATTATTACAATCCACAAAACACCACAATAAGTACCTGCAGCATAAGATATATATATATATTTTAGATTCTGAACGGAGTGATGGAATCTATTGATTTTACAATGATGTGTGTTTTTTTTCTTTTTTTTTTGTGTCTGACGACAACTTTTTTTGCAGTAAAAATGCTTCGATTTGCTTATACAGCAATTTTTCTGAAAGGAAAATGAATTTAGATGGTACATAGGCTAGTTAAAAATCCAACTTTTTTAATACTTTTTGCAAAAACCGAAAAAAACGTTAAAAAAATTACGAAAAAACGGGAAATTTTACGCAAAATCACGTTTTTACAAACTACATTTTTTTAAAATGCTCTAACTCAAAAACGAAAAACCGCAACAACTTGAAATTTTCACCAAATCTTTATATTGGTGTTCTCTATACATGGTTACGTTTTCAAAGTATTTTGACATATTTTGACTTATTTATAGACAATTTAAATTTTCGATTTTTGTAAGTTTTTTTTTTTAAAATATCTATAAAATTTTTTTGCCTGTCCAAAAACTCTTGAAAATGAATTAAAGGATTAAATATAAGTAATACTAATTGTAACTAAAAAATATCGGAGATGGTTTTACTCAAATTTTTTTTATAAGCCCATAAACTTCAAATTTGTATAAAATATGTTAAAATCGCGATAATTTGC
Source organism: Chaitophorus viminalis (assembly GCA_025469195.1). Taxonomy (NCBI): domain Eukaryota; kingdom Metazoa; phylum Arthropoda; class Insecta; order Hemiptera; family Aphididae; genus Chaitophorus; species Chaitophorus viminalis. Next base: position 441,378 of record JAIPRK010000014.1, on the reverse strand, counting down.
AAGTTATTTTGTAGTTGAAAATTCATAAAATTTTTTCTATTTATACTTAAGATTCAAAATTTTAACACTTGGTTGTTCATAAGCTTACCTTCAAAAATATTTAAAAAAAAATTCTACCAGACTTAAGAGGAAAAATTTTATGACTGTTTTAAATTTAAATTTTTACGAAATTTCATTATAATTCAATTTAAATATAAAACACTATATTATTATATACACATTTTAGACAAACATATTAACTCCGTTCAGAATCGTTATTCGTATACAATGATATCTATTATTGCATTCAAATTTAACAAATTCATTGTAATAATGACCTATTATATAAACGAGGTACACTCCACCCCCAACTATACAGCAAAGCGAGGTCCACCCGTTCTTTTTTTGTAGTGAAAATGAAAATATTTCTATATTCATATTATTGTATCTAAATAAAAAATGATTTGGAACTCGGGTGTCAGCTGGTATATAATATACGCGAGACAGACAAATGTAAGTAAATTTCATTTTTACAATAAAATATATTGTATAGAAATGTACTTATTAAACTAAAGTCATTTTTGTCTCTCTCTCTCTGTCTCTCTTTCCGCTCGTGTACTGTATAAGAAATAGCACATAAGAAGGACGATAGATGGATAATGACAAATAAAAACAGCAAATTGTCGTAATATTTACAATCTACATACCTATTACACAAGTTAAATAAACACATCAATAGTCTTTGTAAAATGTAAGTATCTACATTGGAGGTTGGACTGCATACATAAGACTCGTTTTGGGACCAGCACTACATACTATATACTTATGAATACTGTGACTGAATGTAACATACAGCTTAAAAGGCGAAATGAGAAAAAAGGCTACAAAACGTGTCGTTTTTGAGATTTAGTCTTTCATCCTTACACCGATTTCTAGCGCCATCTGTCCGCACATGCCGACGAATGACCGGTGACAACAGCTGGCGACGGGAGGATTTAGATACCAACAACGATCAGCTGTGCAAACGGGTCCTAATCGAATATTGTGACGGTATAATATGTTTATATAACTTATAAGACCGGTATATCTCGATATTTTCCGTGTACCTCGAATGGAATGATATTATTGTAATATTGTATAATAATAGGATGATCTTCTCGAAATCCACAATTTTAGGGCTGAGGACATAATGTATAGGTACTCAACAGATAATCTTATAACATGATTTAAAGGTTTTTTCCCAATGATTAAATTAAACAATGTATTGTCTAAAAACAATTTAACCATCATGCCATGACTATATAATTAATAAATAAAAAACATTATTATTTTTTTTTTTTTGTAGATAGAAACTTGATACATTATTATACTGTACAGCGCGCCGACAATCCAACTCAAAATGTTAAAATAACTGATCATCATTTTGATGAATGTTTTAAAAATAAAATAATAAATGTAAATGTTACAACATATAAAATATTATGTGTATCGATTACATTTAATTACCTTGCTATCATGTCCGTTGATGAAAGCAAAAAAATAAAAAATAATACCTTTAAATATGTTACAAAATGTCATGTTTAAAAAAAAAAGATGAGTAAAACCCTAAAAACGTCTCGAACAGCATAATATACCTAAATATGTGAAAACGCATATATTAAATAATTAAGCTAATCAGTCACTTTACCTACAGTTGTAATAAAGTTTTGCGTTGATACGTAAAAAAAAAAAAAAATATAATACAATTGGGACCGTTCAAAACAAATATGCAATTGCATAAATGTCCTCTCTGTCCTATGTGTTGATGTGTTGTAATCATTACATTCCATTATGTCGTCGTACCCATTCACATTATATACCTGCAAATAAACGATCTAGCATCATCAGTATAAGAATAATTCTTATTATTGATCTGGCGGAACTATACGAGTACATATTTCTAAAATTCTTCAAAATAACTTGATTTAATTGGTTATATTATGTAGGGCAGAGGACTTTTAGCTCTAAAAAAGCACTAAGTATGCAAACACTTACGCATCTATAAATTGTATACAATATGCGCTTATTTTTTTTTTTTTTGCCCCTCTATTTAAAAGTATTTATAAAATAATTAATATATAGGCGTTAAAATAAAACAATTACCTATTTACCTAATTTATCAATTAATATTATGCCTAGTGTTTTCAGTTTTAACGTGAATTTCAACGTGACACTAAATGTTTTGAAAGGAACCGTTCCACGAGGAAAAAAATCGCTATTTTGGACTAAGTGAAATCGCTTCCTCCGGGCAGTTCACAACGTAAAATTACCAAAAAAAATATGCGTTGCAAAAAACGAATGCAAAACAAAAACCATTTTCGATATCATAAATTGTTGTGTTTTTGAACCAATTTCGGTTTATATATGGGCAATCGTTTAATGTGGGCAAACAGGGATGGTCCGGATGTGTCCACATTATCGCATTAAATCCGCTGTATTTAAAACGGTACATACACGGCAAATGCGGTGTGCGACGAGACGCGTCACATGCACCGGAACTCGAAACGATGAGCAATCGTCGCGTCTCGCGCGTCAGAAACACCGTGCCAGCAGCAGGATCATCGTTCAGAGCGTTTAAAATCGTCCGGCCAATAATAATTCCCTGCCGTCCAACGCGCGCACATATTATTATACGAAACGAGTTTCACGCGCGCGCCGCGAAAGCCAAAAACGAACATAATCCTTTAATCCTAGCGCGTCCTAGCAATACGTATAATATATACCGCGCGCTCAACGGCGGCAACGCGTTTCTAGAATGATAATGATAATAATAATAATAAAAATATAAATATATATATATATACGAGATATACGCGCACCACCGCCACCACACGTATATAAGTACTATAAGTAATAGTAGATTTGGCCGCGACAGTCGTAGTATTATAATGTATATTGTATAGTATAACGCGGAGTAGATTAAATTTAGTACCGACTATTACAGCGCGACAACAACCTATATATTATGCATATTATGATAATTATACGTATATATATAAACTGCACTAAGACGCGTTCTGTGTATTATTTATACGCGCGCGATGTCATTATTAGCTCGCTCAAACATATACTCGTATAGATAATATTATTATACTGCCCCAAACCATTGATTATAAATAAGTGAATAATTTATAATCGATGATGATACGTTTACAGGTACTTACACAAAACACAGCGGAGACGATGACACACACACACACACACACACACACTTGTACACGGTAGTAATATATTGTTCGACCTATTACATAATCCAACTACAAATTCTAAATCCGCGTGTAGCCTCCACGACGAAAAACGTTAATGAATAAAAAAACATTATACCATCGTCGTCGTCGTATCGGTTGGCGAATACCTCTTCCTTACTCGCACCGTCGTGATCATAATTAATTTGAATATATTTCATTTCGCCATGGCTGATTTGCAAATCAACATGATATCATCATGTAGTATTATGATTACAATATTATTTGGTCACTAAAATCATTGTGACTATATTGTTAACATAATGTTATAAGTTATAAGACATTGATACATGTAAATATTTCTAATAGGTACAGATTAAAATAATTCAATATCGTGACTCGTTTTCGATGAAACGTTATAAGATTCAACCTTAAAAAAATACATGGCGATCAATTTTACGGATTGCCATAGGCTCATGGATACTTCTTGAAATTATAATAATACGCGGAACAGGTGTAATCTAAATTTTCCACTGTATACCATCGTGGAAACGCGTACTATCATATTTAAATATATTATATGTGTTGCCCGTACACATTCCGAGACCTAACATTTTCAAATTTTCATACTACGAGCACTTTATTTCAAGCAGATGTATTTCGTAGAATATTTGACGTACTAGGTTAAACACGAGCTTATATATATATATATACCAATGTGGCTATATAAATTACCTTCTGAAAATTTATTTAAATGTATTATATAGAAACGATGTAATAACAATGTACACTTAATATTATTTCCGTTAAATCAATATTCTACGATAAACTGTTTTTCAATTTGATGACACATCTATAGTGTTCAACTACAATAAATTATTTATCTTTTTTTCATTTTTGCAAATTTAATACCTTTTAGGGGCATGTTATTAATTATATTAATATAAATTTATTCGATATTGGTACATATCATCAGACACATTTTCAAATTTCGTTGATCGTTTAGGCCCTGGCCTACCACGGTCATTTTTCATAGTGAAAAAGTGGTCTTCTTCAATCGAAAGCGCACGCACACGGTCAATGTTTCAAATCCGAGTAAACAAGACGTATAACATTATATCATATCCTATATTCTATAATACATATTATTCACTGTGCAAACGCGACGAACGCACAGGTCCGGATCCGAGCATGCGGTTCATTATACCGCAAGCCGCGTTATAATAATACTGGCTTAGACGAATTAATTATTATTATTATTTTTTTTATACAGCGGCTTTTTACACTCCTCGCGTTCTTGTGAAACGCCGACGAGTTTGACTTTTTTTTTTAAAAAAAAAAAAAACTACGCGCGTAGTTTCGACCCGGAAATGATAAAATAAGCTAGCAGCGAGCACAAGACGAGCACGCCGGGTGACCTTGACACGAATAATAATAATAATAATAATCCATCGACTCCAGGTCGCGACCGTCGTCGAGATCCGTTAACACTTTTGATGGCTATATAATAATAATAGTAATAATAGTAATAATACGTACAGCTTTTTCTATACGCTGATGCACGCGCGGTAATAAGCGAGTATGAGTTTACAATAAAATAATAATAATATGAAAACTTTGTGGGGTTATGCTCGTGTACGGACTTGACTTATTGAGCGGCGTTTAGTCGGTACATTGGCTTATGGTTTGTTACGAAATGTACGAGATAGGGCTGGACCATCATCCGCATATAGTGTTGTATCATAACATCGTTATGTTCACCGCAGCTTTCCTACGTTGTCTAGCCGGCGTTGTACCGGATGATGATCACCCATCCAGTAACACAGTAACGGAAAGCAAAAATATGTTACCCGTAATATTATGCACTAGGCACGTATTCTGCAGACAGCTCTATATGGCTGTATCCACCTCTTTTTCCACCTCAGCATTCTGCACCTATGCACACAATGGCTAGAAATACTGCAGCTGGTCTAATGGGAATTTGACGAGTTATATTATAAAATAAACAACGTACGATTAGGCAAGTATACACATGGCATGTGTATCGTAAAGATGACCTTGTGATATAGTGGTGCAGTGAATATTTGCGGACAATGATAATTGGGCAGTAGGTACGTATAACATATAATTCTTACTTCCCACCCACCTATTTCATTTAAAGATACAATTTTAAGGTAGTTAGCATATTTTATGGATTTGTAATTGTAATTATTGATAATCGTATATTTTGGAGTTCTGATAATGTAATAAACGTTTAGTTCTGAGTGTATTAAAACCATAAACATTAACAAAATTTTTACGATTACCGGTATGTAAAATAAATTATACAAAATTTTCGCTTTAACTTCTAGACGTGTCCATCACCCTTCCGCAAGGCTATACTATTATTATAGAATTATTATTATCATAATTTTATTTCATCGGACAGTCCACCTCGTGAGTTGCCAAAACACACAGTATACAAAATCAATTTTTTTGATATACATTTATAAATAAAATGAACTTTTTTTCTCTACCAATTTATGAGATTTAAAATTTTTATACACAATATTAAATAGTTAATGTTTTAAAACATGTCTATTGGTCTTATCTCATAGTGGACATATAGTGTGTTGCGTAAGAAACAAAAAAAAAAAAAAAAAAAAATTAAAAAATTAAAAACATAAAAATTTATACATAAAGATTGTTTTTGATTAATGCTAAATGGTTTTGCTATTTAACATCTAACAGTATATTCTACTCTGCTATAAAAGACATTTTTTTAACTATTTGAGCAATCAAATATTTTACATTCAAAAACAACTATTAACCATATATCCCAACACTCATATGTAGGGGTAAATGGTAAGAACGACAAGTACAAAAACAAACAGAAAGTGCAAGTTAACAGTGATACATACAAATTTTTACTAATCTTTTATATTTTATTAATTTTTCTTATTCTACAAATTATGTGCTCATTATATATAATAAATCAACAATTATATTTAGATAGCCGTACAAAAGTTTCTTCTGTATGTGATATTAAAATAAATTAAAATTAAATTAAAAAAATTATTCTATATTCTATACCTTTAGGCTAATATAATATTTGATAGCTTACAGTATGTAAGCACACGCGAGTAGTTTCTTGTCATTAAAACTCATTTACAGTATTTTAACAGGAATGTAAACGTAATTATATAATGGTCTTAATGAATTACATTTAATGAATTCAAACGCATTTATCAAAAACCTGTGTGCGCCAGTACAGACGCCAGAAGCCCAGAAGTGAATACCTACTTGTTTTTAGTCGGAAACGGTAAAGGTGAAAACGTTTTAACAGATCGACAAAATACTATTATAAAAAAATACTAATAAATTATATTAACACTGCATTTTTCACGCCTTGTATTCTACTATACGTATAAGCGAGGTAGCGCTGGTACAACAAAGTAGTATATCATTCTATAGTAAATTATATAAATGTTTGGTCCTTACTCCTGACGCTTTCGCCTTTCTTCATGAGTAGACTTCCTGTGAAGAAGTATTCCGTGCCAAAAACACTAAATATACTATAAGCTTATCCGTCGCGCGTTGTTGCGATCTCAAAAACTTAAAAATCGTTCATCGCTTCCCGGTTCCCTATAACAACAATTTGACTGTCACAATATGGTAATTATGGTAATTAGCATTAAAGGAACATTTTATGCATATTCTAATTTCTATTTAAAAGCAAGTAGTTGGCTAACGAATTTCGCGTGACAATTTTCAATACGTAAATTATATTATTTTGGTCGAATCGATTTAAATGTATTTATTTTTCTCAACAAATTTGCGTGCATTGTCGACAATTATACCGAAAAAGGAAAAACAAAAAATATCGGTATCTTCGAGCACTCGATCAATGTAGTTGAAATATAGTAGTATAGTGACCAAAAGTAACAACCTATACCATGAATTGCTAATATTTAAATGATGTAAGATGGTACCATTAAAACCAATTCCTCAGACAAGGCTATCTCATATGCAAAGCCGGGTTATTCAGCTAGTTTCAAGTATTTTAAAATAATATTATAATTATGTTCACAACTAAATTTTAGAATATTTATAGTTTTTTTTTTGCGCTCACTGGTATGAAACTAGGAAGAATAAATATTCTAATTATTTTTAATCTTATAACAATCTCCACACTCAAGTATATTTTGGTACATATGATGTTATAATATTAATTTTATGTTATAGTTGATATTATAATGACTTACCTATAATAATAAAAACACAAAAGATGTAACACAATAATTATTAACATATTATGCATATTTAATGTTAACCATACGCTTGTATATCAGTTGTCCGTTTGCCGCATTGCCACTTAAATTACCTACTGAAATACTGTTAGTATTTGTTTTGGTAGGTGGGTAGATGGGGAGTGTGGGAGTGTAGACCTTTATAATAAAGTTTTTTCCTACTACTTTTACTTTTTCATAATAATTATGGGACACCAGGAACGGAAAATGTTAACGACATTTTTTCCAATTTCATCCAAATTATGATGATAGTTATAAATGTATTTTAAAATTAAAAAAAGTACTGCAGAAATTGCAGATACAAAATTGTATAGATTTTTTATTATTTGAAATTCTTTAAGACTACATAGTGTTTTCCGAATGCGATAATTATCTCCATCGCCTTCAAATTAATATAAACAATTAGTACACATTTTTACAGCATATTTTTTGTTTTTAATTTCTCATCTCCATCGTGTAAGGTTATAAGAATCTAAACAATTAAAATATTATAATATTTTTTTCAAAATGAAATTTTATGGCGCTGTAATATTTTCATTTTGCATTTCGTACGCTATGGAATAACATTTATCTTTTGTTTATAATTTTATGAATACGACTAGACTTCTATGTATTATATGGGTAAATGAGTTAATTAAACTGTTGAATATTTTTTTCATAAAATGTTTACCAATTATTAGAGCGTTTAATTATTTATTTTATTTTTAATTAATTTTATTTATTTAACTTAGTTATACCTAAATAAGACTATATATATTTTTAATACTACTTAATTGCCAGTTCTCTGTTCTGACCGTAATAATGTATGCACGTATGTAATCCGCCGTTAACTTGCACTATCGCAAATTTACGCCGTCATGCATATTACGACTGATAAAATTATGATCGTCTAATATATTTCGTTAATTAAAATCCGATTATGTCTCGTAAAAGACACTTTTAAACACAATCTTTCGTAACCATCGTCGTCTATCAAGCCAGACGATACGAAATGTAAAGTGTTTATTTTCAAAGTTAATTTAATGTTACTTTTATCTTTTTTTGTCAATATAGTATTTTATCTTTTTATTCTACTTGAGTTGCGTTTATTTTTTAAAATATAATTTTTTTTGAAGTGTTTCTTTTTTTTTTTTTTTGGTATCTCGAGAATTGGTAAAATTTTAATTTTTGATGGTCAACTTTTTAAAAGGTACTAAAGCAGTGTAATAATTATTTTCTTATCTAGTACTCGTTTTCGTGGTCAAGTAAGAAATAATATAACAATGCATAGGTAAATTAAACTCACACTCGAACATCCAGTACTCGTTTTCGCAGTCAGTTGTTCGAGTGTAAAACAACCTTGTAGAGTGGTGGAGTGTGAAGTATGAGGAATTTTATCTGATATAAAACTCCTGCGCAATACTCGTGGTCCAGGGTCCAACAGGAAAAGACCAGAATATAAACAGGTACAAACAATATAATGTAAGCAATATTTACAACAGGTCTTAAACTTACTACTAGTTCTCGGTCAGGAAATTAATCTACCGAAAATATCTATTTTATACGTCTTACTTTTACGTGGCTTATATGACACCTCTCCGAAGACTATTTACCAGCTCTCCTTTAATCGTAGAACCATCATCGCATCAAAACGATGGCACAATTACCTCGGTGATTGTATATATATACGAGAACTCAATCCAGTTTCCACCAATATACATTAAAAACTTAAACAAGATATAATTTACTTTTAAATCTTCAAAATAATTTTAGATTCTGAACGGAGATTCTGGACTATTGATCTGAACATACAATGATGTATGTTTTTTTTTTTTATTTATTTATTAATTAATTTTATTTTTGTGCCTGTTTGTGGCAGTAAAATATGCTTCGATTGTCTTAAACAGCAACTTTTTTGAAAGGAAGCTGAATGTATATGGTACTTAGATAAGTCAAAAATAAATCTTTATCAATACTTTTCAAAAACGTCAAAAAAACATGATAAAATTACTAAAAACGGGATATTTTTACGCAAAATCACGTTTGGACAAAATTAATTTTTTAAAATGCTCTAACTCAAAAACAAAAACAACAAATACTTAAAATTTTCACCAAATATTTATATTGACCTTTTCTATACAAGGTTAAGTTTTCAAAGTATTTTGAAATTTTTCGACCTATTTATAGATAATCTACATTTACGACTTTTCAAATTTCTTTTTTTTTAAATTTAGATAAATATTATTATATAATTGTATAACAATTTACAATTTATTATAATATATTTTATTATTAATTATTATATTATATAATTATACATTTAAAGTCATACTTATTGCTATTAAAAAAAATTGATAATCGCAACACAAATTGTTTTTTATAAGAATATGAATTTGAAATTTGTATGAAATGTGTCAAAGTTGCGATAATTCCCAAGTTATTTTGTAGTTAAAAATTCCTAAAATGTTTTCCATCTAAACTTAAGGTTCAAAATTTTAATACACAAGATTATTCATAAGTTACTCTTTAAATAAATATTAAAAAAATTTCTATCGGACTATCAGGAAAATTTTTTATGACGGTTTGAGAAATTAATAAAAAATTGCATTAAATAACAATATAATATCCTCTAACGATTTTAACTATGAATAGAAAACGCTAATATAAACATTTAGTGAACATTTTAAGTATTTGTGGTTTTTTTTGTTTTTGAGTTAAAGCATTTAAAAAAAATGTATTTTATCAAAAAGTGGTTTTGTCTAAAAATTCCCGTTTTTTGGTCATTATTTTATGGATTTTTCTGACGCTTTGGTAATTTTTAACTTTTGATAATAGTACCAACTATATTCATTTTCTTTTCAGAAAAGTTGCTCTACAAGGAAATCAAAGCATTTTTACAACTCCAAAAGGTTTTGTAAGACACAATAAATAAATAAATAAAACAATTATAAAATTAATACCTTCATCACTTTATTTAGAATCTAAAATAATGATCCAAAAGTACTAAAAATGATCTAAAATAGCAAAAAAACAAAATTCTGAGGAATCGAGTATTTTGACAATTGCAATGGTACGATATTAGTTATTTCATTAAATATTATTATAACCATAGTGACGGCGAAAAATGAACTAAATATCTACTTATATATTATACTAGCATTTTATAGACATTTCATGATTTTCGAAAAAGTTCGAAAGCGTTCGTGCTGTTCATAGGTACAGGCACTTGAAATTTTCAATTTAATGTTAAACCGCCTACTATATTATCAGGCAATTCGGTTTTACTATACTGTATTAAGTTTTGTCCGGGTAAGTAATATTATTTACCGTATGAGTTTAAACAATTGGAATATATTATTGTGACGACGTAAACAGCGTAAATGGAATATTAGATACCGATGTACATTGTACTCGTCGTATGAATTCAATTAAAAACGATTAGGAACAACGAATAACAAATAACGAATATTATTATAAATGAAACAAAGTTTTTCCATTTCTGTAAAATATTTTTGATCTTTACTGTTTATTTTCACCATTCACGCGCGTTTCCAAAAATGTTCACGATATACATAGATACCGCTTGCACTTGTCTTTACGTGCGTTCACACGTACTATAATACATTTATACTTAGATATAAATATTTCTTACACGCAGTGTAGCTGCAGTGCAGGTGTTAATGGCCATTGTCTTTAATTAAGTAACTAAGATATTATGTAAAACAGTTTTAATTTATTCGAACATCTTAAATATATGTATACAATTGTGCAAGGTTAAATTAATTAAAACTAGGAAGGCAAGTGAGATTTGAATCTCATTCGTTATGCATATATGTATATATATTATTGTATGTATTGTGTTTTCTGAATGAATGAGATATCAATACACAATTTATTATGAAATTAACAACACATTAATCCCTTAACAATAATTATCACGTTATTGCGGGCGTATACTACCTATGTATAGCTTATACATACCTACTGCAGTACGACAATTCGTTGCGAAATCCGTTTTTTTTTTTTTAGATATTTGGACAGGTAACACAAGACTTATAAATCATGATGTTCATAATTAAAAAATTAAAAATATTTTGCGTGCATATTTTATTATAATTATGATTCTATTTTTAGGAACATATAACGTTGGTTCGGAAACGCAAGCGCGAACATAAACACGCGGGATTCTTAAAATATTCGATTGTTATTATTATTTTAATTATTATCCATATATTATTTATTGAATTAAATCTATAAATTATAGTAATATAATTGAGCTGCAGCAATATAACAAAAATACACACTATATGGTTTTCGAACTAACTTCGTAGATTATTATTTTTTTTTGTTATTTGTGTACAGTTTTTAATTAGGTATTACAAATTTTATTGTAATATATATATTTTATAATATTATGAAATAATTTTTCGAATATTGGCAAACAGATAAAGTGCAATTTAACTGATTAAAAGTTAGCCGTTCTTAGGTCCGAAGATATTTAAGATGTTTTAAATTGACCGTCCTACATGATTTAAGAAGGAACAATTTGAATAGATAATGTCCTACTTAATAACGGTTTATTGAGGTCTATATTGAAAATTAAATTGTATACACGTATTAATGCGTACTGTATGTTTTGGTATCGGATAATTGTTATAAAATACGGTACAAATACCATTATTACTTACTGGCCAACATGCATTTAATAAAATTTTACTAATTATTTTCGTAATAACCATTTTTAATATTTTTCTTATTTGCTTTCCATTTTTAAAAGAACTCAAATATCATCAGATGGTTATGTATATTATTTATATTATGAATATTATATATATTTCATATACGTACATTTATAAAGTTTTTTTTGAACAACATTATATACAGTTGTTCATTTTTTTTTTTTTTTTCAAGTTTTAATATTAAGTATTTTAATATTTAGTTAAGTAGTGTAGACTGTATAGATAATATATAAATGTTATGTATTATTTCTTAATTGCGTTTAAATGTGCGTTATACGTGCTTGAGTGACAGGTGCTTTTAAAAATTAGGTATGTTTATAGTGAATTCGTGTATAGATTAATATGATAAACAAATTATTATTTTAATGATTACAGCAAATCAAAATAAAAGTTATATTATAATTTGTTTATGTATATAATTATATATATATATTTCTTTCGTAATAATGTTATACAAATACAACGTAGCAAATGTACAATAATTAAGAGATATAGATGCCGGCTTACACGTAATACTTATTATATATAATTAAGTAATTAATGAGTGCTCTTTGTATAGAAATCGACGTATAGCAGGTATACATTACTTTATAAATTATATGTTATTTTATGTTATGGTTTATGGGGTGTAAACGATCAATAAAAATGGTGTATAATTTAAAATTTTAGGTACATAGTATTGTATACTGAAGATGACAAATATTGTACAGGATTATCTGAATATGATCCGAAGGAAAATATATTGATAATCATAAGTACTGCACAATCAACATTTGTCAATGATAATAATTATGCACAACAGTAAATATTTATTGTAGCAAATACAATAAATACGTTTCTTTGAAAACGTTCCTATGAAAATGCACTCCGCAAAACATTTGTTTTTCGTTATGCTAAATACTGATCTTTCCCGATGACTTCAAAATTTTCAACTTCCACATATTATTATTATTATTATTATTATTATTATTATTATTATTATTATTATTATTATTATTATTATTATTATTATTATTATTATTATTATTATTATTATTATTATTATTATTATTATTATATTTCTATTGTTTGACACCGTTTCATTCGAGAAACAGAACATGGTACATAGTATACGGGAATCTCGTTCGCGTTGGCGACGCACGTCGGCGCATGGTGCCCTAGTAACCGGTGATGCGCAATCCGTACAGTCCGTCCGGTACGGTCCGACCTTACTCGTTTTTCGCCTTCGAGACCGGCTTTCGGGTTTCTGTCTTTGTTCCGCATGCGATCCTGATACCCGGCCAACGGACCACTTTCAAGTGTTTCGCCGTTTCACGCCCTTTCACACTTTCGCATAATACACCGAACACACGCATTTTCACGAAAACGATTGCGTTGTTGATGGCGCAACATTTTCCGCGCATGTCGCTGCCGCCATTGATTGTTGCATAATATTTTCGCACTCGATCCCCGTGGATCTTAATATATAAACAATTTTCGAAGTTTTCAACTTGATTGCATTTTTTTCCCTCGATTATTTTTTCTTTGGAATGTTGACTCACCTGAAAAATTATATGCTTTTCCTACCAATTGATTGTTAACATTCCGTTAACATTTAAATTTTTTTTTTAGTTACTCGAGACACTTCTGCGATGATCCATCATCAATTATTGGTTAAGTATTTAAACACTTATTCTATTGAAGTTTGTATAACTTATCACATTTTGTGAATGTTTGATAAGCAAAAACTAGTATTTAATTTAAACAAGTTTGGTTTGTGTATATTGTGATGGTATACTCTACAAATACTTACCTGTATGTAATTTTTATTAACGCCAACAATTTAAAGCTATTGGGATCAAATTATTAATTTATGTACCAATAAAAATAAATGTTAACTACTTAAAACTATATTAACCACTATAAATCATCAAAAATTATAATAATTGTTTGTGTGTATATAATATTTAGTCTATAGAATAGTATAGATCAATGGTTCTTAAACTTTTTTGGTTCCAGCGCCTCTTTATCGTTATAACTGACAACTAACGCCCCCCTATAACAAAATCAAATTTTTTCTTATAAATATTAATATATATACATATTTAATTATTTATTTATCAGTATACTAAATTAAAATAAAAATTTTTGTTGTAAGAACTAAGAAGATAGTTATTGTTATATTTTACTTCAATTTACAAAGCAATTTTACTTTACAATACAAAAATATTTTACTTAAAAATGTAAAAAAATTGGCATATGCAATTCCAATTATTCTGATTTCGTGCTTAACAATTCTTAGTGTTGTATAGAATATTAATACATTTAATTATTTTTAACCTACAAATTTGAAAAAGCTCACAACCACCTTAAAACTATCGCCCGGCCCCCGCAGAGACCGAAATGCCCCAAAACAGCCGAAACCGTCCCCGTTATAGGTTATATAATATCCAGAATAACTGGATTATAGATTAATAATTTAATTGAAATATAAAAATATATACTCTTCGAACCTTCCGATAGTAGATAATCATAAATATTATTTCTACTGTTGCAAGCAACCTGTGCTAGGAATTTAGAAAGTTCCTTTCAAGTGACTTCCATTAATTTAGTTATTTAATCAGATTAAGGTTAAACATTACAATAGTTGATAAATATTATTTAATTAGAAATACAAAATAAGATTTTGGTTATAGTATAACATTATATACATAATATATTATTATCTGCATTGGATTTTATATAGTATAGTAAATTTTGTGAATTTTGCGTTTACATATAAGACTAAAATATCAATTGTTATGTTATTCAATAAATAATTATGTAATTATTATTTGAAGCTCATTAAAACAAAACTGATTTACTATAACTATTTTTTTGTTTTAATACTCAAAATGTAGTCTATTTGTTAACAAATGTTTAAATATTTTTTTCTAATTAAACAAGTAGGAATAATATACTATACTTTAATTTGTTTATTTAACAGTATGGATTATTTTCAGTGAAAATGATTTTTTTTTCGTGCAAAAACTTATTATCTAGAATATTATGATAGTGGGCCCCTTTTCGTTTTAGAAAACGCAAAATAATAACACTAGTGTATATCTATTTCCATGTCAAGTCATTGATAAACCACTATAGAAGATAATGATATAATATTATTATGTAAATATATGGTATGAGTCTATGTCAGTTTCGGATACAACTAAACATTATTTTTGAACTGCAATGTCATATGTGAATTTTTTCAATTACAATTTATAAATTAATGAGTAACAAATGGTTGTTATTCTGTTCAAAATATCACACTCAATTGCATTTAAAAAAGTGCCTAACTTTCATGTACACTATATATATAGTATGTACGTATATATATATACCAATGTATTTCACATTAACAATAATTGAAAAACGTCTATGAGTTATACAATAACCGTGGTTTGCATCAATGGTCAAGTATTTCATGGCATATTATAGGTACTCGTTAATAATATCTATTATTCACAGAAAAATGGTCAATATATTACATTATTTTATGTCTTATTCTAAAACATTATTATTAACATGAACTTACATAATATCAGTTTAAACATAAACGATCAATTAAATCAATATGCTGCGTATTAAATATTTGAATGTAATAGATGTTTTTCTCTGCATTAGTATTTTTCGGTTAATGTCATTACGTAACAGAAATGTTATCTTTTATCGTTAGATTGACCATTGATGTTTATAACACAATCAAGTTTGGTCGAATCTATCTAGCATAATAATATTTTGTTGAGATAAAAACATCATGTGTTTAATACTCGGAATCAGTCGATGAAGAATATATTATTTTTGACCAGTGGCAATGTGACAATGGGTTGTTTTTCCGTAGAATTGATTTTCGACAACTTTAATAATTTCAAAATATTTTCAACTTTGAAGTAACTTTGTCATAGTATAAAATGTCTTGTATGTTTACTGCTTATGAATTAAAATTTTGTTATTTTAATATAAATTCAATTATCTCTAATTCAAAATATTAAGGATATTGATAAAAATGTGGTAGTTTATAAACTGTTGAAGTGTAGTGTTGTGTTACTCAAGCTTCAGTAATAATAATAATAAATTAATAATCAGTACAATAATATGATGCTATGTAATTATCATTTTGAAACATTGATAATAATAATAATAATCATAATAAACAATTTTGATTAGAAATGGAAATCAATAATGTATGGAAACCAATAAATCTTTGACATCATATTTATATTATTGATGTTTAATATTTTCTTTCTCTCATAATTCCTACCTATTAAATTCTATTAAATTATCTTACCTAGTATTTGTAAAATATATATTAAATATTATGTCAATATTTGCTTTTCAAATGCATATAAAAAATAATTGTGCTAAAATATTTCCACAATTTTTGAATGACACTAAGAAAAACTTCTGTGGAATCTTCTATTAAAGTTTCAAGTATTTTGTCTCTGTCAAACTTTTTTTTATCAATCATTATCAATAAAAAATTTTAAAAAAATCGAATATTTCAAATGCCTATAAGTTGTTTAGAAGTCAGTATAATATTTTGAAAAAAAAACTTACACAAATGCCTGCAATATAAACAACTAGTTAAAGTTTCAATACATTTTTTGTTAAGTTTAATTTATTCTAATTGCAACTTATATTTGGTTTCTTATTGATAATAAATATAATCTTGGAAAAAATTTTATTAAATTTAAAAAATTAAATCTATTCCATGTATAATTGATATTTGTATAAAACTATTTCCATTGAGGCTAAAATATTTTATTATATGTCATATATATATTATATTATATTAAATTATTATTATTTTATCCTTTTACTTAACATGGAAAATGATATAAACGTCCCTAGCTAATTCAAGGGCATTTATAACTCCCCTTCCCCCTTGTCCATATTTTAGTAAATTAATAATTAAACCGCTTTATGGTTAAGTATACTGTACGAGTATAAGTGTACTTATTAAAATAAAAAAAGTTTTTCCTGTTAAATGTGTGTACCTACTTTATTGGTTCAAAATATTGCATGGGGAATGATTATGGGCTCTCCTACTCAATTACCCTAAAAGTTTTTGTACATTGTAGTTAATACCACCTCCTCCCACCTCCTACCTCTTATTCTTCAGTTATAATTGCCACTGAACTGAATGATCTAATTTTGTTGATCACGAAATAAGTTTTCTATACCAGCTGAATTGAATTTCTTATGTTATAATATGTACCAATATAAGTGACACTATGGAAACCAATTTTAATAAATTGATATACATACATGTATGCGTTGGTCCAACTGTGAGGGATAGAGCAATAAAAACAATAGCTCATGTTGAGTCGTATATAAGTCTTATGTAAAGGCACTTTTTGATGAAATGATGCCGTCACGTATATACGCCGTGAACAGTTAAATATCTACGTCGATATTGTGGTCTTAAAATGTAAAATTGAAACAACGAACAAATAAGTGCGCACAGATTTTTACAGAGAACACTATATGTTATGAAAAAAAACTGTCGCGTTACATTTATAAATATTAATATAACTATTGCAACTTTAAACGGTATAACCCGCAGCTCTGATTCTAATATTTTCGTAAACGCGCATTGTAATATGATACTAAAAGTTGCGGTGTACCTATGTAAATAAATTGAAGATAATTTGAATTAAAAAAAAGAGCCAAATCGCTTCACCACACCTTCATAATTTCGGGAGGGTATGATATGCAATTAAATACGTTATTATGAATACATGCGTGTACTGACATTGCAGTGGATTACATCAAACTATAAGCCCCCAATGATTGTTTTAATGAAGATAAACGCGAGACATTTAAAAGAAAAAGTAATAAATTGTTCTTATGCAAGAACATGTTTTGAAGTCCGTATACATAGCTATTGCCTATTTTATATTTTACATAAAGATTTATCAAATAAATAAAAACATATTTTTGTATTGTCTATACATACTTAATTAAGAATTTCAATTTGAAATAGTTCTTTCAATATATTATACGAAATATGGAAAATTTATATTTTAAGAATGAATTATAGATAATACACCATAGTAGTTATGGCTATGGTAATAAGATAATGATATCTTTCATTCTACTCACAGCAAGAAATTATTGTCATGAATACTTGATTGATACTTGCTACGACAAAATATTTGGAAACGCCTGTTAATGAGTTTTTACCTATCTATTCTACATTATCTATGGGATGAATAACTATTTATAGTCTTAATTTCTTGACAAAATTGTTTATAAACGTGTAACGTATAGCACTGATGCACAATATTAGATCTTATAATAAAAGGAATAATAATAATAATAATAAGAGTAGTAGTTCTTTCACGTGAACACACCTTTAATTTTATATTAATATTAATAAGAACCAGAAGAATAGTTCTGGTGAACACGAGAGCACAATTCAGCGTGAACATAATTTTATAATAAATAAAGAAAGATAATAATAATAAGAATAATAATTGGTACGGAACCAAACTTAATAAATAAATGTCGAATGAATAACGAATAACGTATACAAAATTAATCGTGTCGCGGGGAGAACAAGAAGACGGCGGAAAGTCGAATCGGACGATTAAAAGCAACTAAGCGTCGTTGTTGCTCGCGGTGGTCATCATACCGTCCGTGGGCGCTTCTTGACTTAACGCCGACTTCAAAACTGGTTCGGTTAATCAATCGGGCATCCCGATTGATAATCGAACGAGTGCTGATACTAAAGCAAAGGGGTGTAACGGGCGAGAACGCGGTATTCGTGCGACACGACCGTATCAAACGTAACATTTGGTTTTAAGGAAACTTTTAATTATATCACGTCATATTGTATATAATATACATAAAAATATATTTATGAATTCGTAGATATAAAATGTTTTAAATTTTATATTTTTCTTACGTTAAAAATGTTCAAATGATATATTTCTATCGCATCGTAGCGGCGTTTGTCCATATATAATAAGTGATAGTACCTTTTATATGTATAGATTATTATATAAAATTAACTGTAGTTCACGCGTTATGATTTTTAAAGGCCGAGTGTTATTTCATTTGGGCATGCGAAAATATTAATTTCACACAATGTAGAGCAGTGGCCTTAAACACTATGTTAAGGTCAGGCCGTCGTCTGACCACTATCTTAAAAATTTGGATGGGGGGGGTGGCCGAGTGGTGTCCGTTTGACATTTGCAATTCATACCAGGATATGTGTTATAACTAATTAATGAAAATTAAGAACATAAATTAATTAATTGGTAGTAAAATATAATAAATGTAAAATTGTGCATACTGATATATACGCATGCTTCATAATTTGAGAATTGAGTATATAATTTGTATTATAATTTTGCCGGTGAGTGCTTTTTTTGAAATTCGGTTCCACTGATGTAGAGCAGCGGTACTTAACATTTTGTAGATCACGGACCCCTGATGAAAATTTTTAGAAATCACGGACATCCTTGTCAATTTTTTTTGGGGTACCTTTTTTTTACAAAACACATTATGTTACCATACCTAGTCAAAATTATGATAAAATTACATACGAAGACATAATAAAACATACACATTTATAATTTTTAGATTCTAAACGGAGTGATGGAATCTATTGGTTTTACAATGATGTGTGTTTTTTTTATTTATTTTTTATTTTTATTTTTATTTTATTTATTTTTTTTTTTGTGTCTGAGGACACGATTTTTGGTAGTAAAAATGCTTCGATTTTCTTAAACAGCAACTTTTCTGATAGGAAAGTGAATGTAGATGGTACTTGGGCGTGTCAAAAATTCAACTTTTTCAATATTTTTTTAAAAAATCGAAAAAAACGATAAAAAAATTACGAAAAAACGGGAAATTTTACGCAAAATCACGTTTTTACAAACTACATTTTTTTTAAATGCTATAACTCAAAAACGAAAAACCGCAACAACTTGAAATTTTCACCAAACCTTTATATTGGTGTTTTCTATACGTGGTTAAGTTTTCAAAGTATTTTGACATATTTTGACTTATTTATAGACAATTTAAATTTTCGATTTTTGTAATTTTTTTTTTTTAAACATCTATAAAATTTAATTGGCTGGTCGAAAACTCTCGAAAATTTAATACAAGGTTTATAATAATCTTAACTTATCTTCATTAGAAAATATCGGTGATCGTTTCTCTCAAATTTTTTTTATAAGCTCATAAAGCTCAAATTTGTATAAAATGTGTCAAAATCACGATAATTTGCAAGTTATTTTGTAGATAAAAATTCATAAAATTTTTTCTTTTACTTAAGGTTCAAATTTTTGACACTAGTTTATTCATAAGTTAATTTTCAAAAATATATAAAAAAATTTCTACCGGACTCAAAGGAAAAAATCTTATGACCGTTTGAAATTAAAATTTTTACGAAATTGCATTATAATTCAATTTAAATATAAAATACTATATTATTATACACACATTTTAGACAAACATATTAACTCCGTTCAGAATCGTTATTCGTATACAATAATATCTATCATTGCATTCAAATTTAACAAATCCATTATAATAATGACCTATCCTATAAACGAGGTACACTCCACCCCCAACTGTACAGCAAAGCGAGGCCCACCCGTTTTTTTATTACACTTATTTTTTAATAATAATATGTGAAATGAATAATTTTATTTTTAATATTCTTAAAATTTAAATTTTATTTATGGTTGGTGTTGCATTTGAAACACATGTTTTTGAATACCGGGCTCGATACTGAAAAACTTTTAAACAGTTCCTGACACGAGTATAACAGACCCCCAGGGGGTCGCGGACTACAGGTTAAGAACCGCTGATGTAGAGTACACCTATGTAGTTTGTGTATACGCACATATATTTGTATGTGTGTACAGCCATTATCCATGTAGAATGTAGATGTAGTGTCTCATGCGATATGCGTCGTACATTCGTATGCAACCGAACGTGGATATTACAATCCAACATATAAATGTATGTAATTATGATTTCATGAATCTCTTAAACGCGGTTCACGTGTATCATGCAATTGTCGTTACTTTGCCTATATTATCTTTGAATCTTTCTATCTGTGCACGAGTGAATGACGGTAACGATATATTATATTTTAACGTAGTCTAATATTATTTAATTTTGGGTGCCCGTTTTTGCTTACCCGAATCTCCGGTAAGTACTCACCGCACTAACAATCAGCGTACACCACCTGTACCATACGTCTATATCGTCTATGGATGATTACTGATTACCAATCGTTTCAGAGTGGGATCCGACGAAAGGGTTTCTGGGTTGTTGAGCAGTGGAGGTGCGAATTTACTTAAATACAAATGTGTCATATTATGAACAACATAATATTGAACAACGTACTTGTACAATATTTGCATCAATCGAGTCCGCTATCGTGGCTGCATGTACGTTTTGATTGTACTATATATATTCATTACGCATCACCTCAATCGTTATATTGATCGTATATTGGAAAATCTTGACAAGTCAAGGAATTTTATGAAATAATGATATAAATATATAATTTGCAGCAGGTAAAATACTTATATAAATATGTCTATATAGGTACGTTATTGCTTCAATGTATTACTCGTATATTAATTTGAAGGTGACTTATATAGACCATCATAGCTAAATAAATGTTATGTCTTTTGAAACATTGGTGTGATTAGAATATTTTACTTTTTTTGGTGATGTATTATAAACCTATACATGTGTAATTTTCTCAACATTTTTAGAAATTCTTTACCCTTCGTTTATAAGCATATACATTATACATACCATATGTGACGATCGACGCACGGTGATGTATACGATGTATACTTATGTTTATAGTCTATTATATTATCCTCTAATATAGTATATTATCTGTAGGTGACTTTCTTTTTCACATCAATTTAATATTCATTAGTATGGTTAACAATTTCAGTTATTGTAAAAATAATCTACATATATTATATACTAAATATATATATTATATTATAATATATTATAATATATATACTAAATATATATATTATAGAAAACGCGCGTCACGATAAAAAAAAAATAGCCAACACATTACAACAACGCCCTTTGATATTATATAGACATGAATATGTAAATTCATACATCGAATAGGTATGTGTATAATATATGATATGTCGGTATAAAGTGCTACTGCATGGATTATGTATTATGTATTATGTATTTTAGTAGGCAGACGCCTATGCGAAAATGATAAACGAGCGGCCACGGCGCCTTCGCCGATTTACGATCCCTCTCGCGCAAAATTTAATTATACCATAGCGAGCAATTTCCCGTTGGCGAGGCGGGTTGATTACAGAGTCCCCAGCATCAAGAATTTGCATATTATATATATATATATATATATATGTTTACGTGCTGCGAAAGTGCAATATAGGTGCACGTATATATTATGCGCTCAGTATATGTACACGTCCTATATGACTGTCGCGCGTGGCGTGCTCGCCGCTTTCAGCCGCACGTATATTATAATACATCACGCGCGCGTCTCGTATATTTTATACATTATTAATTTATATTATTATTATTATTATTATTATTATGTACGTATATCGTAAAGTTATGCTTATGAATATTTCAAACGGGCCCGAGCGCGACTGTTTAATCCGTTCGACCCGTTACTCATATATGTTTATACACACACACACACACACACACACACACACACACACATATTTCATTATGCAAATTTTAATATATATGTATATAAATATATACATGCGACGAATGCAGTCGCGGTTTCTATATATATATATATATATATGCGTGCAGTGCACATCGATGATGCTACACAGCGCTGCAGTATACGTATACATTATACAGTCATGTAGACCTGCCTACGAGGCGTCTGGGGCAGAGGGTGCGGCGCGTGACCTTTGATCGGTCTCGGGCGCAATAACGTTTTTAACGGGCCCCCGGCCAATGGGTCGTTCCCGTCGCCCTTTTTTTCTCATTTTTATGGCATTCTTATGTATGTATGTA
Source organism: Chaitophorus viminalis (assembly GCA_025469195.1). Classification (NCBI taxonomy): domain Eukaryota; kingdom Metazoa; phylum Arthropoda; class Insecta; order Hemiptera; family Aphididae; genus Chaitophorus; species Chaitophorus viminalis. Next base: position 418,134 of record JAIPRK010000014.1, on the reverse strand, counting down.
AACATTTCCACGCCGAATATTTATATACATATACTGTAATCATATATATGTATATATATATATATATATCTGTGTACAAGATGTACTGACGCATATACATATATATTTATACCATAATACCACCCCCGGCCAGCCACCTAACGATGTGTATATACAGCGTGCGTGCTGCAGTAATATACGCGCACGAATATAATATGTATATATTATGTAATAATGTTTGTGTGTGTGTGTGTTTGTGTGTGTATATGTGTGTTTACGTAAGTAATGTGTATACAGATACGAGTACATATTATAGATATTTGTATATAAAGCAGCAGCCAGCAAGCAAGGGGTAATTGAATTGCGAAGTCGACTGGCGGATGCACAACTTTAGATAAAAGAACGGAAAAACAAAAGGAAAACGCGCGGACCATGTTTAATAACGGCGTCGAAAACTCAAACAACCAACCGCAGCGTGCCCTCTCAGCGTGTCAAACTTTCCCTTCTCGTTGCACAAAAACATTTTATATTGACTGCCACGTGACACGTCATTACAGTCATTTGCAGTAGCTCTCGACGTTCCCGTTCATGAAATATTTGCATTTTTTGCACTTATATGCACAACATTCCGCAAAATTTTATACATGAATATATTTTATCACCGTTATTTATATAGGTATGTAGGTAATATAAGAGGTATGGTGCGTAAATGGCTAAAATTCATTTTGCCAACACACGTGGACATCATGTCATTGTTCCATTAAAATTAACTCAAAACCAACATAAAATTCACTTTTATATAATATATACGTTTAAAAAAGTACATACAAACGCACCGGACTTACAGCTAAAATTATATCTTGTATGCAGTAAAATTATAAGTAGTAGGTGCGCCTATTTACATTTATTCATAATTATTAATGATACCTTATTGCGTATACTTTTATCCTAGTGTCAGATTTTTTAAATCACATATTTTATCGTCTAGGAAATAGTATGATATCATCTCTAACGATATATGATAATATTGATAATAATATCATATTAATACATACTTATTTACTAAGTACCGAGTTTGAGGATGAATTTAACGGTTGATAAGATAATTATAATTGTATTGGTAAGAATGTCCACATCTTCGACCCAGATATAATATTGCATAGATTACAATTATTACATTGATTAATATGTTTGTCGGCTGATTATTGATCCTAATCCATCGGACAAAATGATTATTGGCTTGCACTACTCGGTGCATAATATTATAGCGGCTAATATTATTTATCTGCTAATAAATCGATTCGGTTTGCATTAACCGTCACTCATATAGATATAGGTATAGGGTTTGACTTTTGTAGAGTGGTTGAAAGTACTTATTCACGATAAATACCATCTGTAATTAGTGATCAGAATAAGTCATTGTCAGGTCTTTTTATTTATTTTATTGGCAATAGTGTAGTATAAATATAAATGTTTTATTAAACATTTATAGAATTAAATGTTATATATATTTTTTTTATAAAATCGATAATAATCATTTAATAGGGTTTATTTTTCTGAAAATGTTGAGATTTTAATTTTCAGATTTAATTAAATCAATGATTTTTAATAACTTTTTTAATTTACAAGAAAAAAGTAGAAGTAATTATTACCTTTTATTTTTTTCCGAAAGAGATTGCCGATGATTATTGTTTAAAATTGTGAAAATAACAAACTGTGATTTTGTTAATACAAAAATATTAACTAAGAAGTTTTATGAAAATTTAAAGTCAAACTGAATATATTTTCAAATAATAAGCCTTATAGGCTATCATCTTTTTGAAGAATAATGAATACTTACACAATAAAAATGTATACTTACAAAACTGATGTTGAAAAAATATTTTTAGCCTAGTGAGTCTTATAAATTGAAACTGAATTTGATTATATCCATAAGCACGGGAAATATTTCTCTGTGTAAAACCTGATGGGACACTATTTGTATAAGAATCCTAAATATCTGAAATCTGAACGATGAAATTAAATATGATGTGTTAAGCATTTTTTTCGTTTAATTCACCAAGTTTAATTCCTATAATTTATTGATATTTGATAGGTTATGTATAACCATATAATAATGTGATTTGTGAACCAAAATGAATTTGATATAAACGAGAGCATCGAATGAAGCAAGTTCTTCCGAATTCATTCCATCGGTTTCTTTATAAAATTGCAAAATTGCTCTTGAAAACTTGACAAAGTTATAGATAAGTACAAAGGTTTACGAATATTGTTACTTTACCAAGATTTGTATCTTGTGATAGTTAACAGATAGTTAAATTTAAACACATAAAATCATATTTAATTTGTTCAGATTTTTTTTATTTCATTCAAAACCCAAATCTTTAAATTTCAAATTTTATTTTCCTGTTAAAAAAAAAAATTTAAATGGTCAATTTGTAACACGGATTTTTAGAAAAATGTTGGTGCTTAAAACTCTAATAAAGGTTTATCCATTTATTTTCTACGATTTTTTTAAGCTTGTGAAAAATTGTATAGTTTTAACAACCATTTTCCTGATATGTTTAAAATTAATAAAACTATAATTCATAGTTCTTAATTATTTTTTTAAAAGTTAAATTAAATAAATATTGTGGTTGTTAAAACGTACCTATAGATAAATCTATTATTCTATTATTGTATAATATATTTAAAAAAATACCTTACAATATTTATTATTGTATATTAATTAAAAATAATATATTATCCCTTTATCAAACAATTTAGTTTAGTTTAGTTACTAATTTAATAAATAAGAATCCAATCACTTTAACTTTATCTAGCAATGGATATATTATTAGAAAAATAGCTTTTTATTTAGTTTGGCTTAATAGTTAAGCTTATATTATGAATTTAAATTAAAAATTATTACTGTTATTTATAGTTGGACTTTAAACATTTATAAAAGTTAAATTACTTTCTATTTTATGTTTATATCTACAAGACTACAAATACACAAGAGAATACATTTTTAAGCTTGTAAATCTCATATTAATTTTAATTATTATGATAATAAAACATTTTACGGTATACTAACTATATACAATATTAATGAAGAATATAAATTCATGTTACTTAATACTTATGTATTTATAGTACAATTTTAGTTTTGTAATCATGACATATACTATTATTTGTATTATTCTATCATTTAAATATGTATTCTGTTTTAAATTACTAAGATTTATAATTCACGAGTATTTTATATATAGTAAAAATTATAGTGCATATAATTATAAATGGAAGAAAAACCAGTACTATATTTTGTTTTAGGCAAATTTCCAACTTATTTTGAGTATCTATATATTACATATTATAACGTTTATACTTTACTCTAATATATATCCCAATTCATGTTAATAATCTGAACGTTGTAAACGTAGTATAGTTAGTCGTTGTAGAGACCAAATAAACAATTTCCATTCAAGAAAGGCGTATTTTTAAGCAATCAGTATACGACTTGTGAAAATATACCTCCAGTTTACTATATTGGAATTCGTATTTTTCAATATGTGTATTTATATTGCAGTTACTTGCTGTATAACCATTATCACAACTGATTTGAGCTAGTTGACAAAATTATCATCGTATTATTCACTTGCTGGTTGAGATCGATTTTATTGTTCCAAGGAAGTTTTTTGATCTAATCTAATCTTATGTGTGACATGTAATGTTACATAGGTAGATGTTTGCGTATGTTGATTGTCGATAAGTATCCGGATATCCTAACATGTTGCGTGTTAAGATACTCTGTCACACTTATTTTACGAATAATTGCGTTTGCAATTTGTATTAGGTACAGTAAAAATCGGTAAACTATCGGAAACACGTATATGAAACATTAGAAGTATATAATGTATATACAAATACAACATTATGTATTATGATTTAATTATTTCGTAGTACGAGAACCGGAGTAATCGAAGTACATATAACACAACTGCAATGAGGCCAGTAAAATGGCTAACGGTAAACTATTAGTTATATGGATAAAAGAGAAGAATTTATATTTATATATTTTTATAATTTATTAATTTTAATACGTATTATAAAATGTATTAGTTCATAGATACCTACATGTCGTGTATTATAAATATGCATGATGAAATAAAATGATCAAGAAACGTATATCAAACCATACTTGATTATTTTTCTACACAAGGAAAATCTAAGATTGAAGGATACATTTTTGAGAGAGAATAACAGTATGAATCAAAAATTATATATTAATAATAATATAAGCAATTACTAGGGAATCAAAATACGTGGTCACTTACGAGTTACGGAAATTGACCTCAGGGGAAAAAAAAAAGTTCTGTCCAGCTCAAAAACATATACTGCAGTATATAAACGTTTGAAAAAATTAATTATCTTATAGTTTAAGTGTTTATATGATTGCCGGGCTATTTTCATAGATTATTATTATTGTTTCTTAACAATATTAGATTTGACACATCAGCTTCATCAAGGTTTCTCGCCATTATATATACATTTGGTGAACATGTCGTGCCATGGACACGGTGTATGAAGCGTAGGTATATATAGTATATTTAACCGAAGTTGACCGCGGATAATCGAGGTTTTACTGTAAACATTAATATGCATAATATGCGCATCACTTATTGTTGATATAGAGATAGTAATATTGTTAAATACGAACGGGACACGGATTGGAAACGGCGGGAGAACGCCGTGCGGCCGTAGACAACGACGACGACGAAAAATCGAGTTTCCCCGCGGCGCGGCGACGGCTTGCATCTCTTCGGAGGCGCGGTGTCATCTCGCGGGCGCAGGGGTGGGGTTGCATAAATCAACGGTTTTGATGGGCTCCGGTCCAACCAGCGCGAGGCAGAGTAGGTATACACCGGGTCCGGGAGAAGAGCACGCGAGGGGAATAGCAGTAGAGAGAGAGAGAGAGAGAGAGAGAGAGAGAGAGAGAGAGAGAGAGAGAGAGAGAGTGAGAGAGTGAGAGAACGAGAGCGATATCGAGTGAGAGGGGTTGCGTGTCGTGTGTACGCGTGTACGAGCAGTCGCATCTACGTGTAGCGGCGGCGGACATTAAAAACCCGCGCGCCGCCGCCGTTTCGGTTTTTACAGCCGTCTCTCCTATGACGGCGACGTGTGGCGGCCGCGCGTGGAATCGCGCGCTCGCGTATACGAGCGAAGGGAAACGAATAAAAAAAAGAAAAAAAAAAAAAAAATACAAACGTAAACGAAAAACCGGGGGGAAAATAAAATGTAACACAGGGGGTTGCCGTTTCCGCGTACCGCTCGCTCCGAGAGGGGGTCGTAAAAAGGCCCCCTCGACGTTTTTGGATTTTTACGACTTACACACGCATAATACGCGCGCGCAAACTGGTCGCCTTTACACATCACGCACGCACACACACACACCGAAACCCGCTTGTATCGCGTCATTGAGCGCGCACACACACGCGCTCTCACGCTGGGACGAAAGCGGTCGCGCAGAGAGAGTCGTGTCTTATGCAACGCCGCTCGCGCATCCCCTACGGCCGGGTTCTCGCGGGGCGCTTCGATGGCGGCGGCGGCGGCGGCGGCGACGACGGGTTGCGCGTTTTTCCGCGGTCACCACCACCGCCGTCGTTGCCGCCGCTCACCGTGGACTCGGTTTCGCACCCCGGACGCGCGTGGACGCCAACCCCAATGACGCTGCCGCCGCCGCTACACACGGATACCGTCGTCTCGGACTTTCTACGCATCTCTATATGTTTAGCTGCTTCGTTCATATACCTCCGTGCTAGTGCGTGGATATTGTTATACGGTCATCATATGAAGTCTGTGCACACATGCGGTAAGTACGCACACGTATATATATATATGTTCGATGTTATAATATAAAATATTAGAAAAATATATATGTTTATATCAGGGCCGAATTTAGGGGAGGTCAACGGTCCCGTGTTGCCGCTAGCGGCAATTTTTTAGGGGTAGCAAATTTTAAAACTGCCTCTACATATATTATATATTATGTAACATTCCTTATGGGTTGGAGGGGCGGCTCGATTTTGTTGCCCCAGGGAGGCAAAATTTGAAATTTGGCCCTGTTTATATACGTTGTTTTGCACGTCGATTTGCAATGCGCTGATGATATACTGCAAGTACCAAGGTGTACGAGTCATAGGTATAATATAAGGTTGAAGGGAGGGGGATATATTTCGACGTTTTCGCGATATTACCCCGTCCCTCCACCCTTTTCATGTTAATTTATAAGATTTTTGAACGCCGTTATCTATATACATGTATAATATAGATATAATAAAGTATGATCATCATCATCGCTCTGTGCAAGGAAATCATACATATACACGTACCGTCATGTGTATCTTCGCGGTTTTCATAAAAATATAGGCATATCCGTACATAGTTATAATATAGCAGCATCGGATGCGCAGTTACAGTCAACTGATTTTATCAATTTTATAACTATATACTATACACAAGTTATTACGTTTAATGGTGTAGGTAATAATATGTAATAACATATTGGATATCGATGAAGTTCAAATGGTTATTGGTTTAAAGCGCGTGCTAATACGTAGGTATAATATAGAATCACACAAAGACCGGTAGTTTTCATAATAATTCTTAAATACTTATACTTTATTATTGAATTATGTATAATATAGATTATATAGTAACATAGACACCGAATGATAGGTATCAAAGGGTGCACAATAAACATATACATAAATACATTATATATATTATAATATATTCATGATAAATATACCGATATAAATACACAAATTGTAATGTAGCAAACGTAAAACAGTAAATACAGAAAATCAAACAATTTTAACGATAAATTATGAACGCAGATGGGTTGATTTGTATAAAGTTTTTCTAAATTTTTTTTTTTTTTAATCAAAGTAGATGCATATATATATATATACTAACTTGTACCTCCGTAGCAACCATGCATAGTGACAATATTTTATAAGCTTGACACATTACGTACCATATACAACACTCGATTAGAAAATACGTTATCTCAATACCTACCTACTCATCATTGAGTTATTGCATTATCTTGATATAGTATATTTTGTCATAAAGGAGTAAGAACATCAAATACCATCATATATGAGCATAATAATTAATAAGTATCTAGGTACTATACCTATAGTACCTTAGTGTTGGTCAGTAAATACTCTCATGTGACGTTTTATTTAATGCAATTAAAGTTTTCCTTGTAAGTATTACTACATTTATCCTTGCTGGAATTCGTAATTATCTAAATATTTTACTTTTAGGTGAAAAAATACAATTCATAACTCCTAATTCGATTAATAACTGTAACATGCATAATATCTATTAAAAATAGTAGATTTTATTGCATATTACTATAAGACTGTGAATAGTATGATTTAAATTTTAACTACAATACCCTATGATACATGGTATGGAAGTTGTAGCCTGTAGGTATAATAGGTTAGGTACTAGGTTGGAATATAAACAGTAAACTTCGCGATGCAAAAAGAAATTGATGAATTCAATAAATGTATAGCATAAAGCCATATTTTCTGTTCCTTAGCGTGATTATTATTAATAATAATCTTATCCTATCTTACCAAGGTTTTTATTTTTAATTTTTTACTTCTTTGATCTTTTCAAACTCTAGTTTACATCTTAATTTATGTTTTTATAATATTTTTGATTCAATCAAGTTGCAATTGTTCTAATATCATTATTATATAAGTATTAATACAAGAACTACTCAAATATATGGTTTAATTTATAAAATTAACAATTGTGTTAAGTTAACAGAAAATTGTTATTTTATTTTAATATCGTGTATTTTATAGAAAGTAGTAAATAATAAATGTACATACTTATTACACAGATAGTCGTATAAAAATTGTACTTTTAAAAGTCAGGTGTCAAATAAAACTCATGACAGTGAAAATATGTAGTCACTCATATTTGTATTTTTCAAATTTTACCTTGAGATATTTTACCTTGTGGCAATCCATTCATATTTTTATCTATTATGTTCAATGTTGGTTTAATAGTTTGTATAAATACAAAATTTAATTTCAGCATAAATATAAATACCAAGTTAATATTATAGAAGTACAAATTTATGATGCATTTTGCAAATTATAAATATTAATAAATAAATCTCAAAAGTTTGATCTAAAGCGGTTTATTTAATGAAAATATAATTTGTATAAATACAATATATTTATACTTTATTTTGTGCCTCATTATCTATTATAAGTATATTATTAGTTATTACAGCAGGTTGATATTAAATTGAGTCGTTAAATGTTATAATAATTAGGTTATTATTGTTATTAGTATCAATTATTGAACTTAATATTATGTAGATATCATGAAGTAGGTTGTATACTATAAGATCAATTTTCTCGATTTTTCTCTATGTACTACTTATATTGAGTTATTATTTATTAGTTAATAGTTATATTATCAAAATAATTATTTCCTATATTTTGTCGTTTTATGGAAGGCTACACGTGCTTGTTCATTGTGCTAAGTAAATCTTTACTTTAAACTAGGTCAAGAACTCAAGACAACACACTATATATGAACATATAAATGACATGAAAAAAATAATATCATACATTTATGGTATACACTTTATCGATATATATTGAAGAAGGACGTGTGGTCAATTTGTGTGTAAACGCATATTATATTATGAGATAATATTTATAAACTGTATATCAAAAAAAAATCAAAAAAAAAAATATGATGTGTTTACAATAACCCTTACAATGCGTGACCTAAAAGGATTATATTATAATATGTCCCTACTACAATTTTCACAAAGGCCAACAGGAAAGACCCAAACGGTGCAAAAAAAAAGATTCCCTTTCAAGTTTATTTATGATTTAATTTTTTGTTACATTTGACCCATTTTTATAGTATCAACCCTCTTAAATTCTACAGCAACTTCCACGTGATCAATGGCATACTTATACCTCTATACAGTCATATAATATCTATTATGTTTAACACCAAAATAAAATCATTTTTAAATAAATGAAAATCATATTTAATCTCCAAAATAATTATGATTTAGTAGGTACAACGTACAATATAGTATTATAGTATTATTAAATGTAGTACCTATTATTATATATGATATTTTACTATAATGAATTATTTTCAGAACTTTCTATTGGGATAATAATGCGTACAGGAATATAACTTTTCTAATATTTCTAATTTTTAACAAACCTTTGTGCATTAATTAATATAGTACTTCTATGATATAACTTCTAAAGAAGTAAATATTTATATATATGTGGTATATAAAAAATAAGCACAACTTGAATTACATTAAAGTATTTTGAATGATTTTTCAAGTTCTGAAAATTGAAATAAGTATAGGTAGATACTACAAAAATACATACCTATAAAAAGATTTATAAAAAAGTATATATTAGTAATTTTTTTTTATTTATATGGAGTTTAAAAATATTAGTTAATACCTACTATTATTAGCTATTCATGTTATTCTTAACCAAACTAAACGTCACAAAATATCACAAGCTCAATATATTTTAAGATAAAAAGGGAAAACTATTTTAGGAGCGTGTCTACAAGAAAAGAAATTGTAAGATTGAATATTTTATATGTACTTATTATAAAATGTTACCTTGTTCTTTATATTAAATATTATATAGCTGTTAATTTCATTATATGTAAATATAAGTAAAAATTATAATATAACATAATAAATAATATAACCAAGTTTAAAGCAGTTAAAATTTTTTTTTACATTTTTATTTCATATAACGAAATACTGAATCGTACCTATAGTAAGTGTACAAAGGTGTTATGTATATTTATAAACTAACTTATATATAATATGTACATGCATAATATTTGTGTACATTATTATATGAGTCTGTTGTTTCACGAATTATATGAATATATATATATACTCTTCGGAATAATAGGAAAAAAAGTTAAATTTTTCGCGGTTTGCGCACTTATTTTTACATAGACTTATTTTTAAATAGACATATGCGCGTTTAATTTATTTTATTAAGCGCATCAATTATCAAGTCAACGTGTGCGGTTTCCGACAAATTCTTCCGAGTTTTATACATACACACACTACACACAAACATAATATTTGACTTATGGTTTTGTGCGCATTTGTATATAGCCATATATGTACACCGTACACGTCGTCGTACATCTATTCTTGTAAGATATATCTGTCGCACACATTGCACTGAAAATCGCGATAACTATACTATAATATGAATTTACATGTCGCATATACACGGCATCACGCGTTTATAATATGTTAAAAATGTATACAAACAATGTAACTCCGTCCGTCGTCGTAATCGTATCACACGTTCGTTTTACGCTTGTACAGTTATGTTGTTGATGTTCTAAACCCGTATAATATTATTATTATGTATATTATTATGTACAAGCGCACAAAAATCACGCACATACGTTGATTGTATTGTTATTTATTTGGACTGATACCGAGCATCGAAGCGAAAACGTGGACTGGGAAAAAGCAGAACTAGACACAAGCGTACATTAAGAAAAAAATGTGTACCTATCCATATTCTATATGATGAGGGACCGGAATTATATTCTTTTAAAATAGCCAAAATAAGATGCTAATAGACTCTTAGAAAGTTGAAAATATTCTTCCAATATCTTTTAAAAATCATAATAAAATATATAAAAAACATGCTTTTTTATTAAAATATTTTCGTGAACTAAAAATATGCATTTATATGCAAAATAATGAAGCAAATAACACAGACTTGATATAAATAGGTACATTATAAAAAATTCTACGTGATAAGAAAAGTTTAATTATTAAAAATAATATCTAATATTTAATTATTTTAAATTTTTAACTAAGATAACATTTTTGAAAACAGTAGACAGTTTATATCTTGTTCCATGTGCTCTGGTGTCATATTTGTATGACGGTCGGTTAAAATGTTTTTATATATGCTAAAAAAACGTTCAACGTCAACTGAAGTCACATGAGAATATTTCAAATGAGTTATCATAGCCGGTGAAAAATAATCTATGAGTTGTACTTCATTATTTCCATTCAAAACTTTTACTACAGACGATTGCAGTACATTACTTTGTAAGGTATAAAAACCGTATATACAATGGTATATAAATATATAATATATCAATATCATATCACTATTATCGGAAATATAATTTATATTATTTACGCCACTACATCAAAAAATATCGAACATCTATAAAAATGAATCGATATATTCTCTAATATTCTTTATTATATGAAATATTCTCAAATATGCAAAATAAACTTTTGCCATTAACTCATCTGTTTCATGATTTGTAAAGATTTTTAACCTCCGTCGTACTGCAAAGACTCGAAAAAATATGCAAAAGAATATAATTCCGGCTCCTAATGGTATTATTCAAATTGCGCTGTATATCAATTGCATTATTGTACATCAAAGTTGAATATTTTATTTATGTAGACTTTTATTGCGTCAATAATAATGAATAGGATAAGTATTCATTATTAAGTATAAGTAGTGCAAAAATATCAAGTCTTTGTCACCCATCATGGTACATAATAGTTTAGTAGGTACCTATACGAATCTCATAATCCACATAATCCTACTGTATTTAAAAGCGAGTTTAAATCTGTGCATAGTCTTAATTATATTACTGCCCCAGACTTCAGTTAAAGCTAAATTTAAGTGTGTAATATTTATATATACATTTTTTATAGGATTAAGAGCTACTTTTTAAATCTCTTTATTATTTCAAATTACTTAAATAAACAGAATTTGAATACCTTTACATTAACATATAATAATAACTAATTAGTAAATATAATTTGAACATTCTGTTTAATATACCACACAGACATGAATCATGTTGCTTGTGCAGGTCGTAGACAGACGGAATAGTGTATATCTATATTTTTCTATTCACTACATAATGTATAAGCTAACTGTAAGATTATTAAACATTGTATCACGCTATTAAAATGGGGGTGCGACTATCCACTAGAACGTTATTTTCCATTCGAAATCATAAGAATAAATACATACTACCATAATGTATTTATTCAATATAATAATGTAATTATACATTTATGGACCATACCATAGGTTCTTAACCTTTTCTGGGCCATGGACCATTTTCAAGGTTAAATTATAACCCTAAACACTATGAAGTTTATTGTTTCATGTAAGACCAAATTTTATTTTTCACGTTGAAATTGTTAGAAAAATTACTCTTGATGCGTATTTTGTTCTTTGTAATATTGAACACACTATTTTTAAACTGCAAACACATGAGGAACAATAAACTATAAAATATGAAATAATTATGAATTATTTATAATCAGATATATTATAATTCATGTCAAAAAATATAATGTTACATCGTATAAATAAGAATTTTATAATAGCTTTAATGTATGATATTCATCTAATAATTATTCGGTTTTTGATAATTCATTGTCATGGATAAGTATTTACTTATCAGATCATACTAACGATGATCAAAACATTTTGAAGAATAAAATGTACCTATATTATATTGTGTGATTTAATTATACGAGTTCATTCAGGTAGTTGTAGTAAATTAATTGTATACCTAAAGTATATAAATTGACAATTCCATTTGTAATAATTGAGAATTTCGTAGTATTAAAAATTCAACAACAATAAATTTTATATAAAATTGTTTGATACAAGAACTATGTTTCTATAATTATGTTGATTTAATTAACTTTTCTATTACATTTCATACAATAAAAAATGCCTTACTTAACATAATACTAAACCTTGAAGTTGAGAATAAATTAAATTTTTTGATTAAATATGATCCAGCTATGACTAATGTTAAATATAAGCTATATATAGTCTATTATTACTTAATTTTTTGTTTAAATAATAAAATATTTTTAATATGAGTAATTATGTCATACACGATTTCTTATTTAAACATAATATAAAGTTACATACAGTTATATGCAATATTATTTGATTGATTTTTACTATCTAAAAATTTAAATATTCATAAAACACCAAACAAAAATATTTGAGAAATGTACAGGAGTAGATGCTTTGTTGTACTACTATACTATATTACGTATATGGGGAACCAACGTCCAACATTATCAGAATAAATGCCACAGCATTAAATAATCTTCTCTTAAATATGAACAGTAACGATATACAACATTGTTCATTAAACCCTTTTTCAAACTATCTCTTTTTTAGTGATATATTTTTTTGACATCCTCCTCTTCTTTAATTCTCGTTTTTCTTCGGTCATATCTTAATCAACAACTACCTACGTGCCCTATATATATATATATATATATATATATATATATATATATATATATGAAATCCATATGTTAAATAATGCGTATCTATGTAAATTATGTTAATTTTATATAATGTAATAGCTTTACTATATACTGTAGGGCAAAACAAATAAAAAAAATGTATATACATGTACTAATTTATATACATATAATACTATATAAATGTATATATTAGTACAAGCCGAGTTAACCGAAGCGAAACATAAATGAGACTATATCCTGTTCATACGTTTTTTTAATTTTAGGAATTCTCTTAGAGTTGTAACGCAAGGTTAAACATATAGTAGTGACATTGGTTAATTAGGTTTGATTAATTCGTTAATTCGTTTTTAATGAACTCGTGAACCATAATAATTATTTTAAATTACGTGGAGATTAAGAATTTAAAATCATAAATAACTATTATGATTGAGTAAAATTTTTTAATGAATTTTAACGTACGTCATGTGATTTGGGAATAAAGTATTAAACATATCACACTTAGTATGTCTTTAAACTATTTGATGGTTCTTTGGTCTATTAGTAAATCAAAGTATATAAAAACAAAATAATGTATTAAATTTACAAATTACAAAACTTTAAAAATATTTCGTATTTTACAATTTATTTAGATTTATTTCTACAGAAAAATTATAATATATATTTTTATAAATAAAAAATTAATGTAAAAATAATCGTCTACTTACTATTTCTAATAATTATTCTCTTTTTATTGTTGCCATGTGATTATTAATAAGACATTTTGAAGAGTTAAAGTTAATTTAATTTTAATAAGAAAAGCAACGAGTTATTTTCCCTTCCATATAGTGAGTAAACTTAAAAAATAACCATAAATATACTAATTATTTAAAATTTATAAATGCTATGAATATAAATATAGAATTCGTAATAAATAGTAAACACACGCACATACATTTGTATATATAGTAAATATATCTATTTTTTTATTTTTACACTAGATTTTGCCTACGTGAAATGCTGTTTATTATACTATAATATTATACTGCATTAAGTAATTTAGTAGATGTATATTATATTATTTCAAAATACGAATTTATAAGTGTAACGGTTGTGTACGTTAACATATTATCAAAAAGTTTTACTTTCCTATGTGACTTTTTTTTAAAAAAAACTCAGTTTTTAATAAAAATAAAGTAACATATCTGACCAAGCCGTTAACAAAGCTCAAATATATTTATAGTTTATACATACCGGTAACATTGAGTATATTATATCCACGTGTGTAGCGTATTATCATTACAAATAAAATCCAAGTCAATAATATGTTCAGTAGTTTCAAGTTACAGTTTATTGATTCACATATTCAATGAATCATTTTCAGATTAGTTATGCAATGGCTTGTTGCAGTGAACATGACGTTATCTGCATTCGAATATTATGGCTTTAATATATAACCTTGTCTAATATCTGCAGTATAGATATAGTACATTAAGCTATATTCTAACACATACAGACTCTGCACTGCAGCCCTAAATTAATTTTTAATCAATGCTATAAGCGTTATGGGCTATTTTAATTTTTTATTTAACTTGATAACATTTTATAGTCTAATTTATTATTGGATCAATCTCGTTGTCGTCGTTAACATAATGTGTGACCTCACTGAGTATAGTATAGACGTATAGTGGGTACATATACATACACTAATTTCAGCTATATACCTATTACATAGAATGTAGAGTATATATTCGAAGAGAGATCACCATGTGTATGTGTGTATGCATGAATAGTGTCTAATATTTTAAACAATAATCCTCCATACTGTAGTGAATTTCACAGCGTTGTTTAAGTAAATACAATTATTAGATTTTATTTAATTCTTTAATTTGTTGTTGGCAGAGAGGTTGTATAATATTGATTCCAACTCAAGACAATTAAATATTTTATTTTAGGTATAGACCAATTTTGTTCTGAAGCCATATAAGACGCTGTGGTGAAAAATCTAGTTTCTTTTCTAGATTTGATCTAAATTTGAAGTACTATTTATTTATGACTAGTTATAAGTATTATAAACTATTAATTATTAGATTATTCAATAATAATCTAACTTACTATGAGTGTAAAAATAAATCGCAGCAAAATAACGATAGATATCATTCGATACGCCACGCGGATTGTTTATAGGATTATAGCAATTCTAAGAAAACGAAAGAGATACGAAATGTTGGTTATTATTACTTATTGTTTATTAATTACCCGCCAAGTAACAGAAGTCAGGACTATTGGAAATAATAAAACCTCTTTTTGGTCCGACGCTTCGGAACGATGGTGCCGATGGTGGTGGATCAAAACGAACGATTTATCTGGCGTTACTAATTTTAAACAACGCGTGAAGCTTCAGTTCTAGGCCGCAGTCATCGACCCGGCGAATCGTTCGTTTATTTCCTGGCTATGGGTGTAAAAGCGAGATACAAAACGATGAAAATATTTAAAAAAATAATACATTACTTTGAAGGTGTTGTAGGTACACTGCATTTAGCAGTGCCCATATAAGATTAGGGCGCATGGGGATGGGACTGAAGCGATAGTATAGTACTATGGTAATGTCGATGTTTTCTTCACGCATTTTAGTTATTGTTTATTTATTCGAGGACTGTTACTTCGCCAATACGGTGCACGCAACTAGGCAGTAACTGTAACGACTTGCAGTGGTTTACCAAAACCGACGAATAGTTGGACAAGTAATACAGACAAATGATAGGTAATTTTAAATAGCGTGCTATGCGCAGAACCAATGTAAATCATGATATAAAATAATAACAACAATAGTATAATATGCAGATCGTGGTAGGGCACTCAGTGGAGGAGGGGAAGGGGAAGATAGAAATTAATAATTAAAAGCGTATGTTATACCATTATCGTTATTGTTTGGCGGCGGCAATGATATAGTAAAAACAATAATCATGGCATTAAAAATCACTGTACAATGATGATGGTAATAATATATATTCACTACATATACCGTGACGATGATGACTTCGAAAACGCGACCACACGTACCGGCGAAAACCACGGCGACAAAGTTTTCTTCGGGCACAGCAACAGTTTAACACACTCGTGGCGATATAATATTATTTTGACGTCGCGTGCGCAATTTTACGGCGATCAGCGGCGGGTATGGCGTAGGTATACGTCAAGCTCACGATGTATGACAACGCGCTGTGCAGAAACGGTTAATAAAAACGTTTGCGCGACGCATAAATCAATACAAACAATTATTGCCAAATAAGCGGCAGTAAATAAAGAAAAATGACGATAGTTCGATCGACCGGAATGGCGAAATTTTTTTGGTACGTATACCCGTGTAGACGTTGTTGGGGTGAAACAAAAAACACGTACAGTACAGCACCCATAACGCGGTCAAAACTGCACAAAAGCGACAGAAAATGTGATACGCGCGTCGTGCAACAATGAAGGTCGATCATTATTAACTTATAAATAAATAGGTAACATGCTATAACATCAAATCGTTATGTACTAGAATTTAGAAGTTAATAAGTACCTAATAAAATTTTATATAATAAACATGTCGTATGATTAATATAGTTGTAAAAAACAAATGTTGTCTATAATTAATTGTAATCTAACAAATTTTTTTTCAAATAGGAGATTAATAATTTGAAAATTATTATAATATTTTCAAAACATAAGTTATAGCTTAGCAGGCCAGTTAAAAAAGCTTGGCGAGCCGTAGGTTGGAGACCCCTGGTGTAAACTGCTAAAAGAGAAACACATTTTTCTAAATAATACTATTTCGTAATAAATATAATTCTAATAAAAACTAAAATATAATATCTATACAGATTGAGAATTTTGTATACTTCTATAAATATAATAATTAATGAGAAATAGCTGAAAAACTATAGATTTTCATAGATCCCTATTTAGTTATAAACAAAATAGAAATAGATTTGATGAATTAAAATTAAAATTATTTGATTTTGGGACCTAAAAAAAGTACGTTTACTACTATTTAATTAAAAAATTTCGGTTCGGTTCCAAAAACTAAACAATATAAAGGTTTCGATTTTGTTCCAATTTCTAATTTTAATATTTTAAAATATCTTTAATAACTTTTATCAATATTTAAAATCGATTCCAATTTCCAAGCTTTGGATATATATTACTATACCTGATATTATTACCTACATTAAATACTATATTATTCAGGACATATTACCCATATTTTATAGAAAAGATATTCACTTTATTTTATAGGTATTGACTATTTTTCTTTTCACTAAAAATTGATTAAATTGGTTTATTTGCACCGACAGTAGAGGGAATGAGAGGGTTTTAATAACTACACCCATTTGAAAGTTTGCTATCTTATCTATTTGTTCTTTTACCCAGTTTACCCATGTTTATAACCCACGATAACTCACACCATATAATATAAAATCTCTATCTAATTCGAGATCAAATCACTATTAACTATGATGGATAATAATTAATAATATAACAATAATAATATTATTATTATCTTGTTTCATATTACTATTTTATTTAAATTGTTTGATCATTTTAATTTATAAACATTAGAACAAGTTAAATCGACTGTCATCTTCAATATACACGATGTGATTACCATATTATACATACGTAGATTCGAAACCTGATGATTTACATAGTTAAGTATAATGTATTAATATGTATATTCAGTGGGAGTCAAAAGATTTTGTCATAGGGGAATTTGGTTCATTTTGTATTATGCGTTTTTTTTTTTGATAAATATTTATCGAAATTATGTAATACTAAGTATTGAAAAAGATCATGGTTTAATCGCTACTGTATATTATATAGATGTAGATGTGTGCCTATAAAATATTATTTAATAATATTCGAAATTTGCATTAGTGCCTACATATAGATATTTTGTTCATCTACGCGTTTTAAAATAACAACAGTATAGTATATATTATAAGAAACATGTTAACTGGATTTTCAATAGAAAATAATTATATATTCGTATATGTTTTGTGTATTCTTATATATATATATGTTATGTGGACCTTAATCTCTCTCACTATCTCGTAGTATTATACACGACGATGATGACCAACTGATCCAAAGAATGTTAATAATCCGGTTTATGAGGCGGCCATTATAGATCCACCTGGACAGAGTCTTGACGCACACACATATTATAATATGTCGACGAACCCTCTGTTAGATCCAGTGTAATATACCTATAGGCTATAGGTAATGTTACACCCATTATAATATTAATATATATATTACATACGATGTATGTATAATGCATACCTATTGAAATGAATAACAATGTACCTATGCGTGTCCTTGAAAAGGTTATACACTATAATAATGTACCTCGTAATGTACCTACATACACATAAATGTATTTTTGTTTTTGCGTGGTAAATACTCACTCATATTATATACGGAACTCTTTTACTTACGCTATACTGTAGCATATAGGTAGCTATATACACACATCGTATAAAACATAGTATAATACTAATGCTGTAAATCTATCATGTAAAATATCAAAATACATAATATATTATATATATAGTTTGTCACTCGAATAATTTCGAAATACATTTCCGTCGCCATGCATGTCCAAATAATTAAAAAAGAGTTTTTTACGGATACAGCTGCATCAGTGGACTTGCTATATAATTTGTAATTTACATATATATATATAAATATTAAAACGATAAACTGTTTATATGCAAAATTAAAATTGTAAAGCTGCAAACTAGCTATGGTTAGAAATAACTAATCTCTTGATAATTACAAATTTATAGATTATAATACAGCTATATAGACCATAAGGTAGGCATATTTATGTATATAAATTAAATCTATAAACATATAAACCAAACTGAAAAATAACCATTTAAATAGTAACAACCCGAATTACTGATGTTATTAAATGTACAAACAATTGAAATATTTATAAAAAATAATAATATATTCTTTTTAATTTTTTTTATAACAGTTGAGAATAACTAATGAATCTTAATTTTATGTTAACTAATACTTTTTAACGATCATGCGCTCAGACTTCTATTCTATACTATTTAAACCAAATTCGAACTAGGCGAAGCCGTATATTAATTCAGCTATAGTATAATATATAGGTATATAAATATATATATTTATTATTATTTATTATTTTATATTCAGTGCGCGTTTTTACTGTTTTTTTATGTCAGATTTTAATTTTTTTAAATCGTATAACCCTCGGTATAACCAGTTGTAAATATTATGATTCATACGTTTATAATTTCTATAAAATATCAATAATTATCTATTACATGATAGGTATAATATTATATTCACAAATGGATGTGTATGTATATATAGAATCTTATAGATTACAAGTAAAATTTGCTCAGTGGTATACGCTAAGTCTTATAAATAAATATTTGAGTAAATATTAGTAGTCTGTGATGTAATCTACAATGGTTAAACATGAGCTTCATTCTGAAAACCTGATATATTTGAATGTACCATACTAACATGGATAATAAAAGCAGATGTAGATACATCGTAGGTATATCTATATTTTTTCTGTTTTAGTGAAAAGCCAATATTTTACAATATTTGTTCTTGTGGTAGTCCCTTACAGTTTTTTTTTTTTGACTGCAGGGAATAAGATTTTATTAAACACTTTCAAATTTCGTATATATAGTACAAACTTTACTTTTTGTACTATACAACGTGTTTCGTTACAGTATGTACCAGGTGTCTCCAACCAACGGCCCGTCAAACTTTTTTAACTAGCCCGCCAAGCTAATTCATGAAAATATTATAATAATTTTCAAATTAGTAATTTCCTATTTGAAAGATAATTTATTAAGCTACAAATTACCGACTGCATTTGTTTTTTCAGGTGTTGTTTTCTACATGACTATATTAAAATAAAATATAAAATTTTGAATTGTCAGAAAATAATTCTTGTCCATCCCTGATTATATTTTCTATCCATGCATCCCCATGTAATTTTGGCCTGCGATTCCAAAGTAAATTTCAAATTTGGCCCTCCATGAAAAAAAGATTGGAATTGGTATTTACAACTTTAAGACCGGCATGTGTATATACATATAACCTCTATGTGTATATAATATATATAGTGCACGGTTAAACGTTACTGTTTTTTGTTTTCTATATTGTATTCTAATCACTTCGACGGCGTGTGCAAACAATATAATCACGTTGTTACGTGGCATTTCAATACACACAATGAGAGGATAGTGTTGACGAGTTTTTAGATAAAAAAAAAAAAAAAAAATACTAAACCGCATAGAAACGAACGAGCGTTTCACCGCGCGATCGCACAATATCTTCTTCTCGTCGAACGGATTATTATAGTATAAGAAGTGACAGGGGGGAGGGTCATGGAGTAAAAAACATGTAGGATGCGGTGCGGGCCGACAGCGATGAGCGTTGACAAAAATATTCGGGTCCATTGGGAAGGCGGCGGCGCGGCGGCGGTCGATCGGTCGCGGCGCGTACTCTTTTGGAATCCGTCGTCGGCCATGGATAAATGGGCGCGGCCTGAACGCGTGAAGACCTTCCCCACTTTGCACGGCACATAGCGTATACCCATGCAGGTCATCGCACACGATCACGTTACTGCAAGCTTGTCTTCCGCACACAATAATTTGTACCTATATACATTCGGGTAGAACGTGTATCGCATTCGCGACACTGCAATAATTATCAATTCCAACAGCATATTAACAATTAGGATGGTCAAGAATTGCCGCTTTCATATGTGTTATTTGTTTTGTGCCGTTACCAAAGTATAGCAGAGCAAGAAACAATCAATGAAACAAAGCTAGTTTTGAAATTGAATTTGTTTGTGTATAAATACATATTTCGAGGTTTTTTTTTTGGTTTTAAGGTATAATACGTACATCCGTTTACATGTGGCTACTTTCAAATGCATATATTTTGAATGATTTATTATTTTATCAATATATTTTTCCGTCGATGTTTTTATTTCATTTGTCATATAACCAAAATATTGTTGAACTTAACATTTTTTAAAATGTTGATCAACCATGAAGTATGATTGTTGATTATTCCCAGGCGCATGTTAATCTTAAAAACACGTCGTCTATATTGACTTAATTCCCATTGATTATAATTGTATTTATCTCGGTATTTATGGACAGATAATAATGTTCATAGCAAAACATTTTTTATAGATATAGTTATAATATAATCGATATTAACACGGATATTAAGGTATAAAACAATTCTTAGTTTTAATTAAAATAATTCAATTTAAAATGCATATCTTGGTTGCTTATAAGTACAATAAGAACATATTTGGTGATTTTTAGAGCTACCTTTTTAGGTCCTCTGCTCTCCTAATAATAATATTATTAAATTTTGTATAGGTAATAGTATATGGTTACAAAATATACTTTAAATACTGTACGACTATACAATAATACATCACTTATTAGATGTATAGCTGGTATATATTATATAATTTAGGTACTCTGTGCTCACGTGTGCGTCTGACTGGAAGTGATTGGATATGCCAATTGCAGCGGTATATATCATATAGACTACTGATTAGTGTCTGAATATTATTAAATTATTTTATTTTTACTGTTTTTATTGAAATGTTGACTGATTTTTGCAGACTCTATTCAAATTGTTATATTTTTTTTACCTCTTGTAGTACAAAAATACTATTATTTACTATATAAATATTGTACCCAACCAGTACAATACGTCCAGAACGAGCCCGATGCGATTTTTCTGTTGAAAGCGTTGTCCACGTGTGTGGGTCGTCCACTAGATGGCCTACATCTAGCGCTCTCTAGGAGAGTTCCCACACTGCCTGTCATTCGCAGCGAAGCGCTTTTTTGACGCAATAGTTTCAATTTTTGGGTTCACTGCAATCGAAGGAATATCCTTTGAGTTTTCGATTGTAAAAAATAAATTATTTATATACGGTGGCTCAGCGGATTTGGTTTTTATATACTTGCAAATGCGTTATGATATATAAGACATAGGTACTATATTCCACCAATCTATTTTCCATTAAAATCATCTATTATTATTATTATTATTATTATTCTTGAGTGCGTGTAAAGATTAAAAACTGGATACCTCATTAATTATCATTAATTATCAGTTAGAGTTTGCAAAACGTTTCATATTCACTGTGGACATTATACAACAGACCGATTTCGACATAAACATAACATATATATATATTTTTTAATTAATATTATGCCTCAGCAACTATAAATTGCCTTTCACAATTTTTTACATTGGCTTTTTAAAGATTTTACAAGGAGTTAATAAGATTGGATGGATATATAAATATAATAAGATAATAATATAGGCATTGTTTTACAGATTATTTGACTTCTCTATGGGTATATTTAGACTATTAAATAGACTATAGAGTAATAGTTATTTTTTTTTTTTATAAACATATATTCTTTATATATTATATTATGTCTTGCATAGAAGGACATTCGTTTACGCGAATTATTTTCTGGAAATATAAATACTTGTTTCATGCGTTAACCAACATAATATTGTGTATACCTCATAACATGTGTTCAAGTCTTTGATTATAAAACGTATATATATATATATATATATATATATATATATATATATATCGCATAACCACGAATATATTTTAATCAGTGAGGGCACTACGTGTTTCAGACTCCGGGGAATTTTTTTCACAAAGACATTAACAAATGGAAATGGATCTATAAATACAGTATCTAGTTATATATTATAATATTTAAATTACATTACATATATATTGTGATGAACTATATAGAATTGTACACTTATCATACATTTTTTGTACAATATTTTAAAATCCTTGGGTCTTTGAAAGTTGTTATACGTTGTAGACAGTGGAGGGCAGAGGTGTAGGTACTGGTGAAGGGTACTGAAAAATTACAAATTATACCCCTTCTCCATTTACGCAGTCACCGGTTATTATTATAACCGGTAAATAATAGGTAGGTACACGTATCGTACAAAACATGCGTTCGTACATAGTTGCATTAATAATCTACGTGTATTGTGTGAATGGCGTTCGGTAGAGTTGGAAGAAAGAAGCGCACACGGCTAAAATATATATGTATATATATATATATACGCTGTGTAATCGTCAATGGCAAAGCCAATGCAGTGCATATTATATAGGACACACGCTAAAATTAGTTACGTCATTTTTGACTCTATACGAACCTGTACGGCTGTACATATCCTCAACGTAATGTTTTGCAAATGACAAAACGTAATAATATTACGTATTATATACTATATGTATCCATATTTGCATACGCGACACTTCGCGTGATTTATTTTCCATTTCTCTTTCTCTCCTGCACACTCTTATGGACTTTTAAAGATTTCCGCTCGTGTATGTTCTACGTGATTTGCTTATATATACTCGTACATTGATACCTAAATAAAAATATGTAGTAGATACTGCTTCAAGTGTTTTTGAGTATTCTTACTCTCAAGATGTCTTAATAAACTTGATCATATATTTTTATTTTGTGTTTCTTTACATATTTTATAAGATCCTCATTTCGGATAAATTAACAAATTACGATTGGCAATTGTTTTAAAATATTTTAATATAGTACACTGCAATATCAACTATATATTACCTACAAGCTATATTCAAACGGTTCGTAGCCAGGTTTAACTTATACATAGGTAAAAAATCAGTAAATGTGCTAAATAGGTTGTTTAGAGAACCCAGAAGCATATTATTTAAGGATGACTATATTGTTCTAGTTAGCCATATTAATATAGTGCGAACAATTTAAAAAGCTATTTATTCTTCATGTAGGCTTGCATATGATTTCAATAAGTATATAGGTATGATTCGCATTTAATCACTTTCATGATTTTATTCTTTAATTTCAATTTATCATGTTGGTACTTATTTTTATTTGTATACATTAATATAAATTTAGCCAAGCTATCCATAATGTCTAAGAAATTGTCGACACTATAGTACATAAGTAATTTATTATATAAACATAAAAAATACTTAATCGTTTCGATTTACTGAATGAGATTTTTTGCGCTTTATATTTTACTGCATAGTTTAGCTGTGTATATTTTTGTTCAGTTTTTTCCTTTCTATGAATGAATGCCGTAAATCCACCTCACGTATATTATTTTATATTTATATGTACATATATATATGTATATATATTATATGTATTCGTTTTATTGCAGCGCTAATTGCATTTGGACGATATTATTTTATTAGTACACACTACACATGGATCCGTAATGGTTTTTATATTGCTTTCATTTAGTAAAATTTATATGTTTATAATAGCGAAATATTTTATATAGTGTGTCACATTGTAAATATTACGCACCGCCCACTATTGTGGATAAATTGCGTTTGTAATAACATTTCATTTCTAAAAAATTAAAACTAATTTTTTAAATACAAATTACTTAGTATAATATATTTTATATCAATCATAATCCCGTGTAGCTTACCTATAATACTGTAATGTACTCGAATATGATGTCTGTGAGATTCTAGAGTATATTAATTTAATGTTGATGTAATTTTTTAAATGCAAACAAATACGTGAATGATTTTCAGATTTTTTTCGTACCGTTGTTGTATCGATAAAAACGATTAGAAATATTATTAATGTGTAAGAAAACATGTAGTCCAACGCTGGAAATATATTTTATTATATTTATAGCGTGGGAGAAACATGAATTGATAAAATCGCATGTATCATCTTTTACATATATGTATAATTGTACATATATTATAGGTACATACATACATTGATACAATATAGAGGTATTATATTATACATGTTTGGGACGAAGATGGGTCATCACGTTTTTGAGTATATAGCGAGAGGAAATTATATTAAATGATAATAATCAGCCGTGGTAAAAATATCTCGTTCCAATCAATATATTTATACATGCGTGTAAGACGTAAGTAAATATAGTTACTAACCAAACTTATATATATAATATGTACCTACGTCCTACACACGCATCAACGAAATGTGCGTATAACTTTTTATATCTGATCGAATTTAGAGCGTATATTATATATCTATCTACGTATAGCCATATATACTATATAGTTATA
This sequence comes from Chaitophorus viminalis, assembly GCA_025469195.1. Taxonomy (NCBI): domain Eukaryota; kingdom Metazoa; phylum Arthropoda; class Insecta; order Hemiptera; family Aphididae; genus Chaitophorus; species Chaitophorus viminalis. Next base: position 392,608 of record JAIPRK010000014.1, on the reverse strand, counting down.
GGTAGTACCTGTATGGTTGTATAGTAGGTACACATAATTTATTTCGACGTTGCGTCGTAAATGCGGGCATGTAGCAGTGTACTATGTATTATACGCTCCTTTAGTTAAAAAAAAAAAATGTCTATACAATTTAATCAATCGATTCTTTTTTTTTATTTGTATACACATAATATATATATATATATATATATATATATATATATATATGTGTGTGTGTGTGTGTGTGTATTTTATTTTCTCAAGTCATGATGTCTTTCTGTCGAATTCCATGACGTGTATAGCGCGGTGCGCACGCCTGTGTAAATTACATTGGTTTATTTTCTCTGTTTCACGACCGTTGCTTGTAAATTGCCTGTTTAATAAGAGATACTATAAATTATTCACCTTCGCGGCCGAATGGCTGCAACGGCATGTAATGAATTCTGTTCATTGATTCTTATACTATTCTTATTTACTTTTCGTTGACCCGGCAAATCACTACTGCAGTGATTTCCACCCTATATTCTATATAAGAGTGTTCACTCGCATCGCTTGATCGCTCTATATATATATATTCGGCTGGATAATACATAAACGAAAATTACATCGTTTTCATGTCGAAGGCGAACGGGATATAATACAGTATAGCGTTTTTATGTTATATATGACGTTGTAATTGCAGGGATACCGCTGCAATGCGAATTGAAAGCGGAATAGGTATACAATTTGTTCACCTTTGTATTTGTAGTCGCACATATGTGGTCGAGTTATAAATTATAACTTACCTATAATTGACAGAACATGATACAGATATACCATATTTTATACGTATGCACAAATAGTGTAGACATAATTGTACATAGTGCCTACACATACAATGTACCATTGATGTTGAAACGTAATCTGTACAACCTATACATACAGCAGTTCATAAGTTTTCCAGGTTACATATAAAGACATAAGTATAAAGACCAAATTTTCATGTATTTAGTAAATTTTTAAATTTCAAGCGATTAAATTATTTTAACCCATAAAAATATGCACTAACTAAGTAATGATTTATAAAACTAATTGACTGCATGCTTATTTTGAAGATAATTTCAACATGATTTCATGCTTTCCGGTTTTTATATAGACATATAGACATATTGGTAGCATAATGTCTTTTCCTCAGTGGTTCATTTTTCAATGAACACAACCATTTAAGATTGCATTTAAACTGTCCTACAATATAATTATGTATGTTTGATTTAAAAAAATAACAATTAAAAGATATATAGTAGCGTGATATGGTTCGTGGATTAAAAAAACTGTGATTCACTGAACAACGTGCGTTTATTATGTTGCTACAAGAAAATTACTATGCTAACCAAACAAATTATGAAAATAATGAAAAATATGGTTGTATGTGATGTGGTCTATTTACCCGTGAACAACAAACAAACTTACCGCATATCGGCTATTGTATAAATTGTCAGACCGGCCAAAAAATACAATCACAAACTCGCAACATTTAAATATTGTGTACATCTGTAGCGATGGACTGCAATTTATACATAAAACACACATAATATATTATGATGCTATAGTGTGTTGCAAAAATGATAAGACTATAGACGATGAAAGACGATCGTCAAATCCTCACTTCTTCTTTGAGCCAGAAGAATGGAAAAAATACCACTCCCGAGAAAATGCTGTATGCGCCCGCAGACATTTGGCAATCATCCTCTGCGTAAATTTAGAATCTCGCGCTATGTACTGCACTACGTATTCATTATACACGTATTTATATATATTAATATATGTATGTATGTATACTTATGTATCGCGTTTGCCTTCTGTACGCGGCCGACCACGTCAACAATATAAATAAAATATACTATAGTAATAATTTTCAGGATTATCGAGATTACGCGTGTACAGATGCGCGTGTGTATATCTTGCTGTATAAAATTCCGTACATGTACAGCTTAAGTGCTGTAGCAGTGACATTTCATAATAATATAATAATATAATATATACCTATGTAGAACGCGCGCACCGGGGACGTTGAGAATTTATTATGTATTTCTCTGGAAACATTTTCAGGATTATATAAACGCGTGTGTACATATTATTATAATATGTGCATACATATATATTTACGTTGGCGAGAAAATCCTGTTGTATAACATAATATTATATACCCATATAATAAATGTGCTTGGAATCGACGAAAGAGCACGAATGCAGAAAATCGAACAGATGAGAACGGGAATGAAGGATACACTATACACTGCAGTAGATATTCGCGGCTATATATTATTATACTTATACGTGCTTATGAGTGGTCCACCGGATGGGGAGCTAAAATATATAGTGTTATGGATATAATTGTATATTACGTTTGATTTATATTACGCCTATTGCAGCAAGCCCTATACTGCAGCACACGTAACACTTTATTTTTGTCGGTCACAGCAACCATGTCTTCACGTATAGCACCCCGGTAGTACATACATTATTATAGACCGGCCGAACCACGGTAATAATGTTATACCAATATACATACATAGTATTATACATATATACAAGAATGTGACTATTTATACGTATGTATCTGTAGCCTATATATGTGTGTGAGTCGGACCTTTCCGCCTCGACGATGTGCACACACAACATATGTGTTCGCGTCAAAACCCGTATATGTATATATTATATATTAAATTATACACGTGACGTATCAGTTTTCCAGTAATTAGTCGTATATCATTCTCTTTCTATATATTACCTATATGTGAAATACGCCGCCAGCGGAGACTGATTTTCGTCCACTCCTTCTCTTGTACGCAATACGTAATGTGTATATTAATGTTCCGTTTCCAAAACCCGACGAAACGTGTCCTTCTCGAAGTCGATGGTCTTTCCATGCACACGCACCGCACTGCAATAATATATATATATATATATATATATATATATATATATATATTATAATATATGCGTAGACGGCCGGTTATTGGTACGTTTGTTACGTCTTCGAAGTTATAAGTTCCCAGTACATGTACAATGTATATACATAATACATACACATACGCATTACGCATACCGATATTATAGGTATATAGAGTCTTGTAGATGACATGCATGCAACTTTTTGATTTGCGTTAATATGACAAAATGGAATAGAAACAAGCAAAAAACTTCTAAGTCGCACTTATGTCACTAAGATTTTCAACTATAGTTCATATAAAGTACTGATATTGTTAGAATAATTTGCTCGCTTTGAAAGCGCTAGGATATAAGTTGAATAGATACGCCTATTTTAAATGTTACCGCATTGATTGCGGGTTTTTCAATCAATCGCCCGTTTGCTAAACGATACTTTTGATTTTCAGTGTTATTTTTTCTGTATTATAAATGAAATCAACATTCATACTTACCGTAATACTAATGTAGGTATATCTGAAAAGTGAAAACTGATAAGAATAGATTAAAATTTAAAAACCATATAGATATTTTATATATTATGTTTTAAATTGCATCATGTATACAATATGCAAGTATTTTAAAGTGGTTGATTAAAACATGAATAACTTATGTAAGATGAATTATGTTAATACCGTGTTGAATGTCCATAATATATTATACAATATATTATTAAAATCACATTTTTTTTCTTATAATAGAATAAAACAATTACAATTATTATTATCAAGGTAGTTAGAAAAACGATAATTTCAATGTGCTATAATTTTTATCCAATTCATAATGTATTTCATCTGGGTCCAGTTTTCTGTTATAATATAATACATATAGGTATTCAGTAATCCTTAAAATATTTTGTTACATAAATTGATTATCTTTATATTCTATTATATCTATTTTTATGCATATATTATTTCAGGCTGTAAAATAATAAATTCTTGCCCACATACTCTACAGATGTTTAGTATTCATTTAAATATACTGTTGTAATATTCAAATATAAATGAAAAAAATTAAATAGATGAACAAAATTAAATCTTGACAAATCCTCAATAAATTATTTTTTTCAATTCAAGATTTGATTAAAAATAAGACAAAATATTATACGTTTAATCAAAAACTAGAAAGTAATCAATTTATATGCATGTATTCAACTATGTTGAATGTATTAAAATAATTTTTCAAATTAAGTAGTTTTTGGTAAGGTAGATATTATATTTTGAAATTATCGACTTTATAGCAAAGTAATAAAACATAGAAAATTAGAAAATAAACATAGATAATAGTATATAAAAAATTTAATTTAATAAAATTTATTATTAAACTATTTAATATTATAAAAAAGTACCTACCCATTAAATTATTAAAGCTCAAAAATTCTAAAAATAAATTAACATGTAATTTATCTTAAACACGGTTTATTTAAGATTTTAAGTTTGTAAATGTACAATTTGAAGTTTTAAAACAGAAATAATATATGTATTTTCTCATTTATTTATTGAATTCTTAATTTTCAATAATTATAGTTAATAAACTTTAATACAATATAATATATTTATGTGCATAGACATTTCTTGTAAAATAATCTTTTTGAGAATTTAAAACGATGTACACTATCGCGTTTGAATATAGAAAATTCAAAACACTATAATTTTAACACATAAAAAAGAGGGATAAAATTATTATATGCATGAAGACGTGTAGTAAAATATGTATATTGTTAAAAGTTTCTGAAACAAAATTACGATTACTTCTCGATATCTACAAATATATAAAATTGATTAAATTAATAAAAAATTAAAACTATTCTGTATATTTGTTATACGACATTTGGTGTTGGTAAATATAATATCTCGTTATATATAGTACAATATGAAACGCTTTAATTTTAATTTTTTTTTTTCGTTTGAGAATTAATTTTATATTTGCATACCGATATCGTGACTAATCGTAAATTTAATTGTTTTGTACTCACAATTACAACAGATATTATTTATTTATACAATATATGCGTGTATTATCCATTTTTAAATTTTCTATAGCAATATTCAAGCACACTGCAAGTGCACAGTTGACGTTGCCAACTTTTTACGAATATTATAATTTATTCGATACGTTTATATTTTTCTGCGATTATATGATTCATCTTGCGATCGTTATGTACAATATTATTTTAATAAACTTCGTACAATGAACTCTGCAGTGCATTTGAAAATCGATTTGTATTTCATATGATATATATATATATATAAACCTATACCTATATATATATGAGCACAACGTGTGTATAAACGCAAAGCTAAAAACGTTGCCTCGGAGTACCTCTATATATACGTATATAAATAAATAATTTTATCAAAATAATATATTCGTGACCATTACCTATAATGAATTGTTGCACACAAATTTCAAGCCGGTTATACGAGATTCGTGTTATTATTTTTTTCCCCGCCAGTCCCACTATTACTTATTTGTATAATATTAATTATATATAGTGAGAAGACATTTTATTTCTATCTCTGCCGATGATTCTAGAAATATTTTACCGACAGGCAGAGCGCGAATATTAAATGTATTATATATTACAGTATAATATAGGCTTCTGTGAGTTCGTTGCACACTTTATAGTATTATTATATATTATGTACAAGACCTATAAGTACCTGGACGGTAACCAATGAGAGCACGCGATGTGCTGCATAGGTAACCTGTATCATATTACTATGTTGACGATTCGGATAAAAATTCTGCAAAATGCGACGCACAACAACGGCGGCGACTGGATATTATTTCATGAGTTTCATGAGTACAATATATTATATTAATCATACACATACACCTATACGAATCCGTTGCATTATGTTTACTAAACTGTTGTGTTCTTTACGCGTATAATATGATATAATACATTTTGTATCTGTTTCTATGTACCTACATTTATCGTAATAAATATGATCGATTGGCGGAAGCTGTAGCAGGTGTTATATGGCTATCCTTTATTCATTTATTGTATACATAAATGATTCATCCCGTGGCGAGAGCATGAAAAGGAATCTATCGCACAAGTTTATGTATATGCATGCGCCTTTGGGCGTCATTTGTACACATATTATAAATACGTATAGAATTCGCCTATACATTATGTAACTATACTGTGTTATAACAACTTAGATTTGGAAAATGTCTGCTTGTATCTCCCTCGAAACTATATATTATATGCAATGGTAGCACAAACATTTCCTTTGTAATTTTTATTTTATTTTACAGTCGCCTATTATATAGCCAGTTATACATGGTATATATAATAATATATGTATACGTATAATAGCTACACCGAACGATTTATCTTTTTATCGCGGTAATTTTCTCTTAAAACTTAATATATATATATTATATTCTTGAAAAGTGTGTATTTATATTATAATAGAGCTACATGCTATACTTACGGAATTTTTCTATCGTTTCACTAAAATCACTAAAATTAGACGTCCAAATATAAGTCGACAAATGCATCGAGCTTGACACGTCTGTTTGTACTTAAAAATAACTGTACAGGCTCACTACGTAGCAATGTACTATGTGTAAATATGTAGCATCCCTGTAACGTTTTATTTTTAATTAGTTTATCCAAAATCATTTTCCGCCCTCTTGGTAGCAAGATTATACTATATCGATACGCTCATCAACTAAAATTACTCCAAGAGTGGATGCAATTAATAAAAGAGAACTCATATTGGCGTTACAGTTTTGTATAAAATGATCTTATTTTTTAAGGGTACGCATATAATATTCTCAATAATAAAAGTGAATTTACTTTTTAAACAATTTTAATAGATAGAATTAGTAAAATCATAATTTTATTTTGAGATCTTTGATGAGATTTTAATAGGTAGATACTAGACATGTACATACAATTTTCGATATGATATTTGAAATATTGTCGTTGCCCATCACTAGTATAAGTAATTATATAAATATTATCAGTAATTGAATGATAGTATTCTTATTGCATGTTTTCAAAATAAAAACAAAACCATCTATAATTATTAACAAAATATTGTTTTTATGTTTATATTGTGTATAGTTAATAATTTTATTTTTTTACTCTTGTATGCTTTATTTTTTTAAATTTACTATTCTCATTTATGTACCATTTTTATCCATTACATTGTAACAAATATGTCTGATTCTGTACACTGTGTCATTTAGGCAACCCGTTTGACGGGCAGTTCGTTTTGAATAACGTTGTTTCTATCTCTATTTGATCTGGGTATTCATATAACATAAATTTTTAGTTTTTAACTTTTCTATTCTTGAAAAACTACAGTAGTTAGTACAATGTGTTATTATTTTGCTTTTAACAACTTTGCTAATTTTTAATACGATCTATGTATATTATAAATATGTTCATCATTAATAAAAATTAATTTTTTAATTATTTGACACCACCAAAAATCAAAACGTATTGATTGTTATACAAATTATATAAATATAGTATATATTATATATATAATATCAACAACAAAATCAGATGTTTTATAGTGTTATAAGTACTGATTTTACTATAAGTAAACGAGAAAACTTTTTTTCATAATTTCGTATTTATAAGAATCCTGAAATGTATGTATCAATATTATATATGTATAGGAAAAATTGAAAATGTTAATATTTGAATAAGAAACAATGGGGCACTATGTCTCGAAAAGGGATGCGATCGTGGAAAACCGTTTTTCTTCTTTTTTAATACATATATGCCTGAGAATATAACGTATAGATGGCATAGCGTGTAAATCCATATTTTTCCAGCATGCATACGCGCGCACACATATACTATACCTAATACATTTACTGTCGTGTACATGCAGATGTTAATTTCATTTTTATAACTCAATTAAAGAACGGGCTAGGTGCCATTTTTATGACCAATTAAATTTTATAAACGAACGACTTATCGTCGGCACGATGTTATCCCTCGCTGCTGCTGCTGCTGCTGCTGCACGAAGGTTAGGACGGCGAAAATATATAAATGTTTTATATACCTACTATACCCGCATATACTTGGTTATTATATATATTATATATTAATGCGTATAATGCACCGAAAGATATTTTTTACCGTTTATCATTTATCAACCGTAAAAAAAGAAAATCGATTAACAAACAATTACAATCCACGTAGATATTGCATTGATATCACGCATACGATTATTAACTGTATAATGCCCACACAAATTATTATAATTCATGATATTGTGTGGACGCACAACGTTCCCTGCATGGCGACGTCGCCGCGATTGTACACATTATAGTCGCTGTAGGAGGGTCGACGACGACAACGATGATTGCGTTTTTTTCTCTTAAAAATATTTCAATTATTTTATTACTGCACGCGCATTATTTATACATATACGCGACATCACACAGTATGGGGCGTATAATTTTCTGGTAGTATATACGCAGAGGGCTATCCGCGCAACGCGTGTACCTATATTATATTTAATATAATTTTATTACCATTTAATCGACGGCGACTGACGGCCAAGGTGGATGTATCATAGGTACGTATGTACATATATAATATGTTGTATAACATTTTATTATATTATTTTGTTTTTTGTACATATATTATAATATAATCCATTATTTTGCTCTCGCGTTGTGATATTTCCACGCTATTGGTGCGCGTCGTATACATATAGGGTCGTTTAACGTTTTGCGTTGGTATTTTCTCTTCGCCGGTCACTCATTATCGATGGTCGCAAACCTAGGAGGGGGTCCTGAAAAAACAAAAAAAAAAACACTCTTAATTAGGATATACTTTAACAAACACACACACATACACACACACACACACACACACACACACACACACACACACACACACACACACACACACACACACACACACATGCATACAGTGTATTATATTATTTATAAGAGTATATGCGGGAGCTGCGTAGGACGTAAAAAATATAATGGCCTCTACGCGTTCTTTTGCGCACTATGGGTGGCTCCGGTGCAACAGTCGTATTACACTCGCTCCCGTATACCAGTGATATATTATTATGGTACCTATAATATGACTATACATATATTCGTCTGTCGAAATTGTCCGGGGTGGATTTATATGTAAATGTTTATACTACATTTAACATATATATATAATTACGGCGGGCGTTTAAGACAAAAACAGTTTTGGTTGACAGATTTTTTTATTAATTTATCCACTTGCATCTGAGTGTACTTTTAATCAGGTTTATACTATGTATAAATGGGTATTTACCTATATATAGGCACTGTCGCAGTGGCGTACGTTAAATTTATTATATACCTACTACGGTACTTCGTCCGTATTATAATATAATACAATACACTTATGTAATATATGAGCCATAATGTACAAGTTGAATATATATATATATCGTTATTAAATAATAGGTATATACGCGTATACGTACACTGACGATAATACGCCCTACGACAGTTTTCTTGGTTGGGTGCAATTTATTATTTAGTTTATTTAATCTAACCCCAAAGTATCCACTCATATATATGTATTGCATTTCATTGTATAAACGTACATTTATAATTTTCTAATGACACTGCACGCTATATAGCGAGTACCGCTGCATGTTGTTTTTTTTTATGAATGCGATACGCGTCGGTTTGGATCTTTATGTGACTGGAACACATACACTTAAATAATATCGCATACTTGTATTTAATATAGGTATTATGTAAAACATCGCATAAATAAAATATAATATTTTTGGTTCGGCTTAAATTGTTTGCTCGACACGGCACCATCTTTGGAATAACCGCAAGCTCGCTTACAGTTTTTATAATGATTATACTATTAAAACAATATAATATAATTATCATACATCGATTATCTAATAGAGCACTAGTAATAGTTGTTGAAAACCTATTTTCATCATGTAAGTTACAAGATATTACAACGATGTCTAGTGGTCGCGGTCACATAAGCATTACCATATAGTTAATAATATGATAGCGTATTTGTGCATTCTATGATCATCATATAATTGTATAATAAATATATGATAGTTTATACTATAGGTACCTGGTACATACTTGTGCGTAGATAGAAAGTGTGAATATATGGAACATGAAAAATTCGGTAACGAGCTGCGCCCTTAGGATCTTATGGTATTGTAACAATATTCGCGCGATCCTGGGACGACACCATGGTGATTATTGTGATCGTAAACGAAAAAGAAACGCAACAGCAGTCTTTGAAAATCCCACGGTCGACGTTGTTATTGTTAAATCCTATCGAGCTGTATATAGATGTAACCGCGGTGCACACTGCCGCGATTATAGACCAGCAACTATTTTGAAATTGAGCAGCAGGAACCTGTAAAACAAAAAACAAACAAAAATCAATACACAAATATTAGTAAATAAACATTATACAGTGTGTTAAGAAATCTGACTTGTGAATAACACAACACAAATCACCAGCATAAATATTAGTTATATATGATTTCTCACTGCAATAATGTGTGTTATACACAAAACAAAATAATAAATAACTATTTATTTAGTGGATAGCTTTAAATATCATGATCATTGCATATATAAGTATAACCCATATTATATATTGTACGGTTATAATTTATAAAAATAATCTTTATGCAGGTTTATACGTGAAACGCGGTAGCTTCTTTGGGTTTTACTATTTTGTTCTGTTTGAATTATCTGTAGTTGGTATACACACACAGTATTACATGACTTTTTATAATAAGAACATATATTTATTAGTAAATTAATTATTAAATATCTATACAATTCTATTTACTAATCGCTTATTATTATGTTCAATCTCAAATTAAACTATACCCACGTCAAAACTTACTTTAATAATGCATAGTACCTACGTCTATAAATTATCTTTTTTTTAAAATTTGTCTTACAGTTTTAGCAAATTTATCACATATATGATAATATGACATAGGTACATTACCATAAATAAAATAAGATACAAAGAATAAATTCGATGATTTAGTATAAATGGCCGACGAGGAATAACAATTGTGGAGGAGGATATCGAGGGAAGGATAGCCCCGCAGAGGAGCTAATTCTGAAAGGAGTAAAGTACGTAGAAAATATATTATATTTTATATTGTTTAATAATTAATATTATTTTTACAAAGCTGTGAAATATTTATAAAATCATTGTTAAATTCTGAGTAGGTTTTAATTAAATTTGGATTTTTATTATTATTTTTTCATGTCTACACCACATTTTTCGGTCTCAGTATAATATAGAAGATGGCTCCAATATAATATTATCTACTTTTTACGATTTTATCTAAACAAGATGGATTCAGAATAAAAACTTTATTTTATTTTTTGTAATTTATTACTCTATCGGACTTATTGCAATCATCGTCTATAATAATATATTATACATATATATATATATATATGTGTGTGTGTGTGTGTGTATAGGCATTAGGTTGTCGGGGTTGGACCCTTAAAGCAATATCCTTAAAACGCCTTTCGCGTTCGGAAAACGCCATAATATAGCGTAGTGGAACCTATAATTTCCATTCATTTATGTTGAAACGATTTTTACTTATTTTTTTCGTTTTTTTACCCATTCGATTTTATTTATTACTAGCGGCGTTGATAACCTACATTTGGGTTTTACGACGACTGCAAAAGAAAAAAAATAATAATAATACTGTGAAAAATAAGTGCACCCGGTGTGTGGCGTCGGCCATACAATTATATAAATAGCTATATTTTTTTAACTACATTTAAAACTGTAATATTATTGCGGCTGTATACTGAATTGAGTAAAAATAAAAACTATATAATCTAGTTAATATATTATTGAAGAATATTTTTAATTTATTAAATTTGGCATAAGATGTCTGTATATTTGTAAGATTTAAATGTATAATATTATGTAATTATTTTAATATTGTAATACTTTAAATTAACATCATACTTTCAATTTATTGTATAGGAGTGGCGAGCTTGTATAAATATAATACAAAGATAGTTTTTAAATTAATTGAAATTGTTTATCTTCGAAATATGCATTTATAATATTATAAGTTATATATATATATATATATATATATGTCCGTTGGCCAAGTTTTTTTTCACTGTGCACTAAATAATTATGAACTGATATATTTTATCATACGTGGATGAAACTTTTCTCATAATTTTCCCGACATTTTTAATACACCTAAAAGGTGTTGAATGATAATTTTACACAATTTTGAACAAATCATTTAATACAAATATAGAAATTCATCAATATACTATTGACGTTTTTGAAATGTTCAAAATAATTTTACATGATTTCTAGTGCTCTTAAGCGTATACTAAGGCATTGTACATTTTGAAATTTAAATTTTAAAAAGCGATAACGAAGCATGTTTGACGCTTTTAAATGCAATAATGCGTGACCACAGCAACAGCTAACGATAAAATCGAAATTATGTGATTATAATATTATATTTATATACATGCATTCAGATTTTATAATATCATGGAAACTGTTTGATTGGTATGAGAGTTCGATCAGTGCACGGTGCGCGTCTTATGAATAATCTTATGTAAATAATAATATATTATATGTATTTTTACGTCGGACCCGTTGGCGAATAATATGTTGAACGCTTTTTCTCATTTTACTCGTGTTATTTTGTTCTTGTGCTGCTATACGCGGGAACAGACATCATCATACATATACGACGTGATGGACTGTGAGTTGCGCAAACACTAACAAATCGTTACGTTCGTCCCTGTAATAAATAATCCTATTTTTGGCGCTCATCGTTTTATTCCGATCGTTTTATCGGTCTTCGAGGTGCAAAAAGCATATTATAATATATACAAGGCGAAAACCCGTCAAATTGTTTTCGGAAAGCAATTGTTTACGCGCGCTCTATCTCTCTCGTTTTCTCCGCCTCTTCCTAGGTTCCGCAGTATTATTATAAACGGCTCTTAAAAATTCGACGACGTGATGTTTAGATTGAGACCACCACCATGGCGATTAAAAGTAAATGTCTACATCACATTACACTTCATACGCATGTATATAATAATATAGTACAATGTTTTGATGCTAAAACGATTCGTTCATGTACGTAGGCCATGACGCGTTCTATTCTTGTCGTATCCGGCGCCGCGATTTAACACAAATACATTATACAATTACAATGTCCCATATTTGATATAATATCCATCCCACGAAAACCCTTTTTGCAATAACGATGAACGGAATCAGATAAATATAGGTACTTATAATTTTATAGTAACATGTATATATTAAATCTCTTCTCTCTCTCTATATATATATATATATATAGAGAGAGAGAGGAAAGTGTACTTTAGCAATAATCAACGTAGAGCCGAATCTATTAAAGTTATCTAATTGAAATTTGAAAATATATTATTATTGTAATGTCAAGTTCCACTAAGAAAGGATTTTTTAACATTTTTAATTTAAAAGGTTGAAATCAGCAAAAATATTTTTGTATATTATATAAATGAATACCTATTTCCTTTTATCACGGCATCACGCGTGAACGGCTAGACCGATTTCATTAATTCTTTTTTTGTTGTGTTCGTAATTGTCAGAAGAAGATTTCTGCGAAAGAAAAATCAATAAATTTGCACTGGTGTTATTAATTTAAGCTATAAAGGGTGACTGATATTTTGGTCGTCATAGCGACTCGAAACTTTTACCGGATAATATATATTATCCACTATCAAAAATAAACACAAAAATATTACCTTGGTAACCGATAATGAAAAAAAATATACCAAAGTATTAGGCACCTGTCTAACCAAACATAACTAGGCTTTAAAAAATATAAGATGGTATTTCATTAAAATACAAAATGACCAAAATGACCTGACCAATACCCCGTGTGGAATTAAGCATACATTAGCTACAGCCAAAATCACTTGGTCGATTCATTTGAAACTTTAATATAATAAAATATGTTGTAGTAAATTGAATATATATTGACCATGTATTAGTGCACTATGAAACAATTTAATCTTGCAAGATAACAGCAGTACTTACATTTTTTATATTTAAAGTCGGCAAAGACGGGTAGTATTACCTTATTACCTATATATAATGTAAGAACGGGAAATTCTAATAGTCTGCATTAATTATTGTTTTTATCACATTTCTCATAGTATTCTTTTGCGTACAATGTTACATATTGTAGTCTGTTCATTACTACTCTTAGGTCTCAACATACACTGTTGCTGTTTCGACTGATGACTGCACTTGCAATATAAATTTAAACTTTTATTGTTTAAAGTGTGACTATACTGACTATAACTGCACATGTATTCTAGTGTATATGCAACGGAAATGGCTTGCTTTTGAATTCCTTCTGTATGCTCATCCAAAAGCATCAAACTTATACAGTTTTCTTATTTTAAAAGAATTTCATAAAAGATTCTGTTTCTAATATTCAACTCTTGTCGTAATTTCAGGCTCAGGCTTGATCCCAAGTAATTATTCGTTTCGGCTTAAACGTCTTAAGCTAAATATAATAAAGAGATCTTGATGAATATTATAAAATATAAATAAAATACGTAATTCGTACTTACTACGCATAACATATTATTATAAATTATTACGTATTAAAATCATAGTGTCATCTTTGATTTTTTTTATATAAGTATTCTGTATTTGCTCATAAATATAGTATGCGAATTGTAAAAAAAAGTGTATTTCTAACATAGTTTATATAGATACATACATATAAATGATAAACAAATTATGTTTTTACGTCGATGCACATAATTATATTTAAATTTCAGAATTTAAAATATTAGATAGTATTATAAATAAGCCTTGATGGTTTTATAAAAATTAAACGCTTGTATATACATTCTATCTGTATTGAACGTGTCTCTTAAAAAATTCTGCTTTTACCGAAGTATATAAAATGTTATGTTTCATCCGTAATAACACTCGTTTATGGTAGATACTTCTTGCCGATGTCCTTACAGAAAATTATTCGCATAGAGTTGTTAAAGTTGTTAAATAAAGGTCAATAGTCAGGAAGTAGATTTTCCTAATAGTTTTTTATACAGTTTTTTACGCGTTTTTTGGAAAACGTCGAATTTCGGTACACATTTGATGATTTCTATATAAAATACTATACCTACATTGCAATAGAAACATATATAGTATTCGTCATCGTTTTATGTATTATGTATTTTGGAATGTGTGTTAATATTTATACTATGAATGTGTGAGTGTGTGTGTGAATCGCGTATACAATTAGATAGCTATGGATAGTGCTGAGTCGCGGTGTCTATGTGCGTTCATAAATGTCATAATCATACATGATGAATACTAATTAATTCTGGGTAATTTGTTTCATTAGCTAGCATTAATTAGTGAGTATATGAGGACAGCACAAAGTTAAATATAATATACGCAGCATGGCGAGACGTCGTGTTTAATAATAATTATTATTGCGTTCGCTTTTAACCGCAACATGTTAATATAATAATATTACTATTATCATTTTCATTTTGCTTGTGTTCAATATGCTATTTAGCTTCCCGAAACGCCCTGCTGCAGGAAATGCGCAAACATGTCAATGTATTATTATGTATGTACATTATAGTTTCGTGTAACGATATACGAGTATACTTGCGTTATTGGCCTAATTTATATTAGGCTGTTGTTCGGCACCTTCTAGATAATATCATTAATGATAGATAGGTATATAGAACATTAGAACATATTAGGAAAAGATGATGATTATATAATATTATATAATATGGTTGAAAAATGATTAATTCTTCTCTTAATATAATATTTTTAATTATCTTCGGAATAGAAATTCTATAGATTTTGTGTACACTTACATTAATTCTGGTTTTAAATTACACGATAATTATGTGATGAAATCGTTAAAGTTATGAGAAAAAGCTTTTAAAATCATGTTATATTAATTAGAATATTATAAATACTTTTGTAGAAAACACTGTGTTTGGCATTTCAACAAAAATATTATACATATATCATACATAAATATATATATATATGTATATCTAATGTGATAGAGCGAGTAGCACCGTTACTCTCGCACAAAATATCCTTTAATTTATTTTGTATAATAAATAATAAGCGTATTTAAATAGGCGTTTTTATGACTTAAAATTCTTTCGAAAAAATGACGACCATGTGCACAACAAATTTGTGTTTGTCACTTTGTAGCGGCATACTCGCGTAGCAGAACACGTGCGCATTTATAACATTATTATGTGATGTATATTTTAATTTATTATATTATTTACTCGAAAAACGTCTTTCAAGTAGGTCCGAACAAGTAATCATATAGAGAATTCGCACATATAATGAGTAATGCGCAACATGTGAAAATGTATAAGTATAATATAGGTATTTCTTTATTTTATACATCATGATATATGTTTATTTGTTCTTCAATGTATACTTCATAATATATTTTAGGTACCTATAATTTTTTTATATGTCAAACTTCTTTTGGTAAATTAATATTTTGTTGTAACATGTGTAGTAATGAAATATGAATATACTTGAAAACTTATGTTGCGCGTTACGTTTAACCATTGACGGATTTTTTTTTTTTTTTTAATCATATATTAAATGTGGGATTACATGCGCACACCTATCTAGTATATACTATGTATATTGTTATAGTTTTATTATTTTTCACTCGACCATTGAATAAATGTTTTTTTTAAACAAAAACAACTTATACAATAATAAGACTAGAAAACAATATACATATATTATACATGTATTAAATTATATTCATCGCGTCATAAAAAACTAAATTTAATTTATTTTATCCGAGAGCGTTTTATTATTTATTTTACGGTATAGCTCGATGATAAGCTTTATATATGTATGTATGAATATTATTATTATTATATGCGGTCGGATTTATGTACGAAGAATTTTGAAAAATTATGTCAATATATGCACTTATTATATGTATACGTATACTTACATGTTGTGGTACTGAAACGTTGTGCGTTATATAAAATATTATTTATGCGATTACATTTGATGGTAAACTACGTATTGTTTCAATTTTATTATTTGTAATGCGTACAAGGTATACGTATACACGTATTTGTACAAAAAACGTGAAACAATGGCAAACCTCAAAAAAAAAAAAAAATTGATTCCATCACTCCGTTCACAATCTAAAAAAATAATAACATTTTGACACCGTAATGTTATCGCCGTCGAAATTCTGAATTGAAATGTTTACTCTCGATTAACATTTTATGTTCGTTATTTTTCTACCGATCTATCTGAACTGCCATAATAAAATTGAAAACCATATCGCAAGTACATTATAAGTATAAATGTACATATTGTATTGCAAATAATAGTATAATCACATAGGGTCCTATGTGAGTTCACGTTTCTATGAATTTAATTAACTCTTATGTAGTTATGTTTATGTGCGCGCACGTGCGTATGTGTAAATCTTGGAGTGTAATCCGCATGTCTGGGTGTGTATAGTACATGTAATATATTGTATGGATAAATGTGCATTTCTTTTTTAATAGTTTAATTCGCATTTTTGTAGTGCACACGTGTGCGGTGTAATATACATTGGTATTATAGCTGTTTATTATCATAACGATGCCCGGGAAATCCTGCAATCCTCTTTCACTTTAATTCCTTCTATTGCGCATGTATTCTTTGTGTACAAGAAACGTGGGTGGGTTTTTGGGTTATTATAGCGTTGCAGGGAATATAATATCCGGAAAAGTCCGAAATCAAGGCAGGGTCAGAATATATACACGCGATATACGTGTATACGTATACGATTTATTATATACACAGAATCGGAAAACGCGTAGACAAAAGAATTTATTTATATAGCGTAGTCTGTTGTTCCCTTCATCGTTGCACGAAGACAATGGGTTTGATGAAAATATAAAACTTTCACGTTAAACTGAATGTGTACGTATACATGCGTGCGCGCACACAGAAAACACTGCAGACACA
This sequence comes from Chaitophorus viminalis, assembly GCA_025469195.1. Lineage (NCBI taxonomy): Eukaryota > Metazoa > Arthropoda > Insecta > Hemiptera > Aphididae > Chaitophorus > Chaitophorus viminalis. The sequence goes on along the minus strand of JAIPRK010000014.1, from coordinate 374,622 downwards.
TTAACTTTTGTCCCGCCGGAAATCATTGCATATGCGATGGTCTTACCACTGTACACACACAACACGCACACGCGTTCTATATAAGTAGCTGGTCACACACACACACACACACACACACAATGATCGGCTTCAGTCGTTCTTGGCTCCAGTCGGTCGGCATCTTATAATCGTCTGTCCGTCGCCACCACCGCACCTCATCGCCACGTCGCTCGTCCTCGTCTATATTCGAAACACACACGCACGCACGCGCACACATATATATATATATATATATATATGTGTGTGTGTGTATGTATGTTTGAATACGTGTATAAATGGAATGCCGCCGCCACCGCCATGATGGCCGCCGACTCTGCGTGTCCGGGGCCGACTGTGACGCGGGGATGGCGGCAACTATATACACTACAGTATTATATGTATATGCTATAGGGAAAAAAAAACATATTATATATGTATAGTAGCTGTGCACATATACGAAGGGGACAAACACGTGTATAATAAAGAGAGAGAAACAGTGACAGAAGGACGGAAAACACACCCCGCTTCTATATTGGCTACGCGCGTGTATACTTATTTAATAATACATAATATTATACATATAGTTACGTACATATATACGTATAGATCCCTTGACAAAAACACTTTTTACCTACCTGCAAAATATTATATTATTTTAAATCTATAAATTCGTTTAAATTTATGAATTTTTAAAAATCTAAAAACGCCTGAAAATAATATAATAGCACGTTATTTTAAATACCTATTATTACCAAAAATATTTATATGTAAAAAGCTATAAATGTGGCTGACAAAGATCAGGAAAATTGAATAGTAATAAAAGAACTGGACGGGAACTCACTCTCCTGTACAGTAGGAGTGAACTTCGTTCATATAGGATAGGTTGTTATGATGGATGTGTTAAATCTGAATGCAATACTAGTTATCATTGCATGCGAAAAACGATTATGAACGGAGTCACGGAGATGATTTGTTAGTTTAAAATAAGTATATTGAATAATATATTATTTGTTATATTTAAATTGTATTATTATGTCAATATTTGCTCTTCAAACGTGCATATGTATTTCAATAATTTTTGAATGATAGTAAAAACAATTTTTGGGGAATCTTCTATTGAATTTTCAAGTATTTTATTTCACCGAATTTTTTTTATCAACAATTGTAAAAGAAAAAAATATTAAAAATCAAATATATCAAATACCTATAAGTAGCTCAAAAATTAGTAAAATATTTTGTAAAATAAATTATTTTAAAAAAATCTCAATTTAAATAACTGGTAAAAATTTCTTTCAAGTTTCTAAGAATTATACTTTTTTGCATAATAACAATTATTTATCAACAATCTATGAGGTTAAATCATTATTTTATGTAATATCGTATAAATTTCAATTTCAGACGGTCTTAAAAAAATTTTCTGTAGGTCTGGTAGAATTTTTTTCTAGTTTTTTTAAGAAAAATTAGGTAGATGAATTATTCGAGTGCATGTTTGCTTTACCTTTATAATTACATTTTCACAAATGCGTCACGAAAAAGAACTCCGTAAGTATACCTAATACAAACTCAACTGTATATTGACTAAATCGAATGATGTCATTGTACTATATACCTAAATAGGTAATAAATACTTACCTGCAGGTAGGTATTTATTATTTTATTTTACCATATTATTTATAAATGTAATATATGTTTTTATATCCGAAGTGTACAGAAAGTTATTATAATTTGTGTGGACATTTCCCACCTACCCAATTACACGTACGAATATATATTATACTATGTTATATAGCTACTATATATAATATATATGATATTTTCAACTTATTTTTACCGGTCAGTGATTCAGTATACTTCAATAAGAAAATAATATAATCAAACGTAAAATCTATAATGATGATGACACGTCATGTCTTTATAGGTAATATGAATTTTGAAAACAATTCCATCTTAACCTACATATATATTGTTATAAATATATAGGTACAGTCATACAGGTGGTCGATGTATATATCACTATATATTATGGTATCGAATTTTTTTCGTCCAACCGTAATATCGCCGTGATTGAGAATGAATATTAGAAATCAAACTCCACCCAAAACGTTCGGAAATAATTAGATCCATGCGCGTATAAGAGTAGACATAACTGCTATATTATATTTTATGTGCGGACAAAGTGTATACATGTTTGTCGCTTGACGTTAATTACAGTATCCCGTTGCTATCAGATTATAGCCATCGGATTTGGGATTGCTTTATAACATAATATCGTATCTTATATGTGTATAATATGTATTATAATCATAAGTGTTGTGCTGAGCATGTGACTTTTGTTATTTTGTATTTGAACATAGACTTGTATGGTTATATATATATATATATATTGTTATGCGTACAAGTGCCCACTTAATTTGATAATTTATATAGAAAACGATTTACATGCAAAATGTCTTGGCAACTTTTTGTCATTAATATAAAAATCTGATTTCGTTTTGTATAAGATTGTTGATCATATTATTAATGCGGTTTTTTATGTATAATCCCTATAACATAATAATTTTAAATACATATGAACTATCCTCTACCATCAACGCGATCGCCGATCAAATGTACGTTGACAAATTTTATGTGTTCTTCCATTCGTGAAAAATTAAACGTATTCATTTATGTACGATACATATATACTTATGCATATAGATGTATATATATCTAAATACGTTTATTTATAAAAAATATAATATATTAACAACGGAGAGAAAAAACAAATTATTAGGGATAATTGATAATATTGGTTTATATTTTATCCATGAATTATTCATAAAATTAATAAGTCTCTTCTTATACTCTGAGAATTACCAATGGATATGAATACATAATAATATATGCACCTACTTATAAAAGTTTTCCGAGACGCATTAGCAATATAATATTATTTTATCTCGTTTATATTAATAAATCGTAATATTTTCCCGAACAAAGTTTTCTTTTCTATACTGTTTTGTAATGGAGCAAAATGTTATTGCAGTCGTGTTACGAGTATATCATTTTTTAGTGCGGACAAATTATCGTGTGATATGCATGCCTTTGCGGATAATATATACAATATACCCTTATTATATATATATATATATATATAAATAATAAAAATATACAGACAAACGTTTTCAAAGGTCGATGATGCAATTTATATAGAGTGTGTACTAAGCTATTTGCATGACATTATATATAACTTTCATGAAATATATTATAATTACGTTAAATTTATAAATCGAATTCAAATACTATATATTATATAAATTATGAATATCGATTGTTATAAACCATAGTTCTTTTAGATAAAATATTGTACACTGTTGTCGTACAAATAGGTTAAAGACTTGTAATATATTTGTATGTAGATTTATATATATGATTTTGTTTGTTATTTCAAATTTTACTTCTCCTTATAGTATATAATCCTCGAGTTATTTTCGACTTTCTCACTTCTATCTATTCCACTAGGATTTTAACTAGATGTGAATGTACTTTATAGTATTCTAAATTTATAAATTATAACATATTATATTTTACATAATATACACTTAATCTAGCAGTATGGAGGTATACTTGAAAGTGTATATATATATATATATATAATTGATAATATAAATGCGGTATTGTACAACTCTTTCATTTGTTTACGGTATTCGTTTTTTATTTCATAGTAACGCTAAACGCACCATTGAAATTTGCCATAATAATATCGCATGTTTATTTAGTTTATTTCACGTATTATACCGCACTCATTTACAAAATAAGTTAATAACCTTCGGCGTATAGGTCCGCGAGTTTTTCCGAGTAAAGCCAATGAGACCGCACGCGCGTGTGTATTTTTATATATATGTATATATATTTATAATGCAGTACAACCACATTATACACATATTTATGTATAAATAAAATGTTAAATGCATATTACAAAAAAACAATTTTAATTTTTTCACAACTGACTTAACCCCGCAGGCGTGTCTCCGTGACTTACGGCCGCGTGTCCGCATTATTATTATGTGTATTTTGCATTACACATACACACTTGAATAATACGTAATACATTAAAATTTATGTATACCTATGTAAGATGTTATAATATACATATTATAATATACAGAGGAGGTCGAAACGCCGCCGTCGAATATTTTTCACGCGCAGTTAGTCGTTTGCGCCGCCAAAAAAACTCATAAGAAAATAAATATTATATTTAAATTGATAATACACTTTTTTCATAAATATTACATAATACATAATATTATGCATATGTGCAGCCAATATTGCGTATACATCCGCAAACGAACCAGATGTAATACGCATATATAATGGGACCTGTATGTTACCGCGGCGGATATATACTTCATAGTTCATACCATATAGCTATGAGCAAATAATTTAATGTACAATATATATATATATATATATTTATACGATGACCGCGGTGGTTCAACGGCTTTGGACCGTATCGCCGCCGCTATTTTTCATTTCATTTTCGAAGTATTTTTTCTTATTTTTTCCGAACCGTTGAACAGCTTGTTTTTTTTTTTGACGCCGTATAGTAAGAAATGTGTGTTTTAAAATCGGTGTAGATCTTTGCCGGTCTGACGGAAATTGTATTCATATCTATATACAATTATTATAATTATGTACATAATATCTATATATATATATATGCCTTACCTACCTAAACTAACGAATGAGCTATATATAAAATATTTTAAAATGATCGTTATCGTCGAGACGTCTATTTTTTCGTTATTTTATGTTTCGAAAAAAAACCCCTTTTAGGCCTAATTAAGGTTTTTTGTGTATATATATATAAGTATTATCGTACACACATAGTTTTGGAATAATGTGTTTTCAAAGAAACGGTCGTAATACGAACGAGCATATGTCTCGAGTATATTATTTACGTATGTATATAAATATAATTCTTAAATTTCGAACCCTATTTATACGAATTCTCACGTTTTTGAAAACCCTTTTACAAATAATTGGTATATAAGCTGGGACCATTGGTGTTTGCAACGAAACTCTCAGATTCGTCACGACGATTTGGTTTCTTCTAGAGTATTTTTTTCACTCATATTTATTCCCCTATAAATAGTAGATAGGTACGCCCACGCTCAGCCTTCTTTGAATCAGCACACATAATGGTCTGTATTTTTTCTTTTCCTTTCTAAAACGAGATTCATTGTTAAGACATGTGTGTGTATGTGTGTGTGTGTGTGTGTGTGTGTGTGTGTGTGTGTGTGTGTGTGTGTGTGTATGTGTGTGTGCGTATATACATAAATATGAACATTGTCAAAGATAGAAAAAACGACAGCGATTATTTAAATGGGAAACGACTGCAAATATTACATTATATTGTATTTAATTATTTATTTTTTCGTAAATAACGTTAAAGTTTTGCAGTAATCAAACTAATAAATCAATGATAAAATCCAATGTAGCGTACAACCGCATAATATATATATATATATATATATTATATGTATGTATGTATGTATGTATGTATGTATATATATATATATATGAGGCATGCCTGAATTTATATATTAATATATGCTGTGTAATGTGTATATGTAGTGTATTGTGTATACGAGTTGACATTTCGCGTATAAAACTCAATGATATTTATGTTCAAAGTTGTCCCGCAAGAATATTGTAGTTGAACATCACATCGGAGCATCGGATTTAGGGAATTGATCGAATAAAAAATAAGATACCGTGCATGCAGCATAAAGTCTGAAACTATTCGACAAGATAATGAGCGCCGATATAAAATGGCGGCAGACGTATACGTGTACGCTCGGGTGACCGCGTGTGCGTGTGCGTGTGTGTGTGTACGTATGTGTGTGGTGTGTGTGCGCGAACAAGACAAAGTATAGCATCTGAGGAGAACTGTGTATATAGAAGTCGTTTGATTTCCTACAAGCAAATATGAACTCAGCAGTATATCGGGTTAATGGACCAAAGTTTCTTGTTGGGGCTTTTTTTCTTTTGGCTCTTTACCGCCGTTTCTCGAACAGCGTACATAAAATAAATATATATAGTGAATCTGACCTTTATATTATAGTTATACGGCTACAAAGTTTCGGAGAGTGGTTTTCATTAGCTATTTCCAAAATTATTATTCTACGGGTTTTTACAACATCCAGCGCAATAAATTCCAAATGTATCATCACCCTACAACTCGTATTATATATAATACATTATTAGTTATTACGATGTTACCGACCCCGACATTGGTCATACTCATACATACATATTTCGTATTATTATATTTATATACTTATAGCAACGACGTTTCCGTTCTGTATGTATGTATTATATTAATCGTGTGTATAAGGAACGCAGTATCAAATATGTATACACATACTTGCATTTTGTACTTAAGCGTGAATGTAGTAACAAATCGTGTATTACATACACCAGTGTATCTAAAAGGGGGGGTTATAAAAAAATTAACTCCTTGGATACACCACATTTTTGGTTGTGAAAATCCTAAAATTTGGATTTTTTTTATGGAATCCCAGATTTTCTACGGAAAATAATATTCAGTTAATTTTTCTGGAATTTTTGGTGTACCGTAATCAAATTTCGGACCAGTGTTTTATTCAAATTTAAAATAGTGTATGAAGGTGTTAAATTAATTAGGTACCCGATAAATAGATAATAGATTTACATAATAGAAATAGCTTTAAATATTATGTAGCATTGAAGAGAAAATATTTATTATGATTACAACTTCATAATCAAAGCCCAATGATAATTAATAAAAATTATACGGCTTAAAATAGCAGATATTTGTTGCATAATAAGACTCGATGTATACGTATGTCGTATAGGTATGGCATTATAACATATACATGTTAATTCTTATCATCACACAATTACTAATTAGTGCTTACGTCCAATTCGCAATCTCAAATCAGTATTATAGGAATAAATTATACTTATTATTCAAAAAATAACTCAAAAACTATTCGTTCAAATTTTGATTTTGATGTACCTATCAAAATTTACAGAAAAATAATTCTAGAGGTAAACCGCAGTGACAAAAGAGTATTCCCATTAGAAAAACAAAAGTTTATATCCCTACAGGCCATACTTTGAGGAGTATTGAAAAAAAAAAAAATTGCGGACAGTAAAATTTTTATGGTAATTCGAAGATTAAAATAAAAAAAAAATAAAAAAAATTCAAGTTTTGGCATTTTTACGACCAAAAAGAGCATCCTAAAGAAATCACTCTGTATAGACGGTGGCGTATTGTACATGCTTATAATGTACCTATATTACTTAAAAATCTCCCATAGAGTTGTGATCAATATGATTCTCGTGTATATGTATTTTACAATATTATAAGGTGACATAATTATTAATTACATGGCTCAGAAAAAATTAATAACTCTTCCTATAGTGTTTTCGGTGTTGTGTTTACGGTCTGTACAAGTCAAAATGTCTATACTACGAAATCCTATAGAGTGGACGTGTGGAACGTATATTTAAAATTTCATCGGTGACTTAGTCGTGACCGCAGGTCAGTGAAAATCTTTTCAGTTATATCAACATTGTGCGATTACAATGTCGCATTTAATCCTTGTACAAGCCATGTACGCACTACGATCGGTTGTACGCAAATGTTTTATCGATATCGCGTTGTCTTATACCGGGGATGATTTCTTCCATTTAAATATAAGACAAATGGTGGACGAGACATTCCGAGAACTGTTTTTACATAAGTGACATGCAGAATTTTCATTAAACATGTATATATATATATATATTTATATATTACTATAATAACTTGTATAATGTAGTTTTACTGTTGATGAAAACAAAAATTAACGTATAGACTTGTATACTCATAAAATAATACGCTACTGTCAACAATTATTTCGAAAATACATTTTGGCTTGTTTGTTTAATATTTTCCAATGGTGCGGTTCGTGTACATATAGGTTCACGACGTTTTTTCGTTTTCATCTATAAAAAAATCCGGATATCGTTCCTGCTTTATATATGTATTACTTGTACCTATATACCCGATGCAATAAGGAGCGCACGAAAACGTCGTAAATGTCGCTGTATACTTTCGCATTTTCCGTAGTGTATAACCGAAAATACGATATGAACTATAGTAAATATAATAACAATAATATCGAAAAAAGAAAAACTTGTCAACTTGCGTGTCGTAAAAATATTTTTCAATAATAAAAATTGTACCGATCGCTGTGTGTAAAGTCAAAAAAAATAGTTACTACATATTTATATATATTTATTTTTTTTGCGTAAAACATGACACTCACGGTAAATTAGAAATATCGTTTTTGTGCAGTTTCGCGTATTATATAAAATGTCTGCGGTGCGGCGGTATAGGCGTATCCCCGAAGGGATTGATCGAAAACTGTTTTTCTCGAGTATACCTATAAATACTGCACGCTACAGTAGATGAGAATATAATAAAATATATATTTATGATAAAACATGTACAAGAAAGCGTTTATATATATATATAGGTATCGCATAAGAGTATCGGAGTATATAATATTAACAAGTATTGTTTCCATCATGTCATGGCTCGAAACCATTTTATATTCCACTGAGTAATTCCGTTTGAACATAAATATGTTTTCAAGATGCAGAAGTCCTTATAGGGAGCTCAAAGATATAGTGAATGACAACGATAAATGAAGACGACATATTTTGTCGTGAGGGGAAAATTTGCTAAAAACCAATCTCCGAAAAACAAAAACAAAAAAAATTTTTGGGCCTGACATTTTTTTTTTTTATTTTACGATGTTAATTTTCGTATTACGTTAACGTTTTTTGGTCACCAGAAACGTATTATTATTAATAATTTCTAATTCATTGTTATTTGTTATTTTCTCTTAAAAACATATTTGTGATTTATAGATTTTCTTTGCAAAGGAAGTAGCGTGCGCTATACGTTTTAGCATTACAAATTTAGGTATAGGTATGATATATACTATCGAATGCGCTGCGCAGTCTTATGACATGTTTTATAAATATATTTAACAGCTTATTTGCCTATGTAAAACATATGCGAACGGTTTAAACCGCGTGGTATACCAACGCGTATTGTATATTTTGTCGGCTATCACGAAAACTCTTGTTGTATAATACCATAAGCTCGTACCGCGGCGTTCCTAGTCGTGTCATACAATTGCGGCAGAGGTTTAAAAACAAGAAAATTGTGTACAGAACTCTATAATATTATAGTGAATATTAATTATTCGTAAAACGAAAGGGACGTGCAGGAATATGTCGTTTGCGAGCTGGTGAATTCCGTATTCATTCAAACCGCATTTCAGTATAAAAATATGTAGCTTATTGCAGACCGCGCGTGCATCGTACCTATACCTATATCATGTATTAGAATCGTCGGATCCCAAACGGCTCACGTGTATTGTTCGCTTATTCCCAAACGGCTCCCGTCCAAAAAGGTCTAATGAACAGGTAAATTCCTAAACGGCTCCGGTTTTGTATACCACAAATTCCTTCCCACTTTATAAAGACTTAGCGGATATAGTATAATGGCTATCAAATCCATAGGCCATAGATGATAAAATAGACAAAGTTTTTGACTATATTTTTGAAAATTACATAACTTCAGATACCCGATATATGATTTTTTTAATATTTTTATTTATAATTTTTTTACATTTTTTGAATATTTTTTAACGTTAAAAAATTAAAATTTAATATTATACTATATGCTTTTTTTTATATAATTTTAATAATTTACATAGTGTACACCAAGACATTTTTAACCACACCTATTTAAGACAGTCCTAAATCTTTATAAAGTGGGAAGGAATTTGTGGTGTACCGGAGCCGTTTATGGATTTACCTGTTCGTTAGACCTTTTTGGACGGGAGCCGTTTGGGAATTGACCTTTTTGTAAAACGGGAGCCGATTAGAGAAACGGGAGCCGAATTGGCTATGACCATTAGAATATGATTTATAAATTATTTCATTTTATAAATATACAATACGGTAAAATCTGTCCAACACGAAATCACGAAGAGATATTTCGCTTTCAACGAATTATATACCGGCCTAATTGGTGTGGTACGACAAGCACTGCAGTAAATCGGATTTAAATTACATTTTCCTATGAAACAGGTTATATCATCCGTATAGTACAATATACGCATGTACATTCGTCTATAAACACACGGTTTCTTGCGAGGAATCATTATAGGATATAATTTTATGATATGGAGCCGCACTTATACGTACATTTTCATAAATATTATACCTATACGCATATAACGTATATACCAGAATAACAGGCTCGGATTAAGACCGAATTGTGCTGTAGGCTTATAGAAATAGGAACACGATGTGAAAAAGTTATATAGACGCTATACGAAGTGGAAAAAAATAATTAATGGCAAACGATGATGAGAGAAACACAGATCTCAGGGTTGAACTAAATCGAGGTCTGAGGTTTGAACTTGTTTTTATGTACCAAATACCTATCCATGAATAGGTGTAGATAATCGGGCCTGCCTAAATGTGTTTATAAAAGACGGAACGCGCGTATAATAACGGTGAATATGTATTAAGACTCTATACCACAATCTTATATTGTCAGGACAAATTTACGATAAAACGGTATACCGGCCAGCTACTACAAAATATCAAAAATATGTACGTGGTACACGTAAATTACAATAATAATAATAATAATAATAATAATATATTTATGAACGACAATGTGTACGCGAGAGTTATTTCACACGCATTTCGCGGTATAACTGAATGCATTTTGCTGGTCGTCCGTCGCGGCATTTTAGGTGGGCGCGTACATAATATATTATTATTGTAGTCAATTTTTATAAGCGAATCAATAGCCCGTGCTGCTATACATAATACAATGTGCATGCGAAATGTATACGTGTGCGTATTTTTTAAATTTATTTATTCGGTTATAATATTATCATTATTTGTTCCGGCCGAATGACCGAAAACGGCGACAATGTACCTATACATATTATTGTTATTATAATACACCGCGCGATGTACGTATGCACTGTATGTGAGCGGGGATATTATGCAGCCTATGCTCCACAGGACAAAGAAAATTTCGGTAAGACTTATGTGAGACGAGAAAAATCTTCTTTTTTTTTTTCGGTGACCGACTCCGAACAATTGTCGTACATTGTATACAGCAACAATGACCAATTAGTTCCATTAGAATAAACGCCGCCATGAACGCGTCACATAGGTATTATATATTTTAGCATTTTTAGCTTATTTGCTGCGAAACGTACGTGAGATATACGTAATAATGTTTTCCAATGACGCGACCGTGAGTTTTCCAATATTATATATACTTATAAGTATTATGTAGGGATCTTAAGAGTAAACACGGTCCGGGATTTGATTTACAATATCGGAGAAAGTTGATTTTAATAAAAGTATAGTCTTATTTTTTTATACTTTCTAAAAATTCAAACTTCACACAATATAAAACATGTTTATGAACGTGACTTGTTTCGACACGGTCAAATCATAATTAGATTAATTTATTAATTTACGCTAGAATTATGCATTTTGGAACCGAGAATTTATAGAAAACAGTATTCAAAATCTGATACTCGAGTGATATTTTCCCTCTTTATAGTTTATTCTCATTGCTTTTGGATTGTATTCATCGAGGTACCTACTGTATAGACAAATAATTAAAATGCCTTAGCTGCTCATGCATAATATTTGTATACCAACGGTTGGCATGATAACCATTTCTATACTTTACTTCGTTGAAACTCAAGTTTCCAAAGTGATACATACTGACATAAGTACCTACTTCAAATAAAATGAATTATTTAAATTGGCACGCACATATGCGTTATATATACTGTTGTATACAACAATATCTACAACCTACTCGTAGTATAGTCACTTCGCAGTTTTTTTTATCATCGATTTCGTTGGTTTTCTAATTTCAATATATTTACTCTGTTCAATTGGCGTTAATTAGTACATATTTAAATTATATATAATATCTTGTTTTGGAATCAGATGTCGGATACTTTTTACAGATAGATTTGATAAAAAATATACATTAACCTAACCACATGTCTGCATACCGGTCATATAGTTATGATACCGTTTCGGTTTGTGTACCTATTGCGTTTTTGAAAACATCGTTTTATTTGCGATACTACGGAGAAAGAATACGCCATTGCGTTTTGCCGTGATATAAATATACACGCATCAGAAAAGCGCAATATTGGGCATTCCGAAAGTAAAAAAAAAAAATACTATTCGTATACGCACACATATACTGCACGGTTGTTCTATACGGCCTGCAAGAGCCGAAGAAAGATGGCGAGAAAGAATGAATAAAAAAAAAAAACAATAAATAACGTAATCGCATTAAGTAGCGGGCGCGCTTTCTTCCCCTCATTTTTATATTCCTATTTTTGTATTTAAATCCCTCACGAGAAATCTTTTTTTATTTATATATATATATATATATATATTTTCCTTTTCCTTCGCGCAAGAAGAATTTACATAATGTAGCAATTTTCGGTCTTTATACATTACACTCGTATTATACACCCGCAAGTCATTGGTATATATATATTTGTGGGTAAACGGTGTCGGTGGTTGTGAAAATAATATATATAATATATATACCCAAAAATACAACGTCCCACGCAAAACCTTTAGTTCACGTAGTCACGTATAGTATAATGTATATTATATATGTGCAGGCCTGTTATTCCAGCTCTTTCCACCCATTTCCCGTTCGGAGTTCCTTGGTGTTCACATAAATACTGCAGCAGTGTAGCACGTCATTCCGTCATTTGCCTCCCTTTCCCGTCCCCCTCCCCTACCCCCGATTCACACTATCGGTGTCCGCCGTCATTCGTTTCCAACCCCATTTCTATGCTAATGATCGACTCCTCCGCGTCTGAGAATATATATTATACGCATTGCGAGGTGGATTTTCTGGTTTCCCTCGTCCTTCGTCCTTGCACCGCCGCCCGTCCGGTGTAACTGGAACTGTTGCACCGTGAACGCGCGTATCGTATATCCCGTATACCGCATAAGTAGAGAGAAGAGCCGGTGCACTTGCACGTTCATCGTCGATAAATTAAACAGGAAATTCCTTCTATTTGCGTCGGGAGAACTCCTCCCGTGACGGGGCCCGCGGCGCGCTCGTTTTACACGCACGCACCATGCATTATATGGTTCACGTCCGGGATTTAAATCGGATATAACAGTATTACATATTATTTTTAATACACGCATTACGTTGTACGGGCGCGAGCCCGTGTTTCACACTTGAATATAAATGCATGGATTATACGTGTATATAATACATTTATTGCGCCCACTCGCGTTCCCTATAACTCGCGGACGAACGTTTATACATATAATATTATACACAATTAAGAGAAGTGGAAGAATGAAAAAAAAAAAAAAAAACTCAAAACGAAATATTTATCTTATATACGTGCGGCGGCCATAATTTATTCTTCGATTTTCATTCATAGGCAAACGCGTGCATGCGTTTATGTATCGTTATTTTGTTTAACGGTTTTCAGTGTACACACACGTTTGGATCGTTCTACGCGCTACCGATATCCTCGGTCTCGTAGCAGTGCGCGAGCGCGCGCGTAATGTTTGCCGAGGGCGGCACGGGGAAATATGCGCAAACAAAGCGTGTAAATACGTGTAAATCATATTCGGTCACATATTTATGTATATGTGTATATAGGCACATATTTGTGCCTAACTAATACGTGCCTCTGGATTATACGACTGTTGTATACTACCGTATGTTGGTCGTAAGAAAACACATCGCACTGCACAAACACACGAGTCCCCGGTAGTCCTCCGGTATTATGCCACGGTAGTTGATGTACGCCGCGTTGTATAAATAGGTATATATAGTATATACTGGGCTGGTTATGTACGTCGGATGCGCACGCGAGTACATATTATTTTAATAAGCTTTAAAAAAATTAACGCCCACGTGTGTACGCTTTTCGCGCGGTAAAAACGAAAAAATATGTTTGTTTTATTTTTTTTTTTTTTTGTCCAAAATTATTATATGTGTGGTTCAGACGTTCTTCATTACGTGTTTTTTAATATTATTCATATTTATGTTCAATTTATATTCATAGCGCGCGATCGGACTACGACAATTTCTTATACTGGACTATATGTCTATATGAATAACCTTGCTGCGTAACGTGACTTATACTATGCGACTGAAATACGAGTAAATACTGCAGTAGTCGGTGTATGGGTATAACACGCGTGAGGGACCTACAACAAGGGTAATTCGACGCTTAAACTTTACGTTCAACACGAACAATTTCACCCCCCGAGTATATAATATATAACGAACGATAGCATTATTCTATAAATAAAATATGACCAACTCACTTGCCGCTGTCCGGGTCATGTCGAACTTCTTGTTTCGCGTACGTCGTGCAGTAATAGACTGAAGACGATCGCGTTCGTTCGTTTTCCGTTTTCGAGTGCAATATAATATTGGTACATAATAATAATATGTACCGCTCCGCATCATCACGGTGTTTATATTTTTTGCTCTTCTTTCGGACCTATACGTCCTATGTAGGTATATGTACCGTTAGTCAAAACGACTTTTTGCTTATCCGTCTGCGTTGTTGTCGGAAAACAATTTTTTTCCCTTCGAAAACATAACGGGATTGTTCGGCATGTTTGTATGGTTTTTATAGTCTTGTTTTGAACTCGAGGTTTTTTTTTAAATTTTTTTGTAGATTTTTATTTTATCTTATTTTTTTGTGGTCACCGCATATTGTACGTATAATGTCAGTAACGCACGCGCGCACCCTTTTCGGTCTTATTATATTATTTATTCGTAATGCTCGTTTTACCGTAGGAACGTAATTATATTGTATGTACTACAGTCGGCTAAAACTGTAGTGCGTCATAAGAATGCTTACGGAATCGTAATACGAATAAATCAGAGGGTCTCTGGAGACTTATAAGCCGTGTATATATCACCTACTATATTAGAGTCGATGCCGGCGTGTTGTTCACAAGTGTTGTGTCGTAGTCCGTAGATAATTTTTATGGCATGTGTTTCTATAATTAAAATATTTTATCGAATGTGCGTGTGTATACGCGTCATATGTGTGTACATGTATACTAAGAATACTCGTATATGCAGCGGAGTCAACATAGTTGGGTAAACTTTATACCTATACTAATCAATCATTTGTTTGTACGATTCTTAATCGTATTTTTGTATAAATCTATAAAACGTCACTTTGTATTCTATACATACGTGCGATGTACTGAAATCAATAAATTATAATTAAAGGATTTCATAACCGTTGATATGTTATAAGGTTTTATAATATACATTTTATAGAAGTGACGTAATGAAGGTTTATTTGAAAGGCAATCTCGGGCGGGTTAAATAGCCTGTGTTTTAAGTATTAATGTATAAACTACAACTACCAAAGCTTAATTTAACTTTTTTTTCTAGTACAAAACACTACGCAATACGTATAATCATTGTTTATTGATAATATAATAAAACAGTGTTGTTAATCATAGTCTAGGTTTAAGACACTAAAATTCTAAAATTCTCCGACAACCGTAGTTATGTTGGGGATTTTGGGCCGGTAAGTGGATGGTGGCTAGTTGTCGGTAAAATTTTGTCGTTTTGTTAAATTTTAAGATCATGTATTCTAACTTCTGAATTTATTCACACACACACACACATTGAATAATAATTACTAATAATATTTTGGGTGTTGATTACTGTACGTATTTTTATTCTAACCCTAGATAATTTACTTTCTATATACAATCACTATGTTTTTAAGATTAAAATTAAAAAAATCAATAGAGCAACACAAAGTGTGATTCTACTGATCCTAGTGTATTAATTTATACGTGACTATCCTAGCTCAGTGATATTTTTCATCCAGCTCGTCTCTAATAGCGTGCAGACAAACATATTTATACATGTATATATTATATGCTACATGTTGTAGTATTAAGCAATTTTAACAAATCAGCGCTAAAATAGCGCCGAACAAATTATAGTTAGGTCGTGGGAACTGTCGTCCAACAGGATGTACATTAGAAATTTAATATTGTTAGAATTATCCTAGTCAGTAAGTTTACGTATATTTAAAATGTATTAATATTTAAAAATCATCTTAGTCAGTAAGTTTACGTATATTATGTAGAATATAAAGACAGAAGACAAAAGAAAATAAAGAACTCTTATGGCGATCGTGTGACTCGATCATCATAGGGTGTTTATGCTCTTCTTAAGTGTTGATAAAATTTATTTTGTGTGTCTATACATCGATCCAATCGGCGTATACGACAATGTATACAGTTGAAGTGTTATTAATTAAGTACGTGTTGATTTCTAAGATTACCGCTGAGCTGCGTGAACAAAACCAAAAATAATCAATTATAATTATAAACAATGATCGGCAGTCGGCAGACACTATAATATAGTGGTATTCGGTCGAAGTGGAAATAGAACGTTATTTATGATAATATGTCGCTCGCATTTAAAACACACACACACACACACATACTTTATAACAGTGTACATTGTGAGCGTTTCTCAAGATGTGCCGGAGGGGCTTACAAATACCGAAATTCCGTTTGAACGCGTGAAGGAGTGGGTTGGGGTGAGCGCGCGCGGTATCATAAATCGCTGGGACGAAAAACACGTGTATCGTATACAATATAATAATGTACGCGTATAAATAATCGAGTATATTGTACATAGTGTTGGAGTGTGACTTCACAAGAAATCTCTTACACGGTCGAGCCAATGAGATGCGGTATACGATTACGATTGCGATAGGTATTCGGTTAAATAATATGACGGTGCAAGGTTGTGTATAAAGACTTTATTATATACACCGTCTATAGGTTTGTGTCGTTATACACGTGAAAACCATGATATTTTACGAATAATTGGGCGAACGATTGTCGGAAAAGTACAGACCACGTATCGAAGACAGTGTAGCGTATACGTTGTTATAATATCAGATATTTGATTTCAAAAAAGAGCACAAGTCATTATGCTTTGGACGCGTGTGACCAACGTTTGTTTTTGATCCGTTTCGATTACATTCGGTCGATATTACTATTGTTCCAGAGCCTTAAGAAATCTTGGATTTTTAATCAGAAATACAAAATAATTCAATAACGAAATCTGTCCAAAAACACTACCTATATGTTTTCAAATATTAAACCAATACTTAAATGTTGTTCACTATTATGGAATCCGTCACAAATTGGTTTGAATCTCTCGAACGTGTTCAAAGAAGATTTCTAAGGTATATTAGGTCTAAACAAAATTGTAATTTTATACCAGTAACCTAGCTCCTTCCTCACCTATACCTCTAAATAAGATTCAAAAGAGCTTACAACTAGATTTTCTTGACAAAAGACGTCGACGCAACGAGATTTTCTTCATGTCCAAATTAGTTAGTGGTACTATATCTTGTCCTGAACTTTTGGAACTAGTATAGTTTTATATATGTATCGTTTCTGTCCGACCTTTTCTGTAAAAAAAACTACCGAACTTCATATGGCTATAACAACCCAATCGACCGCATTGCACGTGAATGTAATAAATTAATAAACGAGTCGACATATTCAACATAAAAAATCTGTTATCCCTAAAATTATAAAACTATAAAATTATTTATGAAAATTGTATATTAAATTAAGTAATTCAACTTCTATATGTATTTTAATATCTTTATATTCCTTGTACCAACTATACTATTTGTAATTATTATATTGTACTTGAGCCTTCACCGGCATTCAATTAAATAAATAAATATTATCCGGAAGTCACCCATTCTGTGCACATAACACTCACGCGTTTATAATCAACTAATTTTAATGACGGCTTTGACGAAAACAATAAAATAATAATATGAGTATCGACGTTGTCCATAATGCGCTCGTAGATTTCATATTATGACGACTTGCGTTTGTTTCTTCGCGGAGTTGTGTCGAATAGAATACTAATATACATATAGACGATAGAATATTGTAGTACGGACACATGTCATCATTATGTTCCTAATTGTTGTGTCTATTATATTCCGCGAACGTGCGCTTGCACATGCATGTACGACTACATGTATAAAACGCATGTTATGTTACCTGTAATATTGTGTTATATCGTCGCATGCGTGTACTAACTGCAGTCGACTATAGACATAGAAACACTTGTTTTATTATAATTATGACTACAAGACGTGCGTGCATATCATTACATTATATAGATATGCTTACGGGCTACGGCGTATTGTATACGGGCACACACGTGGTTGTAAATATTGTAATTTACGTTTTGTGCTGCAGCCATGAACGCACCGCCACTGCCGAAATCTGCATAATAAGTTTCATAAGTCATAACCATGTATTTGAATATATTATCTAAATTCGTGGCCGACGGGCAGCATATACTTCATTTTTTCGTGGTTGCAATACGTGCAGTAGGCATAGATGATACCGTATTAGCTGTAGCTAGGGACATTTACAGCGCTGTAGATACGTAAGGTATCGAGTGTATTCCATACGTATATTATAGTGGTTGATTTATTTTATTCTTTCTTTCCGAACATTTTGAAATCTTAAACCTGAGATTTGGCCAGTAAAAATATTTCCCAGTGTATTGTTGGTGTAGTAAACAACATAATATATTGTACATTTGAAACCAAGTGAAAACTAGGTAGATCCTCTGTCTCGAATTCAATTTAAATAGAAATCCGTCTTAGAGTACGCGAAAGAAACAGTAAAAAAAATTAGATTCGCACCTATAAACTATAAACACGTATATACAGCTAGAGAGTTTATGTTTAAAGTATTGTGCGATATTGCGGTGTAATACTCACGAGAAGATTGTTTGATGTGAGAATTTCGGTGACCACATACTGGCAGCTTATACGCACCTGCACTACTATATAATACCTATGGGCACCTATACATAGTGCTGGAAAATTACTAGGTTTGAAACAATTTTCATATTTTCTTTAAAGTTATCTATAAATTTGCGCGCACATTATACACTCTTGCATTTATATATTTGGTCACAAAAGTTCCTAATATGAGCTAGCCGTTTTCTATGTGTATTATCAACGAACGCGATGATACCATATAAAGAACTCGAGGAATCGTACAGTGCAGTGCGCACCAGATAACGTTTCGTACAGCTAAAAAGCGTATAGGTACAATATAAAGTAATACTATATTATATTATAAATCGTTACGGAATGTCAGTTTTAGACACGTTTTACTGTTCGCTCGTACATCGAAATCGTCAGCTATGTACAACCCATATCGTACAAACGTGTTGTACGCATGCTCATATCCACGCTATAAACGTTGTGTCCCCTCGTAATATATTGCATATTTCTACAGTATACTCGTATAACCTCTAGTCTTCCCTTCGCTCATCAATCAATGCTTATAGTTCGACACGTTTTAACTATTTAATTGTTGTCAATAATTGTTATCAAGATGTGCAGAGTTATAATTACTCTCTCTCTCTCTCTCTCTCTCTCTCTCTCTCTCTCTCTCTCATCCTTGTAGACGACAATTAAGCTTCTATTTAATAAACCAAGCATTTTCAAAAGCTCTATTGATAATTAAGATAAAATGAAAATGAATCCTAAAATCAGAACTGAAAAAAATACCAAACATATATTATGAATTAGGGATGGGCATCAAATCCGAATATCTGAATTTTCCGAATATCCGAATATTCAAATCCGGATTTACCGAAGTATCCGGATTATTCGGATTATTCAGATTAATTAATTATTTTTATTGCTAAGCACAAAACAACACTGGTAGTTGAATTCATCAGAAGTACCCGTCAGAATACCCGTTCAAAAATGTATGTTAATGAATTTAAATATAATTAGAATTTAAAAATGAGATATCAAACAGCAAAATGGAATTGACTAATCCGGATACTCCGGATAACCTGTCAAATCCGGATTCACTAAATTCGGATTTGATAAATCCGAATAATCCGGATTTTTTAAATCCGGATATGCCCACCACTATTATGAATTAAAATTCGTACGTCAAATTCTATAGTCGTTTTTGAAGCTCACACGCGGATGATCATGCGTATTATTCGATATTGCAAAAATGATAATTGTCAAGATCACCAATATCAATATCCGGCGTATCGATTGTTATTGTAGTGATCATTAGTGTTACGATAACGTTTATAACACGTTTTGCTATTATACGAGTATATACGTATATATCTACATAAACTTAAAGTTGGTATTTATTATACGAAACGTGTCTAAATCAATATAATAGTATACGTTATGCAGCCATTTCATTTCGTTTAGGTGGAAAAAAAAATAATTGAATTCACTGACTAGTTTTTTTCAAACAACTTGTTCGGCCTTGAACGCGATGTCGAAACGTTTAATATTTTTCGAATTTATTCACCGTATAGCGATACTGTTTTATCATACTTTTGGTTTGAAGATATATTATCTTACAGCATAAAAACACGTGAAACACTCTTTTAATTTTCTTTTGATATAGTAAAGTTATATAATCATTTTGAGTATATACAATATTATGATATCTATATACATATAGACAGTCGTCGAGTGTTAGTGTATATACTGTATATTGTACATATACCTGTTAATGTTATATTTTAGTTATAAAAATCTGCAGGGTCACTAATAATAGGCTTCTTTAATCGCGACTTTCACGACTTTTATTTACATTCACGGCTCGCATAATATGCTTATATTGTGCCTCGCGAACAGATTGTGTTTTATAACATTCATAACATATAAAGTTTAAAAAAGAACCGGGCGGGGACGCACTCTGTTGTACAGTAGGGGATGAAATGGACTTCGTTCATAGGATAGGTCATAAAAATGGAGTTTTTCGTTGTTTTCATTTGTTCAGAATTTAAAAATGGTATACTTACTAACATGTACTTATTGTAATAATGAAAAAAACTTATAATCACTGAATTTTAATTTTATTTCGCTATTCGAACAATAATAAGTTTTTAATTATATGAATTTAAACTTTTGCATTATCACTATGATAATAAACGATATAGGTATAGTAATAAATATTCCATTTGCGAGAATGCGAAGGATATGTAATCGGAATATTGCTTATACTTTACAATAATATTGCCTATCTTATAGGCATACATATATTTATATAGTACGTAAAAGGAAGGCATTTTTTACAACGGAATAATATAATATACGCTTTGTTAATACAATTTATAGTCGTGTTTTGATTAAAAATCGAGTATACTGTTAAAACGTATGTATGGTAGCCGGTAGGTATTGTATATAAAGCGGAGAGCAATATGTTTTTATGCATTAGAAACGTTTATTGATTGATATACGATTTATTGTTATAATAGGTAAATAAATGTAGAAAACTTCCACGCGTATAAGTATATACGTCTAATCTTCGAGCTAACCGGCCCTCCGCGTGCAACCTCGAATGAATTTTGCAATTATTCTGCAGATAGACAGTCGCAATAATTAGTCCATAAACAACGCGCGCGATTTTCCTTCTCGCGGTGTGCACATCGAAAATATATACTAGTGATTTAAGACCGTTTGAGGCTTCGAAGGTTGCCCACAATTATACGACGATGAGTCGACGAATATTCTATTATTATTATTATTATTATTATTATTATTATTATTATTATTATTATTATTATTATTATTATTATTATTACATTTCTAAACTATACAGCGACCCCGGTGGTTTTTTCGTTTGTCGGGCGTCTATATAGGTACGCGGGAAACCGATGATTAGGTACAAACAGCAATAATTGTATTTTGTAATTATAGCTGCTGATGGTGATGCAGTTATGTATGCAATGTGTCTGTACATACTTTATAATATTTATAATTATAAACCAACCAGCAAGTTGCAGCACCATTACGCCGAACACGTATTATATGACTACAGTTACACCATATTATTATACATGCACCTTACACGCAACCGGGTATAGGACCCTATGCAATCATAATTAAACACAATGTATAATACATGTATACTACATTTATGGCATTTTCCGGAATGCATTCCCACTGAGCTTGTCAAACTTTTCGAACGTTCTGTATATACACATAATTCTACGAACTATGGTTGTAACAGTGTATTATTTTTACGTCGGCGTAGTTTTTCCATGAAAAGGGGTTGGATTTACGCCGATTGCTTGCGTGATGCTCGGCGATTAATCCTAATATTATTATAATATTTTCACTGGAGAACCACCCCTTTCCCATCGGTGCACAAGCTTTCTATATTATCCGCACTATTCGTGCACCGACTGTCAAAAATGCATATAATATAGTATGTACTACGTTTTATAATATAATTTACTACAATATAATACAAAATAATATACACGAATTGTTTGCTCCGAACACGTACACATCGTAATGCTGCTTAAATATTATAATTTTATTTAATTATTTAAATTTATCGTTGAACCGCAAATACTGAATCTTAAAATAATGCATGAATTTGAAATGCTCTACCTATGTACTGACAATAAAGATGTGTGGAACAAGAATATAATATTATTGTGTATATAGTTTCGATTTTGAAACAGATTATCAAATACAATTTGATATGTTAAAAAATTGAAGATTTCCCATTTTTAGTAAGCGTGCATTACCTTATACATTCAATTTATCTATTTATTTTGTTTTATTTCACGAGTATTAAATTAGTTCTATCACCTAAGTAAAATAATTTTTCCGAGTTTTCCATAAACTTTGCATTACTATATTTGAGTGTATATTATTATGTTATGCCGACCAAACGTTTATAAATAAATGTTTTCTAAAAGTTTCTGTACTCGATATCCGCGCGAAAATGTTTTACGAGTTGGCTAGTACGCAATAACGTTTTTAAATTTTACGATACGCATGTATTTATACATATATATATATATATTTTACATATAAACGTCATCTTTGATTGCGATTCGACGTATTCTGCAGTCCTAAAGACCTTGTGAGTTGTAACTGATCATATGTTATAATATATTATATTATAAATTATAATATACTTTAAAACTTTATAAAAAAACGAGTAGGTATTGATTATACATTATATTATACATTTTAAAATTATCAAGATTATACACTATTAAATCAGTCACTAAATCAGTTGCGTGCTGCAATGTAATACATATTATAATAATAGACTAAGAACCATAGCGTAATCCACGTGAGTAATAATACACAAGTCAATCGAAATCATAAATTAATATATTCAATATTTTGCACGTAATTTAACAGTACTGCATCTAAACATTTGTGATTAAATTCTTCATAACAATAACACTGTGATTGGAAAAAAATAATTATAATATATATCGAGTATTGTACGGAAGACACATCAGTTGTGTTTCAACTGTATACGTACATGGGTTTTTGGAATTAAATGAGCCACTAGTGACAAGTGTTAATTTACAATATTAATGCACATCTGATTATATATTCCAAATACGGTTAATACCACTAAAATTTATTAGTATTCAAGTTATTATTACGAACTCACAATAATCGTCGAAAATAAATGGAAAGGTAATCGTGGAATCGGTAATTTTCTAACTCTTATAAGGGTCGTACAGCAAAAAATTATAATAATATATATCTACACCTATATCTGTGTATATTGCATAATTATTTCGTTTATCGCAATAATAATAATAGTGATTAATCTGTACATACATTTATGATTTGTAAATGTCCTACCAAATATACCTACATAAGTATATATTTTGTACATTGATATACAGTTTATTTAAAAATTATAATAATATTAGAGTCGTAAACGCAATATTATGATGTGTACACGCGTTATTAAACAACGCTAAAAATTTAACGTGTTTTTATTTTATTGACTGTTAAATGGGATAATAAATTAATAATGATAAATAGGTACGTGTATATATAATAAATATATATATATATATATGCATGTATATGTATATAATGGCATAACGCATACTATATACGTTTTAATTTGGTTATGTGTATTTGTATAGCGCAGTTATATGTTGTTTTGAATCGTAATTAATAAACACTTAAATTTCGCGGTCATTTTCCCCCTACAATCAGTCCATTAAAAGCCTCCGGCCTATAAATAAATATAAATATATTTATGTGTTTATAAACGTTCCGATTGTTTTCGCGATTTTTTTTTTTTTTTTTGTTGACTTAAAATTAATACACTGTAACAAAATAAACCTATTATAATGAATCGAGGACGGATCAAAATTATCTTAAAAGTTAAAACGGCCGAAACAAGATGCTAATATTCTTTTACTCAATTGAAACTATTCTTCTAATATATATATATATATTTTTTAATTCATGATAAAATTCAAAAAAATATGCCTTTTTTTGGAAAAGAATCATTGCTCATTATTAATGATTATAATATGTTTAATGGAGGTATTATGAATGATAATCGAAATATAACGTACGACGTTGCTTATAGTTTTTCAATGAGAGGGGAAAGGGGGGAGGGTGATATTTGTTACTCTACAATATTACTCTACTACTTATATAATGTACGTTTGTAAATCTAGTATATAATGCTTATAGTTTATAGCTTATAATGATATGCGTGTTACATAATATTATAATAAACGCTGGTACCGAAGTAATACCACAAACGGGTCGTGTATAAAATGTAATCACGATGTTTGCGACTCCAGTCGACAACTGAATTTATTGAATTCTTACATGACGTGTACACGAATACATTATGTTATATAATTTGATGGAAGATAAGATTTAGATATTATATTAATAACAGCGCGTAATAAATTCGCATTTAAGAAAAAATAAAAAACATATTAAGATATAATAGACATAAATCATAATATTCACAACGAATTCGAATATGTGTGTGTGTGTGAAGCAGAGAGATTATATAATAAAATATATTGTGTTTAATTATTATTGCATATAATACTAAAAATCATTTTGTTAATATTATATTTACCAAAACGACGTGGCCGTGAGAGTGGACAGTGCCTTGTGCTTGGATTGCAGTACGAACTCATTAATATTTTGTTTGTTTTTTAATATAAAATTATTTTTATGCGTACTAATTATTATGATTTACTTTTGTGTAATCTTACCGACCATTCTTAAGAACCATACTGAAACGGGTTGGTCTTTTGATCCCTCAAGTATGGATAGTGTTAGTGTACCATCGCAAGACATCGGTAAACGACACTAATTTTTAATCTATTCTTAATTTCTTATTACATTAATGAGCAATACATATTTCAGTGAAATTTTCCATTGAACAAGTTAAAATTCAAAATCGTGGCGTAAGCGAACTTTCTTGCATTTTGATTGCACAAAACACATTGATGATAATATTATTGTATTATTTAAAATAATTGAAAACCCGTGAAAACGCCCTTTCATTGCTGTTGCAGGCAACCCAACATACAGGTGCACATACAGTTTTTCGTGCCAGAACACTCACTCGTGTCGTTTGTTTACCGTCGGGCCACAACGCGACAGTGTAACACAAACAAATAATAATTTCACAAAACTGTTCGGATTAAACCGTTGACACGTAGTGGGAGATGAGTAGTCTATCTCATGCACCGGTCGAAGTGCAATCAACGTGGTTAGAAAACGGCGTGTCGTGTCGTATCGAATCGTGTAATACTATCACAACCGATACAGCAATAACATTGTAGGTATATATGGACGGAAAACAATCATTTTGAATCGTTTACCAAAATGATGGTCCTTGTTGAATTGTCGAAAAGCTAAAACCGCACTTTATGTAATAATATGATTGCGGCGAGACGAATTGACTGCACTTTGCGCAGAGAAAAACGGATAACCTATATTAGGGCGCCCACTGGACCGAAACGGGATATCTATTTATCGCGGTAAAATAACAATAATGTGATGTGATAATATTATTACAAAGTTGAAACGATGATCGAGAAAGCGTACCTACGTATAGCCGGTCGTCGGTTTACCATATTGCGATATCATATCGTTATGTAGACGCCATCTAGTACAGTTCGGCCGATATACGCCCGCGCTGCAGTGGAGATGGCCGCAACCAATACCGTGTTATTGTTGTCCCGAAGAACGGTAGAGCACAATAATCGATACCCCGCGGCTCTGCACTCGGGCCGAGTGATCGTGTATCCACGTCGGATTACAAAATACAATCGATTTCTCATTTCTTGTTCGTTCCCCCCCCCTTCCCCTGTACATGGTACCTACGCAGACGCATATTCTGCTATTATAATATTAATAGTTAATAATTATAATACATTTTGTTACGCGCGATGATACGCCATGGGTCGATTATTATTCCTTTATTTGCTTTCCGATCATCCGACGTACGTCAAACACGATTCGAACCGAAAACGATCCGCAAACGAACGCGTATGCGTAGGTAGGTACTGTTAAGGTATTCTGTTTCATTGTCGATTATACTGCTACAGTGTATCCATTATCTTATCGGTTAGCCGTATCTTATTTTAACCATTCTACATTGTAATTTGTAGTATTATATTTTATACAACCAATGGCAGGTCGTATATTTTTACCTATGTATACGTGGAAATTTTCATTTTTGAGTTATATTTTTACTTGAGTTTTCCTTTTATTTGATATTCTTATAAGGTTTTGGTAAAGGAAGTGTTTTAGACGATCTACTTCTAAAGGTACTAAGGTGGTGTTATAATATTTTCTTATCTTATACTTGATATCGTTGGTTAGGTATGAAATAATATAATATAACATTTGTGCAGGTAAGATTAAAACTCACTCTGAAACATCCAGTACTCAGTAAATTGTAGTCAATCGTTTCGAGAGTAAAACGACATTATAGAGCAGCTAGGTCTGTCGGGGAATTAATCTACCGTAAAATATCTGTTTTATACGTCAAGCCTTTGCGTATAAATAAAATAAATAAAATGTTAAATAAATATATTATTATAGCCGTCTCGTCGTATGTATCATTATAATTTAGAATAGGTACATTGTTGTATGCGTAAGAAAAAGAAAACCGTCTGATGCGAATATAGACGACATGCACGCGTGTTGCAGTATATATTGTCGCGCACAATCCTTTGGATCGTGTATGTATGCGTAATTATTATGGTATACCTAATTCGGTTAAACGAATGATTTTCTTCTAAAAATGAAGAAAAAAATAATAATAATAATAACAAAACTGGTTTTTATGCAAAACTGTCAGACTGCTTGCCCGGCTTCTAGTTGGGTGGCCATTATATAAATATATTTATATATATATAGAGTTCATGTTGTTCACGGTATATGTGTATCTATTCATTGCTGCAGCAGCTATATTATACATATTTACAATCTCATTAAAGATATGCGAGCAGTAGGTGTGTATAAGACGCGCAGGGTGGATGATGTAAGGACATTATTAAAATGTATACGTAGGATTACAGGAACGGAGAGGAAAAAAAACTTCTGAAAAATCATGTATAAAACCTACATGATATAATAATAATATACATCTCGATTGGAGATTTTATGTTTCGATTAACGTGCGTGCCGAACAATCGCGGTAGCCATTTATATAATAGTATGATAAAATAGTACGTATTTAACTAGGAATTTTTTTTCCCACCAACCGATTGTTGTTTCTTTTTTCTTTTTCCGTAAATTATGTATTCCTGGCGAACGTTGGACATAACGCAAGAAGCTACTATATTGTTAAAACTGGAAATCGGAAAACTGAACTTAACAGCTATATACCGCTCAGTTTACCTATGTCGAGCGGATAACGTTTTGAAAGATTTTTTTCTATTTTTTTTTTTTTTATAACTATAACGCGTTGTACCTATGTATATATGTGTAGAAAAACCTAATATATATTACCTATTGCGTGTACATTTTTAACGCTATGATGACCAATCATATTGTAATACTTATATTGTTTGCGCAATATACATTATTCTCATGGAAATGGTATTCTATCGCTCGCAATTAGGACATGTAAACGTAAGACTATATAGGTACTTATAAATATCATGTATAGTTCATCCATCAATGAATGGGACCACAGCCCTTGGATATATTTTAATAAAATAGGTACGTACCTTTTTATGGTGTCCCTACCGAGTGTCGACGACAGACGCAGCCGCGAGTTTCTCTTGACTATTCGCAGTTGCGCAACCAAGGTGAGTATTTGGATACCCTCCCCCCCTTTTTAAAACGTATTTATGGAAATCTTATTCAATATGATAACCTTTGGAAAAGTTTTTGTACCTACTTGTTTTTAAATGTACAACGTTAAACTGTTATCAAATTGTATAAGGTTTGTTAGAACATATTATATATTATATGTACATACATAATACATTTGTTCAACACATATACCTATTGCAGATAAATGTGCCGCATTGGACACGATTAGGTAATATTTTTTTGATATGAAGGCGGTGGCTATTTATATGAAACTACTACGTTGTGGACGGATGTTTACCACCAAAGTTTGTGTTGTATGAACGTTTTAATCCAACAACTACTAAAAATAAATGCGATTTGTATCTGAAATAATGATATTTAATAATTATTTGAAGTACCTACCATTATATCTTTTAGATGTTTATTTTTTATTGGAATAATAATTTTTTTTTGAAATATATGTATAAAATATAAATATCTACATACAAATATCATAATGTACGGATGTATAACTGAAACCATATAATATGACGAAGTAATAAAATGTAATTATTATTCATACATTCATGAGTTTTGTAGTTGTTATAGCCATTTTTGATATTTACTTTTTTTTTGCTTAAAGTCATCGCAACTTATAATTTATTTAAAAACATTATTATTAGAATACATATAACAATATAGCTAGACATTACTGCAGTTTATTAATTTCACTTTACGATGTATATTCGTGTATACATTCTTGAATGATACATTAATACAATTTGCATTCGTATACGTTACCTACTAGGACCGTTGCTCTATATAATCTAGATATTATATATTATATTCATTGACAAGGTAATCTAATTGATAACGCAGTTTGATGGTATACTCAGTTAGCAGTTTAAGGTCTTGAGAAATTATCGATAACTAGAATTTAGTAGCCTTGATAAATCGCTCTAATTAATAATCACCTGTACCTAAATAAGTATAGAAACTAGAAGATTTTTTTTTAGTTATACGCCAACTCGTACTTAAATCCCAAACTCAATAGCACGATTCCGATATGTTCAATGATATTTGTGCACGCTATATATTTTCTAAAAATGTTAATAAACCTATTCTTTTTACTTACTCGCGGTAACTTAATTTATTAAATTCACTTGTACCTCATTACAAGTATACGCGCATAATATTTCTGAAGTAGGTATACTCTTGCGGAGAGTTTTAACACAAATGTAAAACGTAAATAAGAAGTAAATTATATTGGAAAGGTTTCACTATATTTATATATTTAATATATGTAGAAAAAATAATAGATGTTATAATACAATTGCATGCACCCACGGTGAAACCTATATTATCAAACACGAACCTTACAGATTACACGGGAATCCGTCTGAAATCGACATTTTATTCGATCTCACCCTCTCACCGAACATACTGAACATGGTACGTTCGTGATTTGTGTGAAACGAAATATTTTTTGGGTGTTTTATACGATTAATCCGTATAATGTATTATTGACTACAGTTCTATAATTGTATGTTCAGGTATTAATTCACACGTCTCAGAATAAGTACAATTAAAAGCAGGAAAATGTCTACGCGTGTTAATTAATATTAAAATGCTTTTCTTAAGGGTCCGCACTAGCCACGGTAAAACTAATAAAATCGAAAATCTATATATATATATATGCATTATGCATATACATATTTGTAACTGTCCCATTTTTTAGCATATAATTATCACAATATATATTTTGAATAAATGTTATAATATAAGTTATTAAGTTGCATATTATAAAAAAAGAAATGACCGAACAATAAATCGTGACTTATGTGGCGGACGTGAAATGTTCGTCCTCTGTTGATATATTTGATTATATATTATGGATACAAATTTCTAATAGAATATGCTTTTATCGTTTTCAATTATATGTTCAACTGTCTGTGACGATCGTGCGACCCGATTGCTGTAGGAAAATTTGTATTATTCCAAACCTTAACTTTATTTTCTTTTTCGAATACGGCAGCAGTTATAATGACTGCAGAAACAATCTACCATGCTGATCGAATATAGAGTACAGTTTACTTGGATACGGGATCAGTATATTCATTATTCTAATAATTATAACACGCGCATTTTTATATAGGTACATATGTATTTACTAACCTCTATTCGGACTTATTCTAACCGCTCGCTGTTATCGGTTAACTAATTTATATTTAATTGTACGTTTAATAGCGCATTACAACATGATATATTGCGAAATGAAAACAATTTAAACAAATTTTTATTATTTTTTATGTATACGCTCGAATATGATCGTTTTAATTAAACTGATTCATTTATATGTATTAACTATAAACAGCGATTGCGCTGAATGTTAAGTTATTGCACAATATCACATATTATTATACTCTCAACGTCTCAACTAACCATATTATATATTAAAAATGTATATTATAATATAATAAGCGTCAATGTATATGATCGTATAGTGTAGCTAACTATAAATTAAAGTGTGTATATTATCGAGACTGGTTGACGCCATATTTTATTTTATTTAGACGTACAGTCGTGTGTTCTGTACGTAGGCATAAATTACGTGTTTTCTTTTAATTAACGAGGGAAAATAAAGTCCACCGGTTCATTAAAAAAAATAAATGAAAAAAAATACCATTTAATTGTCATTTATAGTTTTTATTTCGATTTCTAACACGATGGCCGATAGTGCGCATTGTAACCGGAGGCCTTCGCTTACACAAAACCGGAGACGTTGTTATATTGGGACACGGTTAACGATAAACGAGAAAGATTATATTATGACAATTTATTCGGTGTGACATGGCGAGTCCGAAAATAGTGTTTGTGTCGTTGGTGTATAATTTAGATTTAAGCTCGGCAGATTATTTTTTTCCTTAAGTGTGTGTGTGTGTGTGAGTGTGTGTGTGTGAGTGTGTGTGTGTGAGTGTGTGTGTGTGAGTGTGTGTGAATACGTCTGTATATAATTATGATATGGGTGGTACCCTTGCGTCCTTTTCTTTTAAACGTGCAGCATATCCGTTGAATGATCGTCAGTCGATATATTTATATACATACATTTACATTTATATACATCTGCGTATTTATACAAGACACCAACTAAAATTACGACCATTATATGTACAAACGTTACGAACTGACTGTACACCACGTTCAATATTGTGTACGGTGTTCAGCATGTCTCTGCTAGCGAACCCTGGTCTATAGGGAAACCTGCATTCTCGGGCAGACACTTGATAAGGTCCTGTCAACAATTACCTAAAAGATTTAACAACTTCATTACAACATTAATTATCATTGTTGGTCAAGCCGAATAACCGTCTAAAACGGAGTATTCCTTTCTGGTCCTGTAAGCAAGATTATATCTTGAACGCGTTTTAATGAAAAAAATAAAAACTTAATATTTACATCAGTATTTATGATTATAAAATGTATATTATAAATTATAATACACATACATTAAACACACATGCACAGTGTATTACACACACACACATACACACACACACACGCGCGCGCGCGCGCGCACGCACGCACGCATGCAGATTATATTCAAGGAATAGGTCCGAAATTGCAATTGTAAAATTGCCTGATTATCACAATTTGATGTACCTAGTGAAGGTGATTTGAATATCTATACAGAAAAAATATAAAGAACATCGATAATATACAAATGGTTAAATTTAAGTTCAACATTAGCTTATAGCTCCCACGAGTTATTGTACACTCGTGAGAAACATGGGTGTACTTCATTAAATTATTATATGTCCTTCTGTATATTGTGGTACCAACTACTATGTATTATAATATTGTTAAAAATCCTTTGTTAATTTTTTTTTTCTCGTTTGACATTCAAAAAATAAGAGAACGTTTCTACAGCATTAGGTGTTGCTCAAACATTATATGTATATAGATACGTATTTTATTTAAATAATTTAAATATATTTTCCCATAATCTTGCTAAAAAAATCTATGCAAATTTGAATAACTGATTATTTAATTTATGCATACAAGCACCTGCAGCATACTAATTAAATCGATTTACATATTTAATAATATAATATTTTAAATTTAGAAAGATATTTTGAGGCAAGTGCATACGAATAAATCATTTTATTTGTCTTAATAGGAATATGTATCAATATACTACATAATATATCATATACATCGTAGTGGGATCGATTCATATAAAATTTGTTGTATATTATATAATCATGAGTAGGAAAATTATGGATACATTACTTAATTAAAAAAATAAACAAAATTTAAAAATAAAATAAACATGAAAGAATAAATAATATTTTCATGATTAAATTACACTACAGAACATCACATCTCATGTTTAACGCATATAAACATAATTATTTTTAAAATTATATAATTTTTAATCACTAATTTATTACATACAAATATTGGCTATATTAATATAGAAAATAATATTATAGTACACAAATATACATAGTATGCCTACTAAAAGTACAGAATATACAGATGTTTATAAACCTATAATGTAGGTATACTTAGTAATAGGTACATACCTACATAATAATTATAAAAATTTATTTTTTATTTTTTTTTCAAAACAAACCACCACTTAGGATCATGATTATATACATAAATTTACTATAATATATTAATAAGTGGATAACATATAGTTGCGTTTCATCGAGTCACTTTTGACAACATCCATAAAAATATATACAATATTATTCCGACAAAATATTAATTACATCAAGCCGCACACAAACTTAACCCATATAGGGTATAATATACTATTTATGTATGTGCATATATCACACACACACACACACACACATATAATTATATAAATAAATACTTAAGAATGTCTCGGTGTATATTATAACGGAATGTCGGCTGTACACGGTTGTGCTCGGGTTCAGAACGTGGCTGCGTATTATTATGATGTTTTACGATTACTTTTTTTCTTCTATTTGGGCTCCAGGGAGAAAGGATTCGGTCGTCGAAGAAGAACTTACATTATGATAATATTATGTACGTTTCGACGGGCAATAAACCTTCCTGGTTTTTTTCACGACTTGATTGCTGCTGAAGTTTACTCGATCGTTGTTTTTGGGTTCCTTTGTATGTGTACATATATACCTACATAAAAACATAAAATAATAGATATATTATATATAATTATAGTATTTTCGCGAAAAACAATCCGTGTTAGGAACAATAAATAACACTCAATAGTATAGTTGTGTTTCGCCTAAGATCAAAACCATGTTCATGAATTGTGTATCTTTTTTTTCAAATGTAAAGTCCGATTTTACCTGTAAAATCTCCAACTGTTTACTGTTTACTCCAACCTGTAATATATATACAGTGGTTTAATTATTGTCAATGGAGAATTGTCAAGCTGATTTTTTTCTGGGGTCCCTTTTCGTCGGACGCTAAAAAAGTTGATCCTAGGACATAGTGAATGATTTCCAGATCTTTTGCGGGTGGGCCGAAAATCTAGTGCAACGTCTTGCGTATAAACCTAACGTATATACATCGGACGATAGTATTAACAATAATAATAATAATAATAATAATAATAATAATAATGTTAATAATAATAATAATAATAATAATAATAATAATAATAATAATAATAATAATGATAATAATGACTCTGCATGAGCGCCAGTGGTTAAGCATTAATTTCTTGTACAAAGTTGTCCCTGCCACCGTATCGCACCACCGCACCCGTATCCACGGAAAAACAAAGTTTGCAAAAACGACGATGTGCGATAGGTTCCCCTATTATATCGCCACGGTACTGCGTACAGACATGCGCTTTGATATGGTACGTGCACTGTGTATACAACGATATTACTAAAACAGTCCCTTTCCGGGCCCGATGAGTCTTGATCGCCATAATATACCACCACCGCTGCCGGGGTCGTATTGATTTTTCATCCCTCCGGAACACGCGTGTGGGCGTAGCACACAAATCGTCAAGCGCGCGCGCGTCCTTCTACCCGGCGCCGGCCACCAATATTTAGGTCAAAATAACGCAATCCCCTTGCTGCCGGAACACACACACACACACACACACACACACACACACACACACACCCATAATATATACGATTATGTTGTGTGCGTAACTTTCGCGCGCGAGCTTGATGGTGGATCATCAGCACCCTCTCCCCCCCACGGGTCAACTACTTACATTCGGGCGTATGAGATTATTTTTTACCAAAATATTGAGCTCGGTATTTCTTTTAAAATCGTATATTATAAGGAACCTTCATTCAAAGTACGAATGGTGGTTTTCGAAAAAAAATACTGATGAAATTCGTATGCCATAGTTCCCGTATAGTTTTAACAGATTTAACAAGATTTACATTAAAGATAAACGTCTAAATTTGCTCAAGTACATAATAATAATGTGTGCATAAAATAACAAGACAAGAAACATTTAAATTTAACAAATTATTCAACCGGTTAACTCATATAATGGATTTTAGAAACGAAAGAAGTCAAGTTCAGAATTATTTCTTATTTTAATGAATCTTCTCATGAGGGTTATTAATTTATTATGCCGTGCAATTTGTACTATTCGTTTTAGTATAAAAAGTAGGACAAGTTCGTGAATAACATTGAATTATATATGGAAAGATTACGTTCTAAAAGAGACGATCAAATGATTTTGCTACTTATTACGCAATTTACGTGGCTAGCCAACTACCTATCAAGTTTGAATCTAATTCATATATTGTACAATATTTATACATGTGCAGAAAAGAAATTTACGAAAAAATTGTATTTGTCTTCTTAGCCGTATCGCCACGAGTCTAAGTTTTCTTTATAGTTTTTATATGACATCTCTCAATTTTTTGCCGCTCATAAAATTGCTTATTTATGGTTTCTCATTCAAAACTTCGAGTACAATGGTTTTCAAAAATTAATATAACACATTAATCAGATCAGAATATTATGGATTCGAATCATATATATAAAATTCAATCATCCTACAAAGCTGGAATTACCAATTTTTGTTTGCCGAAGTCAACAGAATGTTTACACAGAGCTTATTACAAAAAAAAAGATTTTTAGTTGAAACTTAAGATCGTATTTTACAGCGAGCGTATAGATATCTCATCTTTGTTCGCGTTTTTGCGAAAACGTACTGATTGTTTATGTTAGTCTACGATGATCAGCGTCGTCGTAAACACGTAAAGTGTAAATATAGGTACATTGTCGTTTATACATTCCTCGCAACGTCGTAAAATTTCATGTCAAATAGAAATTTTGATTAAAAAATAAGAATATAAAATAAATTCAAGTATAACTTTCCAGGAGTTCAAACATTTTAAAAAGGCGCATAAATATCATTATGTTGACATGAGTTATGTGCATATATTTATTTTAACAGTTTGATTAGGAAAATAATCGGACATCCGAAAAGATAGAGACATTTGTTATATTAAAAACAATAGATTTTTATTTTATTTAAAATATTTATTCTTTTATTTTGATTTTGAATATTCAAAAACTTGTTTTTTTTCTTCTTATTATAATCATGTTTTTTTTTTTTTTTTTGTATGAGGTTATTTGAACAATTCGATACACCTATTTATGTTATTAAAATGTATGTAATAATAATAAATGTTGTTTTAATATCAAAAAAATTATTATATACACGAAAAATATTTATTCATATGCGCTTAAATAATACCAAATATTATTTATTCGATATTTCGCCATTAGATTTGTCATAAAAAACCGATTTTAAAGTTGTCAAAAACCACATTTCCAAAAACTATAAACGTTGTTATTGCTGAAAAATAAAGTAGGAATCATTGTACGACAATATTTTATCCACCCTGTCCGTAGATAAACTGCACAACCCATGGGTAGGTAAATATAGGTAAATATAATTCATTAGATATATGTATGTATATATATATATATTTTTATATAAGTATGACTAGGAATGTATAAAATAATGTCCAATTAAATAAATATGTATATGGCTATATTATACATACAAGTTGACAAGTTGTATACAAAGAAGAATAACTATTTTTTAATAATAGTAATAATGAATATACATTGTCTATTTCAAGTTTCAGCTATTTTGAATTAACATATTTTCTTGGGAAACGCTATAATTTAAGTTTATTAAGATTAAACAGAAAAAAATACTAAAAAGAAGTTGCATAAGTAAATACACAGCTAGATTTTTTGTTATAAACTATCGAAAACATTTTTTTTTTCATTTTCAATCGTCTTTACTTATCTTTAACTGAAAATGACATAAACGTATAATAATAATATTAGGTACCTATATATACCTATATATAGTAATTTTAGTTGTATTATATTATAAGATTATAACGCAGTAAATCTTATACCAGTTTAAGAGTTTAAAAAGTTATCACACAATATAGTCTAAGAAATAATTATGAAAAAACCTATCCAGCGACTTATATGATATACTGGGACCAGTTCTCCAATTACCGGACATATCCGCGTTCCTCCAAGAGACAGGATTGGACAAACTTATCTAACTTTCTATATACATATCATTATAATTACTCATATAATTTAGACATTTATTAGTATCTTAGCTTTTCTGATTATGTAATACCTTTGAAAAAAAAAAAATGTATCTTATCCCAATGGCCATGTCGCCGAGGGTTATTTTTTCTTTAGTAAAAAAAAAAAAAAATTATGAAAATTAAATATATATTTATTTTAGCTAATGAAAAAAATTCTGTGGATTTCTAAGTTTCCGAATTACACTATCATTGCTTGTAATATTTCTATAATTTTTCAACGTAGTGCGTTATTCATTTCCAAGTATATTACTAAAGTATATAATATATATATAAGTATATAGATACCTATCTACAATATAATATTGTACAATCATGTATTATGATGAATATTTTATTATCTATGCATATTTCTTTAGGAGGATATAATTCTGCATTTCCTAATATATATGAATTTATTCGTGCGCACGAATGTACAAATGCACAATAGCATAAATCGTATACTACTGACATTTAACTATATGTAATTAAATAGACAAGTATTCGTTGTACTAATACCGAATTAAATATAATTTATTCCGATCTGTGAGAAACGTTTTAGTCGATACTTTAATTATAACCGATTAGAACTAGTAAATTAGTTACAGTAAAACTATTTTAGATTTTGTTCAAATAATAATCGTTTTTTCCTTGTGTATGATATATTACATAGATAACATAAATTTTACCTTTTTTTTTTTTGTATAAAATAAAATATATAATATTATGTTAAAGTAAATTTAGTGCTATATACATAGAAGCATTTTATAAGTTATTTCGAGTTCAAGAGTTTGCCAATTATGTAAATATTATATAGGCTTTAATATTAATGTAGATGATTGCGTATAGGTTGTTCATAATCAATAATAATATATGTGTTGTATTTCAACCGGGTGATGCCCAATTACAGTTGTGTTAAGTCGTCTAGTGTTTTGATAATATTCCAGTAGATTTATACAATTATCATTTTAAATGAAATGAATCAATCCATATATACACAGCAAAAAAGATGATAATAATAAATATTAATAATTATAAACAAGTAATTTAGATAGCATTAATCATAAACATTAACAATAATTTGTTCACAAGTTAGTTTTAAGTTATTAAGCTAATTAAATTATTTATGTACGTATTGGAAAAATCAATATTTCAGAAATTTTAGTACAAATTTGATACTATACTTAAGTATTAATTACGTTAATATTGTATTTATCGCTGCGTTTCTGCATTATGAATGGAGAAAAACGGACACGACATAATATTTCATTTTGTATTGGTATAATATAAGATACATAATATTAGGTATAGTATAGACATCGTCGTCCACCGACACGTGTCGCGGCACTGTAGTGAAACTTTCTCCCTTCATTCGTTCTGTGAATTGTAGATCCGATAGAACTATACGATAATATTAATAATATAATATGCGTATCATCGTGCGTTATTCGGTGCAATATACTGTTCACCTTTCATCCGGTACTGCGCCTTATACAGGCGTATATTACGAAAATAATAATTACATCAGTTTTAAAACAATAAATTCAAGTAAAAGGATTCATATTGCCCTGATATCTGCATATATTGGCTAATTCTCGGTAGTAATAGTATTTATCTTCAACAAAAATATGATTTTTTAGATGTTTATATTTTGTTATAATAAATTTCACGATACCGCGGACTCAATCATGAGCGGTCGTTATAAATGCCATAAAGTCGTCGTGAATTTTCTGTTCGCTCGTGAAATGTTCCACGTGAATAAAACGAACATGGTGGAAATGTGTTTTCCTTTGGAATTTTTTTTAATACAACCACGGTTTCTGTCACGAGTCGTCTCGCCGATGGTTCAGCAACACTGTGCCAGAAAAATTTACTCACTACATTCACATTTAAATATATATATATGTGTGTGTATAATAGCTGGTCGATGACACGGGTTGAATATCATCACTTGCATTTCCAATCGCTTTTCGCACGCACGTGTATGCATTGTGTTCGTATCCTTGAAAAATTGTATTTCACACGTACAGACAGAAATATTTACATGGGTACATAAATACCCGTGCGTTACGAATAGAAATAATAATTCATGCGACAAAATGAAAATACAAACCTTATAATATTATAATGAGTTTTCCTTCCGTATAACACGGTAATTTATAAAGTCAAGAACGATCGCACAGTACATATTATAATTTCATCAAGATGTGATAGCGGCATAATGTGTGAAATAAACTAGGAAATATATGATATGCGTATAAACAAATAACTAGAAAATTCACTCGAAACGCGCGTATAACGAATATATTAGACACATAAAAGTATTATATCACAACACCCAAGTGCCTATATAATTAAAAACTCGGCCAAATCAGAAGTCGTTTTTTTTTTTTTACAATTGTATTTGCATACACCACATTTGGAACTATATAAATGTAATTTACATATTACTACGCGTTGTATATAAACGTCTATAAACGGTACGTATACCTACACTACACGTGGATTTATATTTTCTCGTTGAAATCGCGTAGTGATGGACTATTTAATATTACGCAAACGAGTTCTGCCGCAGCCGAAATTCTTCAAACGTTTGCGGTGCACGTCTAATGAAGACGTCATTAGATCCGAACGTTTTCACACATACACGCACGCACACACATGCACAACCATCACATGCCTGTATAATACATTTACTTTAAATCGTGGCAGTAGCGTACGCGTCGAAATCGTAAAAGGTTAAGATACATCGTGAAGGGTCAATTATTTATACAATATAAATTATGAAACAGCAACGTGCGTGCAGTATACTATATAGTACTATAATATATCCTGGCTTTATACTCTGCAGACGATATCTGAAGGGGATAAAATAACAGTTAATAAGACTACGACGAATAATTAACATCGATATTTTATTTGTGTGACGTACAATAATAATATATAGTGTTAAGGACATTTTAAGATGACATGTGGCAGAGATAAAATTCACACGGAACGCATCGTCTATTATATACGCTTGTAAAAAATTGGTGACAGGTTAATAATAAAGAAGTTCATTTACGTATCGTGTTGTGTTCAACGCATTGTGTTCAAATATAAAAATACTTCATGCAATGCTGGAAAAAATACTTTTATAAAAGGGTCCAATCCCTGAATAACTAGGCTATTTATTGTCTCCAAGTTATTATGCCATTATTATGTAAACCGAATTGAATTTTTCTAACTAGATATTTACTTTCAAAAAAAATAGACATTATAATCGGAATAAATTTGGAAAAAAAAAACTTGTAGGTGCATGATAATAGGATATACAGACGATGTCTGCTCAGTATATTCATTATAACCACATAATAAAATTAATGTAAAAATGAAGTCAATAGACTTGCTCAGTTATTATGCCTTTCGATTATTATCGAACGGTCGCGATAATATTACTTATAAGTCGTATAATACTCTTTCTCCTCGTATGAATGCGATTTTCTGTACACATACGATACGTTGCTCATAATTATTTTTATCGTTTCCATTCTTTGATATTCAGGCGACAGGCATCGTTCCGCTCAAACGTTGCGATGTAGGATTGTTGATGTACGCCGAAATGAATCGCGGATTTTTTCGACACAACTGCAGCGACATTACGTACGACGACGTAGCGGCGGGTAGGGCTAACATTCATTTTCTCATGCTTATAAACATTTTGGTTCGCGGCCAAACACGGTTTTGTTTTCGTCTCGTACACATCCCTGCATAGCCTTTGATACGATGTACGCGCCCGCTCCGTGTGCGTATATCGCTGGATAGTATTACTATGTCAATTGCATTTGGCGAAGCGCAGGATTCGTAAGCCAGAAAAATATATATTATTCATTCCCGGCTACCGAGTCATCGTGTTGTTCATGGTGGTGTACAATACACACGCACGTGTTCTACACTGCAGTAATGAAACCGTTGTGGACGGTAGAGAGAGAGAGAGAGAGAGAGAGAGAATGAGAGAAAAAAACATTATTTATATCGCACACGCTCTGTGTTACATGGATTTTATACATTTATATATATATATATATATATATAAACGAATTATACACTTTGGTACGTAAATAATATTGTATAATGTTATTTTACGAAGAGTGTATTTTTGGTGTTTGAAGAATGCATCGCAGTTACGCGGGTCCGTGTATAAAGTGATGTTGAGTATTTAAAATAGGTACAAGAGGGTTTGGAACAGATTCGTAAACAATAATCATAATATTTCTCTCTCCATCTCAGTGATTAATTTAATGACTTATCTAATATCTTCTATGTTAACGCATTATTGTGAGTGTGTCTCCATAGCTAAATGAATCACTCCGTATTATGGCTGATAGGTACCCACGTATTTCCAAAGGCATTATATTAAAACTTCTTGCAGTATCTTTGAAACAGTTTTAGAACTATACTCGCATTCCTTATAAGTATACGTTGGTCTTCTATGCGATATACATTGACATACGTGAGAAAACCGGAGTTGACTATTTTGCAAATTGAACTTTATTACAATGTACACACGTACAACGGATTTGTGTATAACATTTGTTCATTTTGAATTCCACCGCAATGTCAATCTACGTATACGTATATCACAATACTTATTGTTACATTGTTGGCTGTTATATTTTTAGAACACGTATAGTTTTTCTTACGCCACGTTGGTATTTTTAACTTTTTGTACATATACGCCCTTCGCACAAAAATCACTCAACTCGTATTCGAGGCTTGAAATTTTAATTTTTAAACTCTAATCGACCTAAAAGGGTCGTAGGGAACGGAAGTCGCGTACATGGTATGAAAAATAGAGAAAAGTACAATTTAAAATATACCGACCAATCAAACGTTTTTCTGGTATCGTTATTATATATCGGCGTTTCAAGCGGATCAAGTGAGTTCACTTAAACCGATTGATGCCAACATATATATATATATTATATTATATGGCTTGTATACGCGGCACGCACATCGGAATAACACGAAAGTGCATGCGAGTATAATATATATTATTATATTATTATTGGAGTAAATTATTTAAGTCGAAGATGACGCACGAGCGCCGCGAGTGATACAAAAAGCACGAAGACTTGAATATACTATAACTATATATGTGTACAGGATCACAGATTAGCAATATTATGGTTGCGTTCGTCGGAAGTATTACTCTACGCGTTGGCTTTATTTCAATATATTTGCACATAAAATATTTGGATATAATATTTAATATTTATATTTTTATTATTTATATATAAACATATTATATATTACATGAAAACGGCAACACGAAACCGAGTTTACACGTAATATAAGTACCTACATAATACATTGTATACTAATTTATTGTAATGTGTGCACATCGAGACCAAAACCGTAGAACCGTGCTCGCTCCTCGGCGCAGAAATCCGATCGATCTTGACGGCTAATTAGTTGACCGGTGTTCCGCGTTTCATACGGGCAGTTAAACTTGGTGATTTAGTGTGATACTGCAGTACGTATATGTAGTGGGCAAGGCGTTCAGCGGTCGAGTGTGTGTATATTACGTAGTCATGTACACTGCAGTGCGTTGTAAACTACAATATTAGATATCGTAATATCATATACACCGAAGACGCGTTGACGTCATCCCGAAATAAACCGTCTGAAACAAAGAGAAGTACAATAAATAAACCGAAAAGGTTTGGGTTGACAAATAAAATGAGTGACCGTGATTACAATAACGACGGCGGGGTCATCCCGGAGAGGAGACGACGCCACCGCTTCTTAATCCAAAGCACTATATAGCGACCTCATATTTATGACTGCAGGGCCGGACTACTTCTCGTAACCGATTTGTGTGTGCATGTATACGTCCATGCGTGTGTGTATGTGCGTGCGTGCGTGCATGCATGTGTGTGTGTGTGTGTGTGTAAAATACATAATTTGAATTGGTAATTCGGACGAACAAACGGTCGGTTATATTATATACATATCCCTTGGAAGCGTGCCATTTTCTCTTTTTCCACATGCTTCCGACCCGGTATTTTTTGGGGCTGTGTTTTTCCAACTTATTTTTTCCCCTCTTGTGTTGCATCCTTAGTATTTCTTTTCACCACGCATATTATGGAATACAGTCGGTCGCCAGTTCGCCACCGATTTATTTAGGTGCACGCCGCTGTTTTGGTTGTCTCCAATGCTGTTATTCGATATAGTACAAGACGAATTTTCGTGTATTATGAAATTCAAGAATACCTATGACACTGTGATTTGAAAAAAAAAAAAAAAAACAAAAAATACTTTATTCACCCAAAATCAGTCTTAAAGTCAAGTCAACCCACTCAATATTCTAACACGGCTGGCCTAATATTTACATCATGTGGTGATACTGTTATAGATATCTACACCACATGTATCGCAATGTATAATACAGCATTATGTTGTATTGTACAATCAGTATTATACAGTATTTATTATTTTTCAAGTAATCGTCGAGGTTAGTGTTATTAGAGAAAGTGTTGAAAATTATTATTGAAGTTTTGCATAGCGAGTAAAATGGTTTTGGTGATTTAGGAATAACTAATTTTTCAATTGTAAATTCCAGTAGGTATTGGTTCTAATAATGGAGCATATTTTTGTTCAAATGTTTAGTTCCTGAAACAATTTATTTGTACTGTGGTATTATAAAGTTGATCGTTAAACTTTTATCATTATCGTTATATGTCATACATCGGTATAATATACCTACTGTTAAAAATATTTATACTTAAATGATAATGTTCAACAACTTAATTGTGCATAGAAATTAATTCTTTTTTTTTGAAATTAAAGTTTTCATTTTACCAATTATACAGTATAAGAAGATAAATGGACCACAAATTTATAAAATATCATTATTGTCTATTTATTTAAGTATACCAATACTAAATAATTAATTGATTCAAATAATTACCTATAACTACACCTTATAACTGTACTTAAGTTGTTAGTAAATATACACTCTGGAATGGTTTTGTAAATCATTCGTAGCATTCTCGCTGTATATTAACGTGTTGAGTGTTCTAATAAATTATAACAAATAATTAATTTGTTCGATGTTTAAAAGTGTTAATATAGTAAAAAACCTACTTATTATATTTTGAATCAGTATTTTATTTTAATGTATTAATTCCATGCATATATGAAACAAGTTATACAATGATAATAATATATTATATTATACGTGAGCTCTATAAAGCAACGTGTGAAATTATACACATGTTTATAGTATTACGTATTTGTTGTGGGCCGTTTAAGATCGCTAACTTTTATTAGGTCGTATAACAGTTGTGATGTTAAGTATTTTACAAATGACCATGTCTCTATATCTATAATACGTTTATACGTGTACTGTATTATGAATAGTTGAATGAATGAATAATATGGTTATACGCCTGCAATGACAAATCTCTACTATGGTATAGCGCATACAATCAATTATTATACTTGATTTTAATTATGTACAGTTATAACATCGATTGATGCCGTTAAACTGTGAACATTAAATAAAACATCCCAATAAATTTATTGGACACGATAAAATTAATTTAAAACAACGTCGTATAATGTTTCTAATACATGAATAATTATTTTTAATTATGACGAGAAAAACCACTCCTACCTATATAATATATGAATATATGTACCTATACCAATATTATTTTATAATGTGAAAAGCAAAATTCGCATTGGGTTAGTACAGGTTTTAATTTATTGATGTAAAATAGTCAATATATCCTTCTGAATTAAATTTGAAATACCGGAAAAAATCGGTGGCGAGGTGTATATAAAATAGATTATAATCATACGAGTAGTTATGACATTCGATTTTTGCACAACTTCATGATAATAAATGACGTACTGCACCTGATACACGTGAAAAAATTGTATTTAATTCGTTTAAATCATAAACAATTCTGTATGTATTTGAATAAATTGAGGGGCATGCGATCATAGAAAAATGCTATCCATATTACAAACTTAATAATAGTTTATTTTTCAACTTCATAAATTGGACATAGAAAACAG
This sequence comes from Chaitophorus viminalis, assembly GCA_025469195.1. NCBI lineage: Eukaryota > Metazoa > Arthropoda > Insecta > Hemiptera > Aphididae > Chaitophorus > Chaitophorus viminalis. The sequence continues at coordinate 329,630 of JAIPRK010000014.1, read as the reverse complement.
AATAAATAAAAATGTATAATATTGAAACCAAGAATAATGTGAGATGTACACTATGTATTACACTCGTGTATCATGTATTTGGCAGTGTTAAGTGATGACCTATTATTTTCTTCGATGAAAAAATACGTGAATATTATTTTATAAATATCTGGATGGTAATTCAAATATTAATTACAAGCTCCTGTAGCTTTTAACCAAATTCGGACATATAAATGGACTCAAAAAGCGTTCCGAATACTATTGGATATATGGGAACAATTATTTTGTTGTCTGCACGAGCACGTATAAAGGTTGTAACGCATTTATATACCTATAAATAAAATTAGATTTAATATTATCCGCACGTGAGCAATACGGTTATATTGCACAAGTCTCTCGGTGCAGGTTATTGTTTTTATTTCGGATAACGCGCGGAAATATATCAATATATATATAATATATGAGTACAGTACGATATACGAATATTATTAAGTCTGTCGTATTGTTTGTATATTGATACAGGTACACACGAATAAAAGCGAGTAAACCGATTTATATATAAATATATATATATGTATACACATGAAATATAAAAAACTGCTAAAGAAAAAAAAATGCTTTCTCTATATAATATATATATAAATGTTTATATTATATACATATTAGATATGCATATATTTATTACGCTGAATCAAAGGATTCTGTATATTTTATATGTTTTTCTTTTCCCCATGCTTTTACGCAAAAACGATTATATAACTATTATTATATGCATACACATGTGCTGGCACGTTCGCGAGTGGGCCTGGTTTGTACGTCATATATACATACATAATATACGTCTTATATGTATATTTCTATATCGCGCGAATCGTAAAACGGCAGAATTGCACAAGACGCGAGAAATCGAAAAATTTCATTTACCTCCTACACCTATAGATATACGTATTTATATAGATTATACACATGTGTGTGTACATACCAATATACTTGTACTTACACAAAAGAAAATCGAGTTTATCCGAAATACATATAATAATATATATATATATATATATGTGGATAGAGATGAAGAGAGAGATGAAGAGAGATGAAAAGAGAGAGAGAGAGAGAGAGAGAGAGAGAGAGAGAGAGAGCTATCGAGTTCGGGCAAATCGAACGCGTAATAAAATACGAGCGCAGTTCACCGACTTAAGGGAGTAAATACAAACAAACGAAAGAAAAAGCTGCAGAGATGAAAAAAAACATACAGCAGCCCTATACCACTCTCTCTTCCGCCGACGAATATGTATATACCGTCGTCGAGGACTATATCGTAAAAACCGGAGCAAAAATCCACTTGCCTCTCGTGGCACATACACACACACACACACATGTATACAGTATACAGAATATAAGTGTATACCCGTGGAACAGGTATACCGCGTAGGAGCGGAAAAATAAATTTAATCCGGCGGCGGCGGCCATTCCCGAAGGGTTCCGCACGCGCACTGCCGTGAAAAGAGAAAATGATTTCTTTAAGTATATATAAGGCGCACACACTTTCTAGAGTATATATAAGGTTAACTTATGTACACACTTACACGCACACTGCAAGTTCAGAGAGGAGGGATCGGTTCCAATCAACCGTATCACCCGCGGGGGTGGCGCCGGGGGAGTCTAAGTCAACGTTTACGGCAACTGCGTTTTATGATGTCACCTGCGCTACGCATGGAAAGTGCAAAATCAATTTTCCCCGACCCGGAACGCTTATCGCAATATTGTACGCGCAGAGTAGAAACTATATATATATATATATATATATAGGTATATACTATTTAATATAGGATATATTCACATCGTGTACAAAAAGTTCCGTTATTTACGTGTTTTCATTTGAGGTAATTAATATACGTTCAAATCCTTCGGTTTAACTATGTGCATAATATTATGTAGGTATAGTATTACCTATATGCGTTAAATATTTAGGTAATATAGGTATCCATGTTCAATAATAGGCACTAAATTACTCGAAACTTTATAATCGATATGATATGCAGTTATATGCATTGTATTTGCGTATAATACCATTAGAACAAATATTTTTTTCCTAGAAAATTCCAGTTTTTGCTCATGGGTGTAGGATTTTAATATTAAACAATAAAACCCATTACATTATATTATACATATTACACATAGTTTATGTTGGATATATTATACGTAAAGTGATAAGATTAATAGATTATCCTAAAAATTATTTCTTCGGGTAAACAATTAAATACATTTTCAAATAACTTATTATGACTTTATAACTATTTAATATAAATATAGTTAAACCCAGTGGCGTATTTTCAAATTGTTTGTGGGGGTTGTCTAAAAATAGTTAAGAAATTAAGTTTATAGTATTAATATAAATTAATGTTCTCTATACCTACCTAAGTTATTTATGACTTTTAAACCTTTTTTTTTTCTTCTGGGAGAGGTCGAGACTCCTCCCCCCACTCCCGAAAATACGCCACTGGTTATACCTAATACAAATTTTAGTACATTCTTACTACTGTTATTTGAAAAAAAAAATCAAATTCCACATTTAATTTATTGTACATATATTTTTATTAATTATAAATTATTTATTTTAGAGTATCTTACACTAAAATTCTCCATTAGAAAATAAATTATTGATGAGTGAAAACTGAAAAATACATGAAAATTACATTATATATTATACTTACAGTGCGCTCTGTAGTGGGTTTCAATAGGATAATAAAAAAATCAATAATCACACCAATGTGGTCAATATTTATTCAACCAAACGCTTAGTAGGTAGTTAGGTATTTATGTATAGTTTCACTAAGGTAATTATATTACCTTATTATAATTGTAAATAAATATAATTACACCTGTAACTTGTAACAATATTTATTTTCCTATCAACAAGCAACAGTGTAACTGTTGGCATATTTTAACATAATATTACTACCGTAATGCTGTTGTCTAAGCTTATAAAGTATACACGTACCTATACCCAAACTTTGAGATTATGACTGCCAACACATTTTAAAAACACAAGACACATTATTTATTATTATATTAGTTTGTTTGCATTTATGTATTCAGACGCACATGCAGTATACACTAAAAACAAAATTACCTAAGAAAATATTATCTTAATATTATAACGCCATAGATTACTACAGTAATTATATGATGATTAGTTTTGACATGTGCAAAATAATAAAATTAAATTGAAAAATTAATAGTTTGATAATCCTGCACGCATTAGACAAACAGTGCTTATTATATGGGTTTAAACACATATTAAAATATTGTTTTATTATACTCGTATATAAAAGGCTACCGGATTACGCGTTATAATTAAAAAAAAAAAAAAAAAAAATGTTTTCACCCGTATTGTTTTTAAGTGCCATAATGCTTATGAGTTTTAATAATAACCGTCCATATCAACGCGTGTATCAAAAACGATTCGGTACGCCATATTAGAAATACTATATAAATAAGTACACACTACAAATGTATACGTGATGAACCATGATAGTATATTTTATATTTTGTGTTTATATAAATTTAGTGGAACGCGTCTACATATTTTAATATTTATTGATATATATATATATATATAATTATATTGATTTATTTATAATATATACGATGACCCAATGGTATTTAAGTTTAGAGTAAATCATGTACACCAAATTAACAGAAGTAAAAATTAAATAAAATTCAAGCAATAGTCGATACGAAAAAAAATATCTCATATTAAACAATTTAAGTAAAAAACTAAGTAGATGAGTAGGTGCATGAAGATGACTATACGTATATATACTTAGTGACGAATGACGGGTTCTCATTAGCTAACCTCATCATCCGGGTGATATTCACTTTTAGAGTAATTTGTATTAAATATAATATTAAATTATAATACATAATATACATAGTTGGTACTATAAAGTATAAAGTTAAAATTATAATACTCTGAAGCTGGTAGCGGCTAGCACATGGGTAAATTATAAATGTATAAAACAGAGAATGAACATTATTCTATAGTTTCATACTATAGTGAATTTTATACTGCATATACCTGCGTGTAATATAAGTATGTATATAAATGTACGCTGTTAAAACTGCTTGTACAGCAGACACTTTCCATAAATATTTTGTACAGTAATAATGTGCAGTGCTGTAGACTGCACGCTGTGAAATTTTTTTTTGGCAGAAGCTTCAAATATTTTTCTTTCAAGTATAAAATATTTCTTATTTAATTATTATTTAATTTATTTTGTTGCTTTATTTGTAAACAATGATTTGATATTTTGTTCAAGGATTATGGGATAAACTCGTGCATAATTCTCTTTGCTATGTACGGGATGTTATTTTTAATAAATACAACAGTTACACATTATTTGAAGATATCTCCTTCGAAATATTGTCATCCGGACGAAATGCAATGGCCCAAGCAATAGCGTTATTGCTATTTTTCGAAAGTACTTTGGAACTGTTCTAAAGTTAAGACTTTAAGTTCCGCTAGTATATACCTATATAATGTAAACTGTACAAGCATGAAGATTTTCTGTATTTGCATTGAGTTTTTAACCCGATAAATAATTATGTAGTACGGAGTCTATGTAAACTTTATAAGACTATACTTATTAATTGTTACATGCAGCTTCACGACTTATAGAATACGTTGCGCACTCGTATCCACTCTACTAAACTATATCTACAAGTTAAATTAATTTTATTAATAGCAGTAAGTAATTATCTATGATAAATATGCATTAGAAAAATATGACAGCAAATACTACAAATATATAATATATCATTAGGTAAGTACTGTTCCTAGATATTTTTTTCCCGTATACGGTATACATAAATGTATTATAGTTGTTTATTATAGTAGGTAATAATAACAATAATACGTGCGCTTCATTCATATAATATATAGTGTTGAAAGAAAGGTCGATTTTTACAACCATATGCTAGTGTGTAAAAATGAATTTATTAAGATTGAACGCATATTCTCAATATAATAACAGCACGCGTTACTTTACTATACCATTAAAATATGTAGGTATTAGTATACAATATTATAGTCTTGTAATGGGTAGAAAATGTAATATTTTATAAATCCATTTTAATTAACGTTCAGATAATAGATATATAGCTATGCCACTCAAATCTCGTAAAGGTTTATTAATTTGATATTTTCAGGTAATGGAATCCATACGTAACCGGACACATAATTTTAATTTAGTACAGGAACCCCCGGGGAACATCATGCAATCCTATATAGTACTCCATTAACTATAGTTATACATACTGCAGCAGTATTATTAACTAAAAATAAAAAGTAAAAAAAAAAACTGTTAGGTATTTTTGTAAGCAGATACTCTACTTAATATATCTACTTAATTACGTTAATTAATTTATATTCAAGGTGATCGTAGTATAGTAATAATGTATAACAATTCCGACGAATAACATTATTCAAATTCGAAATGATTTCTTCAAAATAGTTTATATGTAGGTACTCAGCTATTTAAAATAATATAAACGCAGCATGATATTAGCCCACATGAAGATATAGGTACTCGCATCCATTGAACTCGCTAACCGATGCATAATACTGTTTTAATTATGTCTTTGCGAAGTTCTCGGTAGATTGCAAAAATATTAACTACGTTGTTCGTATACGACTAAAATCTCAAAATCACACGCTCTTTTAGAACGTTCGTCATAGCGGGAAACAATGTATATAAGATATAAAATAATAAACTATATACTGTATTTATATACTATTATTATTACAATTATTATAATAATATAATATATAAGAAATTAACGCATACAGTTTTATGTTTATATATTATCGTATATATATATACCATATAATATGTATATTTTTTACTTTTCTATACTGTTCACTATGTAATAAGTGCAAGCGCAGATCTCTAACTCTTTTTCCGTCGTATTCTTATCGCGAATAAACTATCGGCCGTGAAACAAAAAACAAACACAACGGAACAAAACAAAAAAAAAAAAAAAAACCCCAAAAAATACGAGCGAACAACACGACGTAGAGCGTGCGGTTTGGTCGTTTGTGTTTCCTTGCGTTCAGATATAATATTAGATTATAATATTTTGTACATATATACCTTTATATATTTACTTACATATATATACATTCTTATACATTCTCTCCCCCCCCACACCCAACCCTTCATGGTATTTTCGGGTGAGAGAGACAAGTCGAGTTGTTGACTCGTTAATTAAAAAAAAAAAAAAAAACAGAAAATATACACATTTTAATCAAGGCATTACGTGATGTATATATAATACAGACGAGGTATACCCACCGCGGTATGCGCATATTATAATTTATAATAATAATAATAATAATAATAATAATAATAATAACGTACAACGCCAATGGCCGCCGCTGCTACGGCCAATAGTGTAGATCCAAAGCACGCGTCATCGTCGTAATCGTATGGCGCGGGAATCATGATAATTTATAATATAATAATATGTGTATAATATTATCTAAACCGTATAAACGATATGCACGTTATAACATGTACAGCGGTCGGTGGAACCGGAATCGCGTCGTCCCATACCTACACCTATATCGTGTTTACTGCACGCGATCAGCGCTCGTCATCCGAACGTAGAAATGGAACAAGGGAAAAAAATATATAAAAAATTAAACTCGTTCGGAAGACGAGAATCGAGAATCGATCTTCGCGCCCACCTCCTTACTCGTGAATCCGGCAGCCACGGCTACCTATAAGTATTATAACGTCTATCAGTTATTACCTATACATATTACCTATCCGCGTAGCATATTATTACATGTAAAATTCTCGCATTGTCTTTTTATACACACACCTATACGTATGCTATTAATATATACTTGATGGTGTATATACCCAGTGCATATTATTATATAGCTGGTGTAGATTAGAATTAATGTATAACGGACGTTCAACGAGATTTCGAAAACATTTTAATTAGACAGTAAAACGGACGGAAGTGAAAACAAAAAACTCACACAATAACAAGCATGCTTTAGACGAAAATATGATGTCATACACACACACACACACACACACACACACACGGGAATTATACTTATATACTTAATTTAGTATATTAAAGATAATACGACAATAGGCTGCCGTATTTATGTAAGCACAGTTGAACTTCTATATAATATAACAAAATTGTAACTGTAGAGCGAAGTTTTTTTTATGAATCTATGACATTTTCATTGAAAAACTACTATTGTTATAATATTATATTATTTTATCATTTTGTAGATAGGAACATTCAAAAATAGCTATGGCAAAACAAAGTTTTGATAACAGCAAGTTGCTTCCGACATTATTCGTCATGGATTATAAATAGGGTTGTATATTTAAAATATTTCAAAATTGAAAATTTCACTCTTCTTGAAATATTTCAATGAAATTATGAAATATATTTTTTTTCTTTTAAACGTGTTTATAGATGATTAGAAATAATAATATATTGAGAAAACACAGAAAACATTGATTATGAATAACTTATCAGTTAAGTATTATTTATCAATCAAGGTTTACGAATTAAAAACCCTACCTAAAATACTGTTAATGGTCAATGGTTGTAAATTATTAATTAATAATTATATATTTATATGGTATTTGTATATTGGTATTCATTTTATTATAATTTTGTTATCACTTATATAGAATATAAGATACCTATACATATTTATATGACATAATAATATAATATTGTATATTACAAATATATACAATATACATATTTGATATAATCAATCATGCAATTTTTCCCTGTTGGCATATGCCTGATTTCAATATATTGTCTTATAGTCAGTTATCTAGTTTTTTTATATGTCTATGTTTGTGTATTATTATGTATATAGTATGTAACTATGTTACATATTTTCTTTATTTCGTACAATAAACCAACTTTTAAAAATGTACAGTTGGAAATAAAAAAAATATATTTTTCATGGAAATGAAATATTTCATGAAATTTTACAACCTTAATTATAAATGTATCTACTATCAATATGTACTATATTATTCATATTATATTGTTTATTATTAATGACTGCACACTATATGAATAGAATACTTGTATTATTATTTGCAAACATTTCATCGCACAGTATGAAACTATAATAATAAGTGGAAAAAATTAAAAATTGAACTTATTTTTAATAAATCCTACGATTTTTCTTCAAAATACTATCAGTCCGATGTACCTATAAAGGTTCGACTATAAGTTATTATGATAAGACACGTACTATACCTCGACGTTTGTAAATAACACGTGTTGCAGTAAAAATCGTCATCGATATTATTTAAATAATACATATTATAATTTATATTCAGTAACTTATATAAGCATGTTTCTTTGTATGAATTCCATACAATAGGTATAATATCCAAAATCGTACATGTATGCCGCAGTAACGGAAAAGCGGATTATTTCGAATTCGTGTGCCCGTATGTTTATGTATATATAAATATACGAAATGTAAATTCCTAAGGTTTTCTTTTTCCGTGCTCCCCCACACTAACTGCGCCACTCCTCGCCTGCCCAATAATAATGGCTCCCGCGAGCGTATACGTATATAAATATATTATTATTATTATTATTATTATTTTTTTGTACGATTGTTGGCCGCGTGACCAAAGCGAGATTAGACACACCGGCCGCGAGTGAAGTATGTAACGACGCACATTACCGGCCGTGTTTCTAGTCGTTTTTTTTAATCTCTCTCTTTTACTAGCTCTCTCTCTCTCTCTCTCTCTCTCTGTCAATTTCATCTCAAACCGCCGCCAACATACCTATTATATGAGCGAGTCGGTATGCATTTGTGACCGTACATAATAATATTATGTTACACGCGTTAAAGCCGTGAAAACGCGTCGTATCGGGAAACCAGTATAATATATTATAATTTTATATACATATTTACAATATTTATATATTTGTACGCAGCACGCGCGTCATATTGTCGAACAAACGCGTATATATACCATTACATAAATAAGATGGGTGTGTCATTAATAGAGTATTGCAGAACAGAGAAATTTTAGGAAGTTAAAAGATATGAACAAAAAAAAGAAAAATTCGAGAGTATTCGCAATTTTTTTTTTCATACTCCCCCCCCCTAATTATGTCCTGTGACGATACAAACTTAGATTTTTCAAATGGGAATCCCATATTTTCCACGCAAAATAATATTCAGTTAATTCGTCTAAAACTTTTGGTGTAACGTAATCAAATTTCAGACCAGTATTTTTGGAATTATTCAAATAAATTGTGTGTAAAGGTGTTAAAACAATTAGGTAACAGATTTACATAATATGTAGCATTGATAAGAAAATATTTATTATGATTACAACTTTATAATCAAAGCCCCTCAATGGTAATTAATGGTAATAATATTTATACGGCTGCAGATAGCAGATATCTATTGAATTATAAGATTCGATGTATATACGTAAAGGTATGGCATTATAACATAAACATGTTAATTCTTATATTATCACACAATTACTAGTTTGTGCTTGTATTCAATTCACAATCTCGAATTAGTAGCGAACAGCGCTGACAAATTACATTACAATGTTATGTACTATAGGAATATCTCCTAAATACTTAAAATAAAATAATTCAAAACATTTTCGAATATTGATTTTGATACATCAAAATTCGCAGAAAAATAATCCCAATAATGGTATGTCGTAGTGAAAAAAAAGTATTCCTGTTTGAAAAACAAAAGTTTTATCACCACAGACCATACTCAGGGAATAATAGAAGAAAAAATAGTGGACAACACAGTTTTTGTGGTAACTTGAAGATTAAAAAAAAAATTTAGATTTTGGCATTTTTACGACCAAAAATGAGGGTGTGCATCCTAAACAAATCATCATGTATATATTCTCATACAAGGAATTGTAGATTAGTGCAACGCAATGTCTTGATAATTATATTTGGATAATAATAATAATTTATTGTAGTACAATTTCTTTTTTCGCATGATAGTTGTAATACATTTTTTCTGCATGACGATGACGTACAACAAAGAGTATTGTAGTATTATAACACTTCTGATCCATCGCATATTCAACAATTTTCCATTATAGGACACCCATTTGAATTATTGTAGCATTATATACTTGTGATTTTACAAGTATGCGATGATGAGTTCAAAGAAAACCGCATGAACAATGAACATGTCATATACTTTTTACCACAATTTTCTGTATCTATATATATACAGATAGACATATGATGTTTGTGTTTATATATTTTTCAACTTTTTGGACACGTGCAACCTCCGTCATATAATATGTTCATGTTATATTTTGTATATTTCACATATATAATTAATTTATTATAATAAATATACATATAGGTATATTGTTGTAGGCGAATATTTTAACTTCGTTTTTAGTTTTCTCTTTAAGTGCTGCAATGTATATGTGTACGCAATTATACGCACCTATGATGCAGTTATAATGTCTGTCTATAATGCATCAAAACAAGAACAATCATGTATCAAAGTAATTATTGTGAAATCACTATTCGTTACATTAGTAGCGTATATTTTAAATGTAATCCCGGATCAAACTCATGGATTTATCAAAGTCATTCAATACGATTAATAGTCGAGTGTGTTTTTTTCTTAGTATAATATATGAACACAGAATAATCATAAGTATGTGCGGTGCAAGTACACCTATAGATTATACAGTTATTTTCAAAGCGTGATGCGCGCGTTGTACTGCCTATTATACCTGCTCAGATATTCGTGAATAACACATTGAATTATGGAACCGCTGTTTCAAATAATAATAATAATAATAATTTATTAACGGAAATAATTCCAATTACAATAAAATAAATAAATTGACAGAGGTGAAATTAAAATAAAATACAAAATAAACTTAATATATAATATAAAATATAAAATAAAATATTGAAGTTCAATTCAGTAGTACAATAGAATAACAATAGTGTATTAAGATAGTAAAGAAGGAAGAAAGAAAAGAAGAGCAGTATCATTGAGATAAAAATATTGATAAATTAAGTAAGGTAATATTAAATAAATCAATATGTTTAATTGAATTGCCTACGGACATAAGTACGTTTGTTGGGGTATATAACATATATTTTGAGTTAATAGGACAAAGATAAAATATTGAAGAATTTCAGGAGGAAATAGTTCATTTTGTTACGATAATTTACGATATTTGTTACGATTTTGAGTTAATAGGAGAAAGATCAAATATTGAGAATTTTTTGAGGAAATAGTTTATCTTGTTATGATACTGTAAGGACATCTGTACTCCGTATAGTATATTTATACTGTAGATATATATTACGAATATACATGACCTGCTTGCACAAGCGTGCAAATCGGTAAATTTATTTAAATGCGCTTGGCGTTGTTTAATATATTATTGTTGTACTATGCTGTAGAAAACAAACTTTACACGTTTGCCGTTAGTATATGACGCGTATTTCAAACAGTGCGGCGATAAGAGGGCATTGTTTGCGGCACGAGTCCAATACGAAGGGCTTTTCTATAATCTCGACGTTCGTTCGGTCGACGACTGTTCGGCCAAGTGCGCGCATTTATTCATTTATTGAGACGTGCACACAACCTCCCGTGTACGATCAATATAAATTGCATTTTATCGAGTCGAACCTAATGATATATAGCTTATTGTCATTTTAATGCGGTTTGCTGACCATATAATCTAGGTATAATAACATAATTCATATCATCTCCAAGCTTATTTATAACATTGTCCTCGGGAATATTTTATACCCGATGACGGCTTGGTATAATATTTTATGCGCAGTGCTTCTGCGGTTTAACATATATTCAACGAACCTTTCCAGCCAACTCAGATTGTAGCACTTGAAATTGTCGCATTATAAATTTCAGAAAATCATTATTATTTCTATCGTGTGAAAAAAAAAATTGTAATTTAAAAAATTGTGCTAGATCGAGTTTACACTGATACTGTGGTATAGCGAAACAATTTAATGACGACGTTTGTGAACTGTATAGTGGTTTTATACCTATCAATACCATTCTAACGGTGACGTTCAATAAATTCGATCAATAATATAATAAATAATCTATTATATAATATAGCCAAATTGTGGCTACCATAATTCTTGAGCATCAAAATAATGACGAAAAATACTTTGACTCTTTTGTACTATTAGAGATTAGACTTAAGCTATACGACAACGTTTAGTGCCTACATATAATGTGTGCGTGTATAATATTACTACTATACAGGTATAGACAGTTATAACACAACGGTCGAGTCGTAAAGGGCAAGTGTGTGTGTGTGTGTGTGTGTATGTGTGTATAGTTTTACTAAAAGAGTTTTAGAGGTTTATGTATACGCACGCTGTGTGCCCGTGTATACGAACAACTTGTATAAAACCCAGGGCTCGTATAAGATATTTTATTAAATTAGAGATTGTAAGTAAAAACACCGACAGACAACTTGTAGTAAAACGTTAAAAGCCTATAATAACATAATACGTTCGCGAATAAACATTTTCCTTATGTTTACGAACATCATGTAGCATAATAAATAGGTATGACTTTCGTTTTAGACGTACTCAAGAGTTTCAAAATAAATCATCGAAATGATAAAGTTCTTTTATAATAACTTGCGTTGTTCATTATCGAGAAAAATAATTGTCTACTCCATCGTTATATTAATAATAATAATAATAATAATAATAAATTAAAATAAATATAAAATAACATATTTTATGAAGCTATAATATTGTATCATGCCGAAAGCTTTGTAAAATAAAAGAAAAACGATGTGGTGTTGATGTAGTTGCTGACCGAAAAAATGAAAAACAATTTCCAACCTTACTGGGTCGTGTGTCGTGCCAGTAATTTTTATGAACTTAGGGAATATCGGCCATAACTTAAATTTTGAGGGTACTCGAGGTACCGGAAAGTAGCCATGTATCCCTTGTACATTGCTACTGCAGTTAATTGTGACTTTTTTTTGAAAGACATTTACCCATCGCTCGTATTTTGAATTATACATAGTTAATGTACATTATCCGTTTACCTGAAGTCAAATCATCGTACATAATTTGTGCATCAACATATTTAACAATAATAGAACTGAAGAAGATTTGGAGTACTCAAAATCGTAAGTTGTGAATTAAATTTTTATTTAAGATTTTACTAGTAGTGCCGAAATCGTATGATGAAGCTATTGCGTAATTGACTCTTGGCAGGAAACCATTTAAACTTTTAAAAAAGAACAATTGCTTCATATTTATATCCTATAAGTCATAATAAAATTTCATGTCTAACTATAGTCACATTAATTTCAAAACTCTTTGTGACAATCCTGAATATATTCTATAGTAGACGGGTACTTCAGAAACTGTCCAAGATATTTTTATATTATTATAATATTTAATATATTTTTATCAGCTGCTTATAAAATCAGTCTATATATACTTGATTTTAGTGTATTATTTACGTTGACGCACAAAGTATGTATACCGTATTTTTTTTGGGCACAAATTGACGGTACACAAAACGATAACCTGCTGCTAGTAAACAAATGATGTTAAATCATTTTAGGTAAAAGTCTGTGCGCAAACAATGACCGGTGCCAAAGTGTAGTGGTATAAAAAGGTGTTAATTATCCGTACGCGTGATATAATTTTCGATACATTTTCCAATAGTAGATAATAAAAAATAACTATTGTAAATTATATAATAATAAGAAACAATTTCTGTGACGTCAGAAACGTATGTATACACCATCCGATTATCGCATTAAATTAAAATTAGTTGAGGAAATATTGATTTTCAATACAACCATACCTACATGTATTTATACTCGTACATAAACTTGTTGGTAAATTGGCGTAATATTATAAATCTCCATGTATAGATATATTATACCTTTACAGATGTATAACGAATACTGATTATAATGCCTAATATGTACATATACCCGCACTGCCAATGCCATAACGCACGTAATGAGTATATGAAAATCAAACAATTGCATACAGTTTTCGTCACAGCCTGTATTTGATTCATAATATTCCCTTATATACTCGTGTACCCATATAGCTATTATACGTACTATATAAATCGGTATTAAATCGTAGCTTTGAAATCATATTTGCTTTCTGTTAACGGATATTCTTATAATAATAATAATTGTTTCTTACCTATATGCGATTATGCACCTTACGGCCGTTGTACTGCAGAAATGAATAACAACAATATCGTAAAACCGTTATGAGTATACTATATCGTGTATAGTAATAGTATACACTTACATTTTAGATAACAATAAAGGCGGTTGAGTAGTTCTGTGTGTTAAAGTTCTATATACGAACCACGCCATTGGCGGTCAAATGATTTTGTCATTGATGAGGAGGGATATGGTTTATTTTTTAGCATGCTATATTTTTTTTATTATTATCCTTATTATCCCCCCTCCCACTCTAGCTGATACAGTAGCACACGTTTTTAAAGTTAATCCGAATGAGTTAATCCGGTATAGTATGTATAGTATGTACATTAAACATCCTATAATATCTACGCGCATACGATTAAAACAATAATTGTAATTTGTGCATATTATATAGTTACCTACATATATAATATATATTATGTGTATATTACTCACTTGTTATATGGCACTATATATGCACGTTCAGTATACATTTTGAAGCATTTGAGACGTTTTATAAGGTTTAGGTATGAGCTCTAGATCACTTTACACGGATATAATATAATAAAAGCTAAACAATGAAATTCGTATAATATAATAATATACATATATCTTTGCGAGCTCCGTCATCCCAGCAGCACATCGATATCGAAGTTTCTATACTTTAATTAGTAACCAGGACATTATAATTGTCTTAATAACTTGTATAGCCAAAAACTGTATTCCTACAAAGTTTTTGTGTTCAGGGTGCGCTGAAATGATGGAACTATGCTACGTTGTGTTTTTAGGTTCGAGTTATTTTTTGTTTGGTTCTACATACAGCGCGAGTATAATGTTATACAATATGCATAATACGCATAATATGATAAAACACCTTGAAAAAACGAGAACGTATGCGTTGCGGTCTTTCAACGGATATTCTTAACAAATATTGTAGATCGAAAAAAAGAAAAGCAACCGACTAAAACCCGTAGTGGGCCGCTGCACCACCGCTGGCCGGGTGCGATGATGATGGTGTCTCGGGGCTTGACGACCGACGGGACGGTCGCGGTGTGGCTAACATATGTGTGCGTGGGTGTGTGTGTGTGTGTGTGTGTGTGTGTGTGTGTGTGTGTGTGTTGAACAATACGCGTGATATGATCCCCGAAATGGCCGACGAGCACGAGGCGTGTGGGGCGGGTGGGAGGCCGGGAAAAAAAACACACTCCTACGCGCGGTGTGGGGCTGGTTTATACATATGTGTGTAATACATGTATATATATATATATATATTTTATATTCGTTCTTGTCACGTTCTTTCCGCGCGCGTATATCCCTTTTTTTTGTGACTAGCCAACAGCCGAGAGCCAAAAAAAAATAATATATATATATGAACACAGACCCTCCGGTGTTTTTGTTCGTCCTCCCACCTCTGGACCACCCGTTCCTTCTCGCTCGTCCGTGATGTCCTATTATCTTGGATTATTTTTTGCTAGTAGAAATTCCGAAAGTGATTTTCGAGAATGGCAAAAAAAAGGAGAAAAAAAAAAATAAACCGTCTCCGGTCCGTCGTGCAGTATACACACGTACAATACACATATATACTATACATTATTATGTATGTCATAGTCCAGCCGTCGTAAAACCTATACATACCGGACTACGACTCTGAATAGTATATAAATTAGCCCCTTCCCGCCGTTGTTGCGCCGTCACACGAGATATGTATATTTTTTATATGCGTGATCGTAGTAGCGGTGCAGAAGCGATTTCTACCAAATAAACTAATAATAATAATAATATAAACACTTTGACGCGACACGTCCGACCGGCGCGTAAAATAATAATATTTGTCTCGCATTGTAATAATATCACCTGTAAAATATATATATATATATATATATATATATATATATATATATATGTACAATGACACGATATACAAACAGGTGGGGTCGTGTGTTTCGGAGTCGAATGAGACCGTTGCAGGTCGATGGAAGTATCGAGATGTTGCCTATATTATTATTATGATATTACATTATTACAAGTCGAGTGCGATCGTGTGTGCTAACCGACCGCGCGTTGTTGAACGATACCTCGGAAAACATTATTATGTATCGTACTCCGTTTGTTTCTGCCGGACGTTTCATCTGTGTCTCGTGATGTATGCTGCACAATATAATACGTATAACAATCATATTATTGTTTTGCTGACCTGTAGTGCACAGTGTATAGTGTCTCAATTATTCGTACGATCTCGTATGCGATACATAAACGGACAGCTATCTATGCGCATTTTCTAAAATCTCCATCGTCCCTGGGAGCACCGTCACGTTGAAGCTCTCATCCTGCAGCGTGTATAACTCTGGGTACGTATCTACGCGTGAACATGCAATATTATACCTGTATAAAGTTGACATTGAATGCCTATGTATGCATAATTTCGTTAATTTTTTCTTGTTGTCTCTTCGCTTTTTCCTTTCCTGTCATGCATAATAATATTATATAGAACTATAAGATCAACACTAAGTATCCTTGTGTAAAAGATGGAATTGAATCTCATTTGTCAAATCGTATAAAGTTAAACGTATCTGACGTGAAATCACAGAATAATAATTGTTGCAGACGAGTATTCTAGCAGGAGCGAGGACATTTTTCTTTGTAACATCTATATATACACGCCACTTCAGTGCCCATATATACATACAGCCGTAGGATATCATTAATATACTCATATATTACACACATAGTGATTTTCGTGCGAACTGATTTCGTCGGCTGCTGTCTATATAATATAATACATGTACATATTATGGAGGTACCATTTTAGTGTCGTACGTTTCAATAATAATGTCTCGACGGTCGTCGTCACCGTATAGTCTTGATTTACATATTATATTACTGTATTATGTATATTATGTACGCGAGACGTGTGTCCGATTGAAAACTCTAATCAATATACCGCAGCCATTGCAGGTTTCCCACGTGTGTTTCGAGATGTTTGAAACGATAAGGCGCAGAGGCGCGGAACAACGCACGACCGTTTCGGACACATATATTTTAAATAGGTACGTGGTGCTGCTGTGGGCCGCGTCGGATTTCGCTCGTTACACGCGCAACGTTTATAATAATAATAATAATAATAATAATAATAATAATATAATATATCTGCTCGGACGACGCGTTTTACGACCACTGTACGGCGTGTATTATTATCATTATTATAGTATATTGCGTATGTAGGTATACCTATTATGATTCATCACACACGTCCGCGGTATAGGTATTATACCTGCAGCATTGTGCCGCGCGTGCGTGCGTGTGTTGTAATTTATGCGCTCACACGCCAAACGGGCGTACACGCGCGCGCGTGCTTCCCGTACATTAAAGACGTATTGGTATATGTAACTGCGAAACTGCGAAAGGGAAAACGGAACGGAAAAATAGACGCATAGTATTGCACGACAACGACGAAGGTGATTTTCACGCGCTCGCATCCGTCAAGTTTCCCATCGTAAACGATCCAATCAACGGAAGCGCGTTGTGTGATGTCATCGTTAAAACACCGATGATGCACCGCCGTGTGAAACGCTCGTATCCGCTGTACGGTTATGCACGCGCATGTATTTCTCAAGCACGCCGTATACTTATATATATACAAATGTGTATATATAAATACGTGCGAGCACCGTCGTCATATATTGTAAACGTTCATAATTAAGGATACAAACATCGTTAAGGATACGCGCGCAATAAATTGTACTTTTTTTCGGCAGTGCTGCGGTTAGGACGCGTCGAAGCCGCCGCGGCCGCGGGAAAACACGCGTGTAGCTTGAATGCTTTTACGATTGCTGCCGCGAGTCCACCCCGTTTGTGCTTGTAACGAAACGCAGTGCAATATTATAATAATGCGAACTCGCATTTATTCGAACAAAATTTATCCACGAAATTTTGGATCCTAAACGAATTTAGGAATGTACCACCTGTATAATGTTTATCACAATGTTTATCGTTTTCACACGAGAAATGACACATCTGTTCTGTCGCCTCCCGCGATCAAATCTTGTCTGCTATTTAGACCGAAAACTACTGCAGGTATATACGCACTTATGCCCGATGTATAACAATATGCTTTAGTTTCTAAAATATATCGCCTAAGTATATTTTGTTTTAAATTTGGAAATGGTTCATTTTTTGATTTCCTCGACCTACCAATATATCATATAGGTATATTTTTTATAACCTTTGTGCTCGTAGTCATTTTTTACGAATACGATAATGTTTTCAATTGGTTGTAGTTCTCTATAATGTATTTATGTACTAAAATGATAGGGTCTGTACTCTATACTCTATAGCAGCGTTTCCCAAACTTTTTCCTTTGCGGCACACTAATCCCAACCCATATTTAGCCGAGGCATACTTGTGTCTGATTTATATGTATAAATTTTTTTTTTTATAGTAAGTTTTCATCATATTAATTAATAATTATTAATACCAAAGTAGTTGTATATGAGTACTAGAAAATAATTTAAAATGGTGCGTTTAATTAGGATATAAAACAAATATTATTACAATTATAAATAGGTATTTAAAAATTTATTGAAATGGAAAAACAAGTCAAAACAAATCGTGAAATTTCACGGCACACATTTAGAGGCTTCACGGCCCACCGGTTGGGAAACCCTGCTCTATAGTATCTCAAAAATAACTAGATTGTTTATTTTTTCCTATATAACGACTGTACAAGTTTTCGTATTGTGTAGTATGTCTTCGCGCATATTAGCTCGCATTTTCGCGTATAGTGACGTTTACTGATGTTTTTTTAAAAAGTGATGGCAAACGCATTTACCTATATTCGTGTATTACGTGTTCATCCTTTAAACAAGTTTCCCTAACTCTTATAATTTTCTTCGTCCCTCTGGATTCGAGTAGTAAAAAGCGTACGTATGTTTATGTGCATTCTTCGGCACTATACTGTATATATATATATATATATATATATATACTATACGACGGTTAGGTCATTTTACTGCGGCCCACGCGTCAATTTCGCTCGCACATTCTATTTAGCTAATGAACGAATCTTGTTTTGTCTTTTACCAATCCCGTGAGGAGTTGACCGTTTGTACAGTATATATATATATATACATATATATACACAGAAAGTATCAGCTATACATGGCGCGTGTGTTTTATATCGTGTACGGCGCGACATCCCGCGAAAGCGCGGTATAGCTATAGCCTTTCTCGTCGGCATCGGCAGCAGATTATTGGTTCGGTCGCTCGCGCGCGTCATGTCGGAAATAAAAACACCGGGCACAGTGCGCGCACGTACATATATACGGGGCTGATCGTATAATATTTTTATGCCACTAAGCTGATACTACACGGCTCACGCGTACGCAAACGGATTCGGAGATTCGGTAGTAAAATCACATTTCGGATCCATCCCCCGTTTACGCGGATTAAGATTTCTATATATAAATATATATTATGTACAGTCGAATTTCTGTCACGTCTGCCTCTCTCTCTCTCTCTCTCTCTCTCTCTCTTCATCTCTTTCAGTTTTGTCCTAAAATTTTGGAATATCAGGAAATTGCTCACCAAAACCTTCGGTAGACTATATTATATTTATTATGACTCAAAATCAAATCTATATATATATATATATACTCGGAACTTATTACTCATATTGCAGCAGAAGCAGCATGGAGTGCGGTTATATACATGTACATATTCTAGTGTATTTTCTATAATACCCAGGAGGGTTTACGGGACCGAATATGCCAGCATTAGCACACAAATGGCACATTTTTCCGACGAAAAAATTAATCGATCATAAAAACTACCACAAAATGTTATCCGAAACAATACACTATTATACTATAATATATATATACATATAGTATTGCGTATAGTGTCCCATATATAAATAAATATAAATACGTGCATATTATACATTTTATTATTGCGCACATTCATTCTAATAATTGTATTAATATAAGTGCTCGGAAGTGGTCGATCTCCGTAGTTACAGTTATACATTTATTCATGTAACTAATGGTATTCATATATCACATATTATTATTATACAGGACACAAAACACAACCGTCTTCGGTTGTTTTAACGGAATTAAGTTTATAACCGCGTCGAATGGCTTTTTTTGTCCGCACGCGCGTTCAGTTAACAAGAAACTATACGTTCGTTATTTTATATCGTATAAATGTTCGTAATACACAAGTTTGTATTGCGCATGGCACTATACAGTGTACTCGTATATGCGTTTCGTAAAGCGTATATAAATCGCTGCTTGTAGCTCGTACTTTAATAATGGTCATATGGCGCCGGTTCTGGATAAATCTTTAAGTTTTTTGATAGATGGAAGAGTTGGATCGTTAGTGATTTCTAACAATGTATAATAACACTACAGCGCATTGTCTAATGACTCTAATATCTTATGTGTAACGAGATAATTAATTATATATCATTAGACTAACAAATTCAATACACCATATAAAAAGTTGTTAATCACGCGTGTCCATTGGTTTTCACAAATCGTAAAGTTTATATACTTCCCTTAAATGTTTATATAGAAGAACATGTTAAGAATATTTCCATTGACATATAATTCATAGTAAAATTCGCTGTTTATATACGCCAAACTTAATAATTTATCTTTTTGAATTTATAATACACACGTACTATACGTATATGGTATATTATGTATTATACTCTCGTTTTACAAGTTGGAAATGCGAATTGCTTTTTCTTACGAAAATAACGTATATATATATTATCTTGAGATATATAAGTTTTAAAAAGTTTCGAGAGAAAAACTTTTAATTACGAAAACATGGTACCATGCTGTATAATATGCATAGTGTTAGGCTGCGTAAATAATATACGCTTATAAAATTACGTCACTGTTTTGCAATGAGCTGACGCAGCTGAAAGGCCCATAAAGAAAATGACCAAAGCACTTTCAATGTTTTTGCATTTTGACATTCGTTAGGATTTACGAGCCCACTCGGTAGGGGAAAGCTTTGAGTTCATTATTAAAGTACAAACAGAGTTCTCCGTAACAAAGCAAAATGATGCGTTACTTTACGAGACAACCATATAACTCACTAACCGCAGAAAATATATTATTACACAAACGCATAAATTATATATACGAAAAAATATTCTTTTTTTTCGCACGGTAGAAATTTCATTTAAATTTTAAATTACTAATAAAAATCTATATCTTGTATGTGTATATTATATCTATTATAGATAGGAAAATATTCCTCGATTTTTTTTTTTTATCTCACTATATTGAACTATAGTGCATTTATAATATTTAAAACATATTTTATTGTATATTGCATTGACACTTCTTGCTTGATTTCAAAATAATAATAGTACAATAGCACAATATATATATTGTATATTTGAATTTTAAATTATTACCGATCTTTAACGATATAGTCCAAGATGAACAAACATTCTAAATTTATCATCGTTCAGTATTTATTTAAGTATTATGTTATGTTGAATAAATTAATATTTCGAAATATACTACCATGGCATTTCATAACGACATAATGAACTTATATTAAACTGTTAAAGAAACATTTAAAGCCGGATGTAGGACATATAGGTATATATATCCGTATATTATATACATATACCTATAACCAATATATATTTCGTATTATGCATTTACGAAGTCTATATAAATTTATTTTTCTACTTTTTCTTTGAGATTTTTTTTCATTTGATTTTAACAAACTTTGTCGAGTAATTATTCCACAAACACTCATTCATCGCTTCAAACGTTAAAAATTTCTATTTACTACACTATACCTACAACGTTTCTAATAACTTCTTCGACGACTAAACTATTTAATTTACATCAATTTTTTATAATTATTTAAAATATATAGTTTTTAGTGTTTATAATAATTAATTTTTTCCGTGTAACCGAAGTAGATGTATCATTATATAATGTACCTATTACAATAATATTAATAATAATATCATGAGCAGTATAATAAAGTAAATTTCTCCAGAACAATAATTCGGGTACAGACTATAGATTACAACTGCTTTTAAAATATCGTGCTTCTTAAAAAACCATCTGCGTTCGATTTATTACACAATAAGGAACCAATGTGATACTTGCATAATATATACTACACTTTACTCTGAAGTCTAAAAACAGAACAGCAGTAAAAAAAAAAAAAAAAAAATCATAACTCATTATAAACACCCTAATTTTTTCGCTCAGTTCGTATTATCTAAAATTATTATATTGTAATTTATATCTTCTATTTGTAAACTAATGTGTTACTTATTATACTGTACGATATAATAATATACCTAATTATTGAAACTAATTTATTAGTTCAAAATCCAAATTATTCTTCTCCAAATTAATTTCTATTGATAATTATTTTCTCACTATCATATTTAATACACGAATAATGTTCATAAAATTAAATATACGATAACACCTTATTTCTTCTTATTATATGTACTATTTTAGTTTGAATGGAATTATATAATTATCCTATTAGAATGTATTACTATTATCACTTACATTATTATATTACGGTCACTTAAAAGTATTAATTATATATATTATATATCTGTAATTGTTGAGCTAAATTGGTTAAATACAAAATTTCTTAGAGTAATAGAGAAAAATAAATCAAACGTATTATTATTTAAAATTAATTGTAAGTGTGTACATTGTAGTAATAGTTATTGAATCAAACAGGATTCCTCGGGTTCTAATTGTATTTCTTTAGATGACGATTATGTAACATAAATATACTTTAAATATAATTACTTATAATATATACTCAGAATTCAGATATATCAAGTCTTTTGAACAATATTTGTATTTACCATTTTTTCCAAAAGAAGTATGGACAAACCTGCAGATAAATTTGTATATTTTTCTGAACGAATTTATTTTATGCCTCAACTTGCATGACAATATTTTCAAAACGTTTTCATCAAACTGTTCATGTATATAATATTGTATAATATTGATTGAAAATATAAATAAATATAAAAAGTATGAAGTATTCACATTGAGACGAAAATACTTCTACAAACATACACGCATATTTGCAAAAAAACAACTCCGTCTCCGTGTATAGACACTATAATAACTGAAAGATTACCTACAAACACAATACATTACATATGCAATATACCTACGTAAATGTATCATATATATATATATATATATATATACGAGTATACTAAGTGGTGTGTATGCTAATAACCTTCAAGCCATTCCATCGGCTCTGAATGTGTATATGAAAATATTTTCTTAAAAATGTATTAAGAAAGCCAAAAATGCTTTTAGTGATTGGTAATTATATTATTTACATTAAAAACCGATGATTGAATTCAAGAAGTGTATATACATAATATCATTATATACGCATATGATATAATTTTAAATTAGGTATAATTGAATAACATATTCGGTTTTGAAAAATCAATAATAATGTATACTGATTATGCAGTTGAATATATAATTATAATTGATTCATATAACATGAAAAAATACTTAAAAGAGACAGTTTCTGGGCGTTAACTTTAACATAAAGTAAAAATTAAGTATTGTGTGGGGACTCGTAGTGTATAATATATAATCAGGGTTTTGTAGTTTTAAAATTCGTTATAACGAGCATCTAAATTATTTTTAAAACCCTCAAATTTAAATAATCGTATTAATTATGCTTGCAATTCTATTATGTAATATAAAGTTTTTTAAAATTATTAATTAAAAATAAAAATACAAGAAAAAAAAATTAAAAATCATTAGTAGATAGCAGTTTGTGGATTTTTATTGAACTAATTAACAAAGTTATAAGTATACTATTTAGTTTATGATTGGACTAAAAATAATATGTAAAAGAATGTATTAAACTTTTTACCCGTTAAAACAAACATTACGAGACAAGACCGATTGAGCAACGTCCCTGAAAGAACACGATATAAAATAAATATTGACCCTTTTAAATATTTTAAATACTCGAATACCTCGTAGAACAAATTTTGTAAAAATATTATTAATTACAAAAATAATCGTTTTAATTAATAAAATAGCCAAAAACTTAAAAAAAAAAAAAAAACAATAAACAAAATACTATGTTGATTATTTTATTCTACAAAGTATACGAGAGTATATGAATCAAATTTATAACTAACAAACATACGCAACTTCGTTTTAGGCCAGAAAGAAAAAAAAGCAAATGCCTTTAGAAAATCGAAACCAGAATAGTATATAATATATATAGGTACGGAAAGGTCAGAGAACGTAATGGAGATCATTTTTTCGGAGGGACTGCTGCAGCAGCTACACATAGTATACGCAGTGTACAAATCGTATTCCCGCCCAGTAATGGGGTGCCTATATTGATTTACCCCGGCCATGCTACCAAAAACCACCCAGCTGCAATGTTTTTTGACAAGATTTCAACTTCGCCGCGCGCGCACGCACTGTCGTATAGCGCGGCCGCATCCAAAATATACAATATTTTTTACAATAATTGCGTAACAAAAAATTATCATAATGTATTATTTATAGCTGATACGCGTATCACGATTTATCTAAGTAGGTATATACATGCATACGAGTACATACATACTTGACGTGTATTCGGAGAAAAATAAAATTATTTCGAAAATTGTAGGTGTATAGTATTCGTTTTATTTGTATACATATCGATTGGTTCTGTAAAAAATCATGATTTACATATTTTCGTTTAATTCGTTATGTATTTCTTCCAATAAATTTCATTTAAGGATGGTAACTATAAATATATATATATACGTATATACGTATAGTCGCGTATACGATATTGTATATTATACAGTATACATTAGACCAATGTCCAATGATTAGTCTGTTATTGATGTGTAAAATGTCAAAATATAAACGAACAACTACTATTGGCAGTAAATAGGTCTAACATAATACGTGACTACTATTAATATACATATAAAATATAATATATTATTATTTATTATACGTTATATAACCTGTATGATTTTAAGTTAAAATAGGGCTCGTAATGATATTTTAACATCCATTATTCGTGTCTTTAAATCTATTGAAGATAAAATAAATATATAATTTATCTTTGGGTATAGGGAGCTATTTATATATTTATCTACGTACAAAAAATTCCCGATGATATATAGGTACTCTTGAAATATCATTTTCATTTAGACAATATAAGTGCGCGCTTAAAAACAAGATATTATGATTGTATTAATTTGATGTACAATCTTTCCGAGCATATAAATGCATAATAGATTATAATTATTATTTAAATATACCAATAGTATAGCTATAAAAATTAACAGCTTCTTACTAAAAATTGTTTCTGAGATCTTAAGTATTATAAACCTAATCACTTTATACACTTCAAAAACCTAGAAATTCAGTTAATTTACTTATTGCCAAGAAATTATAACATTTTCCCCAATTTCAAAAAACTAAATATAATATTATGTATTTATTATATTTAGGGAGAACTTCTAATACTTAAATACGATAATATATTATTCGAACAAAATTCAAAATTTTTTTTATATAATTATGGATAGTTATATTTACTGGTGTTCCCCATTTGCGCCAAAAAAATTAATTCATTTTGGGTACAGTCCATTTGCGCCAAGTTTACCTGCGTAAACATTTTAAATTAACGACTTGGTTAATTCTTATATTTTAAAGACATATTTAAAACGCAAAATAAATTTATTTTTACAAGTCTTTAGATTTTAAAGCTTTGTATATTATTGCATCGAAAGATAGACAAAAAAATTTTTATCAGTTTTATTATGTTGTACGAGCTTTAGACGATCTACATTTCACTACTTCTAAAAACAAAGATTTTTATTTATTAATGGTGCATTATCTAATATAATTATATTTACATGTCACGAAAATTTAAAATCTATAGACTTATAAAAATAACTTTATTATGCGTTACAGACATACGTTTTAAAAACGTCTTTAAAATATTAGAATTTACCAAGTCATTAATTTAAAATATTTACGCAGGTAAATTTGGCGTAAATGGGCTGTTGGAAAAAACATACCTTTTTTATTTTGGCGCAAATGGGCTATACCCACAATGATTTAATTTTTTTTTGGCCCAAATGGGCGATGCCGGCCCGTATTTACTATTAAATTAGAGATAACACGATTCTAAAATAGATACCTGTATATATATATATTATGTATTCAAACTATGGTTTTGTATGAAAAATATTAACTCGTGTTGTACATATTATATCTACATATTTGTACCTAAGGGGATATATTTTAGAATGAATACATACTATAGTATAATATAGAATTAATATAAACATATTTTATACTTGAGCCTTTATAATAGGTGTACAACGCCCGTGGTTAGTAAATAATTTTTCGCCTAAAGGAATTGAAGAAATAAAAATAAATACTTAGCGGAAACAAACCGGATGAACGTAATAAGTACCGTAAATGTACACAATTATATATACAGCAGATACAGTATTGTAGTATAATCGGATATTAGCAATAACGCGACTGAGTCCCCTAGATATTTTAATAGCCCCCAGGACCAAAACTTTATGTGAAATGTCATTCGTTGTTTTTATAATAATTAACATTTTACGTTGGATTGTTATGTCCGCCTATGGATCCGGTAAAAATATTGAATATGATATATGATACCGTATTGTTATTATGATAATATAATATTATGTCGTATCCTTACGAACGGACGAAGGGACCGGCGCGAGTAAAAATAATAACAATGTCCTCCGACCAATGAACAAGCAGTGTACTCTGTTGACACACTGAACACTCGGTGATGGTCCAACGCTACAACAACGCACAGATGGCGTTCCCGTCGAACCGGACGGGTTTGACGACCCCATTGAGGACGTTGGACATTTATTATTATTATTTTTTTTTTTTCCATTTTTTCCTTCTCCGCTCTTTGACCGTAACACGATGATTGCGTCCGTCTTTTGAAATACAACCTATACGACCGCGACCTCTGTCGGTCAACAGTACGGTTTCTTTCGTGTGCTCCTCGCCGACGATCGAAAATAATTACAAATTAAATCACTAGGTATTACTTCTGTTTTATGTTTTATTTTGTATGTTTTTTTTTTCGTTTTTATATATAAACATTTCATCGCGCGATGGGGGTTTTTTTTTTTCCTGGATCCGTTCAACCGCATTTCAACGGTGCGTACCTATATTCGATTACTTTTCCGACGGAAAGTACTACGCATCCGCATCACCGATTATCGAAGTACCAAGAGAAAAATGCTCGCTCAAATCCTCAAACGTCGCTTAATTATTGTTATTATTTCTACGAGATATATATGTACTTGCGACGAGCGTATTTCAGCTGCTATACCTACATGGTCCTGCAGCGGTTGTCGAACTTGACCTTAAACTGTTCGTGGACAACTTCCGTGGCTTGCCAATCTCAAAAGAATATTTTCAATTTTTTCTCGACGCTATAGAAATTCGAAAACCTATGTCATGTACAGCATATATTATAAGATAGTTCTATTATATTTGATGTATTGTTGACGAACATCAAAACTATTTTAACCACATAATATTACGTAATCGGTTACACCCTATATATATTTCGCAAGTGTACAATATATTTTGAACCGTAAACGCCGTATTCGTATCGGACGACCGAGACTTTTCACGTCCCGAGGACGAATATTAATATTATAGACTTGAAGGAGACTTGGATCGCATCATTGTGTATGATATGGCTGAGGTGGTTCGTCGTATATATTTTTAGCGCGTTGCGTGTAACATCTCAAATTGTATTTTAAACCGAATTCCATGCGTACAACAGCGTGTTGCAAACGTTTGAAATAATTAATTTAATAATAAATCAGACACGCGTGCAAACACTTCTATGGGAAAGACCATATATGAGGGCGTACACAGTGTATACACGGGGGTGTAGTCTATAAACTCGAAAACCGCATAAAGGCAAATAAATTGTACTGATAATATTACAATGAGTATGTACCGTATAAAATTAAACTGTTTATTTATTTATTTATTTATTTCAGAATAATCAAATAACATAGAATCTTATTAATAAAAATACATTGATAAGCTGATACGTATACCAACTGAGCTGTGCTCGTATCTGGTATACTATGTAAATATCAAGTTCATAATATTAAAATAACCGTTTGATAATTAGTTCAGCTTTTACAGTAACATTATATACTTGATAAAACATTAAAATTAAACTTGAAATCCACAGTCCGATAACTGATAAGTAGTCTAATGTGGATATTTTTAACCAAGATTTTAAAATGAAACATAGTGCGAAATTGGTAAAATATATTGTGCTGGGTTATTACAATTGATTTTTACGCTTTATATCTCACTATCAAAGTAAAAAAAGGGCAAATAATTTTTTTTACTATCAAAAAATAGATAATATTTTGTACTTTTAGGTACATACGATAGTAATTATAAAGATCGGCATATTTTTATCTACAAAGCACATTGTTTAAATACGCATTAGCTGTTTGCAATAATGCAGTAAAATATATGTAGCATATTATCTTTTAATTATTATTTTACCATTGGTCGGATGCATAATACCGGCGGTACTTTAAAATTATATTTCAAGGGACGTGCGCGCAGCCGCGGTCTGCTGCAGTTGTCTTGCTCTTGCGGTCGATATTTTGGTTTTTTTTTCTAATTGGCACAAAACGTTAATTGGGGCGACGGCTGCGGTTGTCGCAATGATTTACGGCACATGGATTATAGTGTAACAGCGGGTCGAAAATTTTTGAACCTTAATAATTATGGCGGGACTTCAGCCGTATCCAGTGCGCATTTGTATTTATAACCATACGCACATTTACGCACGCACGCACACCACACGCGCACACGCATATTGTCGTCCAATCTTTTTACAGCTTTACGATGATGCATATACAAGAATGTATATAAATACTCGTACATACGCTCCAAAATAGTTGCCAATTTTAAAGACATTAAAAAAAAAAAAAAAAACAAATAATAACATGTGTTCTATTCCGTGTACCACGTCATTACTACGGTTCGTGGTCGAGCAAAAAATTTACGAAATCGTTCATCATTGCCGCACGCCTTTGTAGACAGATTCCGATCTAGAAAACAGAAAAAAAAAAATGTAAACCATATATTTGATGGAAATAAACGTACTTTGAAACCACGTTTGTAGTGTTCGCAATCGCATATGGTTTTAGCTCTATAAACATGCGACGATTTTCACTCGTTAAAACTAACTTGGCCACATATAGAAATTAAACAAATAACTTATACTATACCACAGACCGCAGTATTAAAACCGCTGATTTTCTTTACGTGCTATTCGTACTCGGGTGTAAACGTGGTTAGAAAAACATGTACAATGTTTGATTTTCGTCTCAACGTTTTATTCGGAGTCTACTAGAAATAATATATCAAATGAAACTTTTGGTGCGAATTTTTTGACTTTCCGAAAAATGTTTAAAGAAAAATCAAACATAACATTGCCAAATCAATATGTCTACTTGCATTTATTCACTCATGAAGAATTTGAAACGATTTCGAATGCACATATAGATTTCAAACAAGAGTAGATTTAGATAATGTGTGGACGAAAAATACGTTGAAAGGGCCCTAAATAAAAAGTAAAAACAATACATTTTTAGCTTATTAAAATATTTGACTACATTTAATATTTTAATTTTGCTATTCATTACGTGTACATTTAAAAACTAAATACATTTTTATTAATCAAATATTATATGGTATGAACTATTAAATAATTACAAATCTCATTGGGGCAGAGGAAAATCTTTGGTGGGCCCTGGGCTGCAGCCCACTCTGTAAACTCCTCCTAAAATCTAGCCCTGGTTTCATGTATCGTATTGAAAACTGATTGAATTATAATATGTATGTTCACACGTAGATTAATATAATATGTTCACGAATTATATAACGCGTGGTATAATATATATATACACCTGAACAATATATATTTAAATTATTTTTCGGTTATTAATTTATTATTTTATTACTAAAACCATGAAGGAAAACGTATGTCCGTCATATTTCATTGTCCAGTGTGAGTACAAATATAACATGGTATGCGTATAAGAATAATAACGATAAAGGTTACAAGGTGCAACAGTTGAAGTAAATACATAATAATATTGATTATTGTCTCCGTGCTACACAAACAACGGGTCGTTTCAATAATACGAGCGGTTTTCGATGGACGCACACCGCGTAATATATGGCCAAAAAAACGAGACGAACCTTACGACGAATCTGCGGAAAGCTAGAATATGATATATAACTTTCGTTGAACGCACGCGCATATCCAATCCGATTTGTCGCATGTTGCATCCGACCAGCTCTGTTTTTTCAATAACATATAATATATCATGTCTTACGGTATACCGTACTTATCGCACCCTATACACTGCTCTAGTTCTAATAGATTTTCTGTTCTAACCCGGGTTTACGAGTATTATACGTTAACAAAAAAGTATTACTGCACATGGCCTATAGCCTACATTTGCATAAGAGTAATGGTTGTAACGAGCATTTATTTTTTAACGTGTAGGGATATGTAGCGGTAATGAACATTTAATTTAAATTAGTGACTTCCAACCACTGCGTTATATTATATTGTTCATATTATAATATATATACAACTATAAACGATTAACTTTTCAAGGGCCACGAGTGATTTCGACGGTATTTTCATCGTCAGGGCTCGGTCCCTATATAATACGGTCGGACCGTGCAAGCGGTACATGCACATAGGTATATAATAATAGAATATATTCTTCTGCAGTCGTCCGCGAGGGTACGAGACTCGAAAAATACGCCGACGGGGTGGTACATCGAAACGCAGTTGAAACATAAATCATTATACCATAATATTATATACTTGCGTATTATACGATGCGGGACTAGACTTTGCGGCGGCGTGCGGCGGCGCGCAAGTCGTTATATTATTGTGCGTATGATGTACACAATACACAATATATTATTATGTTATATACTACCGTGTTATGGTATACACACTGCAGGCATGCATCAGCTATTGCGAAACATTTATGTGTGTAATTCTACTACATACCTATCTACCTATCTATATATTGTACAAGTGTAATGATATTATGTCCCCGCAACGTGTACGTATATTATATTATATTATTATCCCGCGTTAAGAATTGTATTATATATACTTAATATTTCACGCCGCACGCCGCGCCGTCGCGATAAACGGCATTTTCGACGGGTTTCCGATGATTTTTCTCTCTTCGTACACGCCGTGCGCGTCTTTTATACCGCCCATATATTGTATCATTTAACTATTATCATATATAATATACTTGCGTGCCTTTGATGCCTATACACGCGTATTTTATTTATTTTTATTTTTTTATCGTTTATTTTCCCCGATATTGACATCGAACCAAGCAAAACGTCGTCGTCGTGAATAGTTACGCGCCCATACGTGACGCGTCTTATTTCGCGTTTGCCCTGCAAACGTTCGACGATATCCACACGGCTGAACCGCGTCTATAAATTAATATCATTATTATTATACTATAATCGTTTTCCCGCGTTGTCGTCGTTAGAACGCGTATCTATATTGTGTTGTTCGAGAGAAAAAAAATGTCCTATCAACTGAAAGAGCGATAAAATGTGCGAATTCTCTTCCGTAAATCACATAAAATATACCACGACGTCATAACATATAACTCAGTACATATATATATACAGAACCCGATTAAACTGCTCTCACGTAAGACGA
Organism: Chaitophorus viminalis; assembly: GCA_025469195.1. NCBI lineage: Eukaryota > Metazoa > Arthropoda > Insecta > Hemiptera > Aphididae > Chaitophorus > Chaitophorus viminalis. The sequence goes on along the minus strand of JAIPRK010000014.1, from coordinate 297,531 downwards.
TTTTCTGTGTATAAATTATTGAAATATATAATTTTGAGAAATCAATAATCATTAATAATCACTATAATAATTAATAATATAATTTACGATACGAAAGTATACTACCTATGTATACAATGTATATTATTGAGGATAATGACTGTGACGTGAAAAAAGTCGGAAAAGTTATTCAATACTTCGAAGGAGTTTCTCGAATAAACATTTGCATCATTTGACTGCGTATAGAAGAAAAGTTTAATTATTTTAATAGAATTGAGAATTTCCTTTATTCTGAAACGTCAAACAAATGAAAATCGAAAATTGTTTTCAACTATAGATAATGTAATATCTAATGTAACAGTAATTCTCATTATATTATATATAAAAGTGTTTCTGTTACTTTTGTCCCATCTTGTAATACAAATGTTTAATACACTATATATACTTTTAACTGGTCCCTATAACCTACACGAGAGAGGGTAGATGCTAAACTAGTTCTGTTGTACTTATAAATAACATTTGAATATTATTCGCATATCTCGTTGCGTGTATATATACTGTCCAACAATATCTTCAGCTGTTTTATTTATTTTCACAGATGTCGTACTATCATTGATTATATAAATATTATGTACTATTATTTATAAATTATAATCAATGGAATAATGACCGTTTCCGTCCGTAGGAATTGAATACCTACAACATATATACCATGTATATATACCACTGATGGAAATTAAATCCAGATTTCGGAATTCAAGCTATCCGGACTTCGGATTTTGAAATCCGAGATTTGGGTTTATCATCACAGATTTCTGTATTCTAACGATAAAACTTTCTTCAAAAACATTTATCTTTTTGGTCGCTCTTTTGATTTTCGGACTTATTAAAATCTAAAATCCGGATTCAATACGAATTCCGGATTATAGAATCCGAAATCTAGATTTACAGTAAAATTCGGATTTCGGATTTCGAATTTTGAAAATCCGGTTTTTCAAACTTCGGCGAATTCCGAATTTTTCCACACTAATATATACACAGCAGTACCTTATACAGTTTATTATCGTAAACCTATATATTGTTATATCAATCATATTATATAGCTGCTTGTCCGTGGTCCTCTTAAAATATCAAATAAATTATTGTGATGAGTATAATAATAATTAAAATACAATTATTATTTGCCATCATGTGCAAACGCGGTTCAAATTACTTCAGAACAACTTTTAACATTCATATAAACGTCGTTGAGTGTAACGTGATATTGCTTGGACATGGTGATCACGTCAACAATCATATTGTATATAAAAGAAAAAATGTGGTTGGCTTTAAGTATATGCAAACTCTTCTATCAAACGCACGTAATGCGGTTGGTTAATTATGCGAGTCGACACGCGGTTATTATTATTTTTTTTTTCTAAACTAATTAATGATTTTATATACGGTTAATTGTACGGTACTAGAGCTGTGTTATGTTTAATAACAACCGAAAACATTTAATTTAAGTCCCATACCATAATTGTTCTTACCTGATTATAGATTTTCCGAGCGTAGTGTTATAACTTATACACAGGTACCTACCTGTTCTAACGTATATTTATTAAATATGAAGGGAGCATCGAGTCAATTTTTTTTTGTTAATTACTAACCATTTTACTGAAATAATTCGATTAAGTAAAACCATAAGGATCCGATTCCTTAATTATACATATTTTGATTTACATTTGTTTTTTTAGACATATGCAAACATATTTTACTGGTTTTTATTACACTAATTAACGCTTACGTTAATTTAAAGTATTAACTTCCAAATCTAAGAATTACTTACACGTTTTATTACGTTCAATTTAGAAATCATATTATAGAGATGTAAATATTTTTAATACAGCATAATAGCATAATATGAGTCAAAAGTCTTCTTAGAATATTATTATGTAAAAACTTTACGTTATTGTAAATTTATTGTATGATTAGGCTATTTTAAATTTATACCGAACAGGTTTTTTTTTCGAAATGACGTTATAGAAATCATGAGAAATAAGTTATTATTTAAATGTTAAAAACGGTCGTTTTTATGTATAAATTATAACTATATATATAATGCAAATAGATGTACTTACATGATTTTGTTTAAATATTGTTAAAACGTAGTTTCTTAGGTAATTATAATATATTTATAATAATTTCGAGTGTAATAAAAAAAAAAAAATATGAATTTTATATTTTTCAACTAATTAACGAGTTTACGAAAGACATAAAACGTTTGGTTTTATAGTATAATTAATTTGTCGTTTATAATTAGTCTGTATTTTATATTTTCGAAAAACAAAAAATGTTTACTATGTAAATTTCATGTATGCGTTTTGCGTTCATACTAATGATCTGATCTTGACATTTATTTTACCGCGGTGAATCACTGCACGCCGTTATATAGATATTAGAACACTTTTTGAAACACAACTCATTTACGTAGAATACCAGCGGTAGAGTATTGCTGTAGGACTTATTCGACAAATTCTAATCCGTGGAATGTATGCCTATACTATAATTTAACCCAGATATACGTATACCTACCTATGTATTAGGTACGTATAATCCGAAATAAATCGAAATAGTAGTTTCTCATATTATTTTCGGTCGTTCACATACATAAAATATAATATGTATCTATGAGGCTGTATATTTTTATCCAAATCATATTCCCTGTATAGTATACTTGTACCGACTATAATGAAAATGTCGTCATCAACATGATCATAATATACACGTGTGTGTACTTAATTATATGTACTATATATATGTACGTTTATTTACCGGTTAGTTATGTATATGTGCGTATAAATTCAAATATTTCGATCGTATGCACGCGGACCGTTTATGCTGAACGAGGTCTTTATCGTAAATTCGACGAGCTGACAGGTCATCACCGTGGTAGATACTATACACTTAAAACACGTATATAATATCGGAAATCGATACTAAAATGCAAATTTATCGCTGTCCATGCGTACGAGTGTATTTCGGATTTCATAGGATAAAACTAGTTTGGATTATTGGTTGTTCGTACGTATATAGGTACACGTCGCGCATGCGTTGTATATATCCAACCGATAGATTGAAACGAAATTTATCTAACGCGTATGGATATAAACATCGTATACGGGTTGTCACTGCAACAGAATTGGTGATTGCCGAACAGATATATAAATGTATATAATCAACGAAAATAAAGTCATTTCCATTATCGAAACTAGAATTTCCATTAGAGAGAACGCGCATTAACTCCTAAGACATCCAATATCTATATAAATTTACTATGTAGATATGTATATATATATATATTAATATATTACATTACGATTGCATCCAGCCTCGCGTTTCGATTAATACAATATAATAAATAACACGACTTACTCGTACAACGTCCTGGCACATCGGAAGGCCATCGTCATCAGTGGACATGATATATTATAATACAATATTGTGTACACACGATTCGACGTGCGTGAGGTTGACAGTCACGGACGTCCAGGAATGTCCTCGACCTTCGCCCGTAGGGTATACGCGTCGTCGTCGGTCATCACACGCGCGAGGTCACTTCTTCGCAGGCGGTGGTGCGGACAAGTGAACGACTGTCCCTGATGCCGTTTATATTTCTGACCGAAAGGGTTGTTTGCTTTTACTCTCGTTTTAGGTGGTGGACGTCTATAGCTGACGAGAACAAGAGAGGAAAAAAAAAACCCCGAAAAAACGAAAACGTTTATTGTATATATTTTTTTCCATATACTACTGTCAGTTTTTTTTCGGTCGTCGAATGCAGTGCATACCACCACCTTATATGCTCTGCAGTATATCATAATATCATCATAGTGTCATTTTTGTGGAAAAGGTGTTTTTTTTGTTTTGTTTTCTACTATTTCGATTTTTGATTTCTCTTCAGCTTTCGCGTTTTTTTACCAGCTCTGTACACATATACCTATACGCGAATCGCGAAAACGGTCGCAGTTTTTTACCCCACTATATACCGACCATTTGGCCTCAAGTCTAGTAATATATACATACATGCATTTCCCACGGATAACCGTTTAAATCAAAAAAAAAAATATTAATACATAATCTTGCAAAAACAAGTCAACGCTGCAGCCGTTAAAGTCGTTAGCCGCGACCGAGAGAGCAGTATATATATGCACGGAAATCATCATATATTACCGTATACATATTATATATATATAGGTACATGGATGTGTTATTAATCTAGTGGAACTAATTACACGAATACAAAGCTTACAGTTCAACGCACAATCAGGTATAATACTATTTTACGTATTTATATATGCATATTATATGTATTGTGATTTTTGGTATACGTATGCGGTACGCGCTTTTGTTGTGTGTAAACAAATAATATATTATTACGATTGTACATACATCGCATGTTGTACCTACTTTTCACATGTCTGCAATTCAAAGCGACTTGTATATTATATATATCATATAATATACCTATTATAATAATTAATGTGTTGTAATAGAAGAATAACTAATTTTTTTTTATTTCACTCCCGGGGACTCTCTTCGAATTCTTATAAACGATGGCGTATTGTATCTCATGATGTAGTTATATTTAGCATTTATATTTGTATTGTGATGATATGCGTGTGACAAGGGAAGAGAGAGACGCGCATCATCGAGGAATCCGCGAGGGCTGCACACGTATGTAGTATATAATAGGCCGCGCTCAAACATGGCCGGAGAAAATTTAGGGTACATATTATATAAGTACATTCCGGTAACGGTTTTGCGCGACAAAAATGTCACTTGATGTAGCTGTTTAAATTAGTGGAGTGTGCGTTAAATATGCGGAACTAATTTCGTTGGTGTATAATATGTATAATTATTCGTGATCATAATGTCTGCTGATGTAAATATCCTATACGTCCCGCGAGAGGGTTGATAAAGTGTTTGAAAATTTCGTGAAATTCTTCATGGAATACTCCTGCAATATTTTCAAAATATACTATGCACTCGATAGACGTTGATAGAGTTAGTACACTGATGATATTATTATGATTTACGATAAATCAGTAAATATTAAACTTGTACTAACTATTCACCATAGTATAATTTTATAGGCTAATAAACCGTGTATTATTTCTTGTTTTAACTGTACGAGTAGTATATCCAAGTTTTAACGTTTATGATATTAATGCACTGACCGGCAATAACAATGTAATATATATTATACTTATATTTAGTCATAATAATTACATAATAGTGCCATGCATCATCCAGCAACGATGATAAACACTTTCCTGGGGGGAGGAAGTAATTTTCGCTATATAAGTAGTCGAAAATAAGGCCTAATAATTTATAGTAATATATTATTAAGTAAATCACGACACTCATCGCATCAGTATCAATGATTACACTTAGAACTCACGGGCCATTAATAACTGATAAATAATTATCATTGATATTTGTATTCAAAAAAATTTCAATGTTTCACGTTTTCGTGAAATATCTCATACTTCAAACACTATTCATAAATCGCACTTTTGTCCGTGATAGCCGACCAAACCAAAACACCCTCTTTGACGTTGACTATGCAGTCTTTGTATACGAAATAATACGTAAAATATTGTGTAACATAATATTAGATTGGCTTTACACAAACGGTGAACCGGTAATATATACGCCATCATACGAGTATAATATCCATATATTATCAAAATTGAATTAAAAATATTCGGGACCGGATAAAATCACGTATAATTATGGCTAAATATACTTGTAGGATTCGTTTGCTTCTAAATAAGAACAAATATATTATATAGCCTTGTCATAATTTTTATCAGATTATACGTTTTACCTGCAGCTATATTATGTGGATGCAATTTTATTTCCATAATACGACCGTATACAACTGCAGTGTAAAATGACATGTAAGCGACGTTCGTTTCGAAGCAAATTAAATTGTGAGGATACCAATTACAATACACACACACACATATATAATATATATTATATATTACATAATAAATTACAATATCTACACACACACACACACACACACACACACACACACACACACACACACACACACACACACACACACACACACATATATATTTATATATATATATATATACAACTAATTAACTTAGTAGCCTGTTCCGCTTATAATATTATTAATAGGTATACATATTATACAATATACATTTGTTTTATCTATGCGTAGAGAAAAAATAAGAAAAAATATGTATGCGTTCTATATAGCTGTTATTTTTCTTGATTTAATGATATTTCACAGTTCACTTCATAAACGTTTATAGTAGGTACCTTTTGTACTTTTTATTCGTAAAATTTCACTTATACGTCATAATAGTACATAGTCGTAACAATATATTTTTACTATGAATTATTTTCAACTAATATACCCACCAGTGTCCAGTGGGTTGAGTCTATAAAAATAATATTAATTATATGGCACCCTTTTAGGTTATAATACAATATAGTATATAACGGTGAAATAAAATGAATTGTTCATAGTGCATCAGCCGTGAATAAATATGTGGAAGTTGGTATGTAAGTCCACAGACTTAAAAAGATGCTGCATCCGCATATTGTGTTGCCTGTCTCCGTTTTACAAACGTACAACATAGCAGATTTGCGTTCAGTAGTTCAAACTTTGGGTTATATTTAACATCAGCGTAAACTCACTTATTATCAAACTTCTTGCGAGAGCTATATTATCTGCGTTTAGTTTTTCACAATTTTAATAGTCTTAAGCGGGCTATGAGTTTTTTAAATTGTAATATTTCATAAACTCATAACTCGCTTTGAAATTAAAATATCGTAATAAACCGAATAAAGAAACACAGGATTAAGTTTTCCCCATGGTGTTTGATAATAAGTCAGTTTACGCTAATATTAAAGCTAACAATACAGCATTTGAACTATAGTGAACTCAAATTTACTATGTTTTACGTTTGCAAGACGAAGACAACATATTATGTAAGTTTCCTCTTTGCGGATTCTACGTGATTATGATTCATATCTAGCATTAAGTCCGTATAAGTATTGTAAAAAATAGTTTCTTGTCAACCACATTGGCCGGAGCCTTGGGTTATATTGTTTCTAGAATCCAGAGTGCAGCCGGTTTCATACATTATACCAATATACCATTGATTATAAAATACTAGAGTAGTATTTATAATGATTATACTATATTATACATGTAATCAAACGTATATTTATACGTAAAATAACTATTAAATACGAAATTTTGTGCACGAATGGGGATATTTTTTGATCAGGAATATTTACTCGTGGACGTTATTGCTTGCAGCTATATATTTTACTCTATACTGTACCGTGTTTTTCGCTTGCGTATAATATTAACGCGGAAAAGAACCACGATGTACGGTAACTCGTTTAGACGTAAAAGTTATTATGATATATTAATTTATGTATTCGACGAACCTCCCAGTCTACCAAAAGTCCAGTATACGCCGTGAACTGAAATAAAACCTCGCAGTTATTTATGCGAATATGATAATATAATTTTACCCACCGCGGTGCGTCATAGTAATAATTATGTCCACGATAAGAGGATATGGAATACGAATAATATAACGAATTTTGATCGGTATTTATAAACGTGAACGTCAACAATTATTAATACTCGTATATATGTTTTTTTTCTGCCTGATGACAATCTATGTATATCAATGAACAACAACATTTTTTCTCGACTAAAACCCGTGCGGCTTTAGCTCTATAGTCACTTCTCCGATAGCGCATAAATAATTCGGTTAAACTTTTCCAACGTAGTTACGGTTATAATATTATATTTTACCGGTGTCCTACCAATTATAATTGTATATATGAAACTCGGCTCCAATCACGAACGTAGAGTGGAATAAAATGTTTTACAATAATAGTAATAATCGGTCGGCAAAGCGTATAATATATCATATTAAATATTAATACTTATATAATCAGCGTATCCGAAGTGTCTGTGTGTATATTATATATTTTTTATTTAAAATTATTTTAAAAAAATGTGAATTAAGTTGTTTTTCCGTCCTGCAAGTATTGTCGCGTCACGCGTAAGATGATCACTATAATAATATAAATATAAATACGAGCTTGCAGCAAACTTATGTGCCGTGTCTAATAACAAGTTATACTATGTTTTACGTACAATAAATTATTATACAATAATTTAAGGCGAAAAATATAAACTTCAGAAAGAAAGAAAAAACAGTCATATAAACCTTATACCGACCGATCTTCCGATGGTTGTATGTATAGTGCCTCTACAGTTTTTACCTACACTTGAGAAATCAAAAGACCATGAATGAACCGGTTTCTGCAGTTTGATTCTTAAGAGTCCATACAAGATTTCTTTATATATAAATATGTTCAAAATGTATACTCAAGACCATAAATTAACCGGTTTCCGATCAAACTAAGGGTTAATTGTATAAACTAAAAAGTATACTCAAAAGTAAGACAAAATAATATATGTAAGGTACACGTAAAAAAATATTTTCAAACAAACACAAAAATCAGCCGTCTTGCACACACACACACACTTATTTCAACCAAATAACATATTATTTGTCAGCACTTTCCAAATCACGTTGTCGTTTTGGTCAAAATTACGATACCCTATAGTTCATTTGCTTCATACTATCATATACTGTTCAATATATACGGTCTATAATAATTGACCGTTAATAATTATTTATTATATTTCGTGTTGACGCGTATAGTGGTACAGCAAATAGTTATTTGACGAATGAAATATAATAATTTCGTATGATGTATTTAACAGAATTATATTACTATTATATACATAGGTGTATGAAATGGACGTCGCTACGGTGTAAATTATCTATTAATAATATACGTGTAATAACAGAAGGCGTACATGTATGTACTATTTTAATACAATCAGGCTCGTCAACTGCTGCAGTGCACATAATAATAGGCGTATTATAGATATATTTATGAACCGGTTCGTACTTTTCAAGATGTCAACGTTTATAAATTATACAAATAATACCTCCTATTATAACCGCCTACCGGTACGCATATAGTTGTATCATTTTATATGGATTTTATGGATATGCGACTAAAATTATTCATTCTTGTTTTTCCGACTCGATTATAAACATAAACGTGCGTACACAATTTTTTATTCCCCTGAAATCGCTTTTGTACGAATAATGTTCATATAGTTCGAAGACTGGCACACGCTTCACGTCGTTATAGCGAATCAATATATACGATAAAAACATTCAATTTAATCGCGTATAATATATATTATTATGTGTAAAATACATATATACGTATAATAATTAATGATAAACCTATAAGCATGCACCACCGCGTGTAGCTTGTACATATTATATTGCTGCAGCAAAGCGTATATCATACTCGACTCCGATAGGGAATTAATTACCATTTTGTTATAGGATTACCAACGTTAAAATGTCATTTAAAATGTATAAAAAAATTGCGTATAATTTATTATTACGTATACAATTCATATAAATACACCTATATGTATGTCTATAAATGTCTAACGAGGAATGATTTTTGTTTTTCAGGAGGTAAGTCATCATAATTGAAGATAAATTAAGAAAACCAATTAAAAAAAAAAAAAAAACTTTATCGCCGACAAGTGAGTGATTTAAATACTTAATAAAAGTACACGCACCTACTTTGCATCTGCGTGTTTGATTTATGTAAATGTGTATAGCGGTATTTTATAGTTTATAAATAATATAAATATAGACATTTTTTTTTATCGTTAAATACAGGTATTTATTATACACATTTAGTTATAACTTATTTTAATATATTTAATATTACATACGTTCTTTAAATCTGAATTGAAAAACGTAGGTACATGAACTGAATATTGTTTTGGGATAGAGGTAGGTATAATTAGTTTGATTGGGTAGGTCTGCTACCATAAGACTTGTATACAATGAATTTTAGTATATAATCTGAATAGACCGAGAAGAGATCATGTAAATAAATCACTTTAAATATAAAACAGAACTTTTTCTGCAATAAATAAAATTTTCAGTAATTTCTTGCACGTACTTATATGTAACTAGCTGAATTACGTGGCTTTAAACGAAACAGTCTTGATCGGGGCATAGTTTAATACTACCTAAATTTTTTAGAGCCTAGTAATGTTTGGTTGGCCTTATGATATTTAAGACTTTAGTATAATTTTTTTCACTATCGATTACCAAGGTAATATTTTTGTATTTATTTTTTGGTGATAGATATATAGTATCCAGTAAAATATCGGGTCAATATAACTACTAAAATAATATATCAGCCACCCTTTTAAGCTTAAATTAGTAGCACACAGATAACTTTCTTAATTTTTCTTTCATAAAAACTTTTTTCCTAACAATTATGAATAGGTACAAACAAAAAAAAAAAATAATAACGAAATCGATCCAGCCGTTTATTATTTGACGTTAAATTTGGTACATTTATTAGTAATAAAATATTATTGATATGTACTCTTTTTGTAGTTAGCAATTTAATAATAAATTTAATTGAAATTTTAAATGATTATATTATTATATTTAAATTTAATTTAATCATTGCAGTACACGTATAGATTGGATATTTCATTTTGTTTTTCTGAGGAATTTTTTTTCATCGAAATACTATACGAAATGATCTATTTTATAACTTCAGCACAGTTCTTCATAGTGCCTTATCGGTATAATATGTATGTGTGTATAAGCGATGCTTGAGCGTGGAACCTATACACACATCTCAGAAGTTTAGTCCTCTCATGCTTTTTATTCGATTTCAGATTGAATACGAGTTAAACGACTACCACGATCTATAAGATAATACATGATACGAGTATTCTATTAACGATATATACTGTATAATGTTATAATATAATGTATACGATGACGGTTTATTTGAGAAACAAAGAAAACTTTTCTACGCGTAGTCATTATCCGCATACTATATAATATATGTATAAGAATCTAAACCGCAGTCGCTCGTGTCGTAACGCGCCAACGCGTACTAACCGTCTTGGCTTGAAAATGTAACCGTATAATAATAATATTATACGCACACGCATATCGATTTAAACGAAATTTGTAAATTCGGAAAACATTTGTAAACGGAGTATATTGTATATATATATATATATATAGCCATATAAGACACATACCACGGTTACATAATACATATTATTATACAAAGTGCAGCATATATATTGTACATAATATATAATTTATTCTTGATGGAAGGAAAGTGAATATATTACTTATATATATTATTCGGTTATATATATATATAGATTCTTTCTGAGCAATACGTATGATAACGCGTTTCGGACGTGGCCAAATACTATTTACATATTATATATATTGTATCGCCTCAGACGACTCCTTGAGAATATAATATATGTACATGTGTGTGTGTGTGTGTGTGTGCGTATGAGAAGTTGAGTTTGAATCGATTTTAGTTTTTCCCAGGCCACGCTTTATATATATGTGGTTTCCGCTCGTAGCAAACGTCTCCCCGCGGACGCCACGAAGCATCATCGTTGTACCGAAACGCGCCTAACCCACCATCGTATATATATATACCTATATTGCTTATTCGACGGAAAATCGCTGGGGACGAACCGATATACGTTAGAGTGGCTGTATATAAATATGTATATATATGTGTATATAGATCGAAAAACGGCCAAACGCTCTTATGATTATTAAAAACCGCCGGACATCCAGTGATCTAGCTGCAGTGTTCGGGGCGTAAAATACGTGTATAATAATATATATATTGATAGATATCGCAACTATATATTATATACTATATATATATACGGTTTGTGCGGTGCATTCTTATTACACAGGCGCGCTCACATCCGCACGTTTATATATACCTAGTATTATATATTAAACGGCAAAAACGTACAAAATTCATTTCCTTCGTATATTCGCTCTTTATTAATCTCGTTTTCCCGCGTCTGTTCCGTCTCTATATATTGCAGCCGTCCTGCAAGTCGTAGAATTTTCCCCTTTGATGTAACGCGCGAATGCGCGATAACGTGCACCTATGTATTGATCTACGTCGTATAATATAGTCGTGTGAGAGAAACTGCATTCGGCTCAAGCCAACCAGACCATGATGCGGCCTATAGTCTATACTGTTATGGTGATTGGTATCTTCCTACACCAACTTGCCAGTTGGTCAAAGTCGTCTCATGTGCATCCGGATGGCTGGTAGTTTTCGGCCGTCCGGTCATTCCGGGTAGGACTTTCAGTCTTAAAAGCGAAAGAGACAGCTTCGTCCGACGTTCATTTATATATTTATATACGTACAAGTATGAGTTGCCGATAAACCGATAACACTTCGTAACAGAGTAAGTACGCGCGTTAGATTCGGTGTTTCGTGTTTTCTTCTAATCGCGAAAAAACGTCAGACGATTGTATATGAGAATTATAAAAATCATAATTGAGTAGGCTATAATAACGGTTAATGGACAAAACTAAATTTGAACATAAAATGAAAAAAGTAATTTTGTATATCATGATGATTTTGTATCAATATACATACAAGAAATGAAGTTCGAAATGTAGAGTATAGAGTATGTATGCGAATAATATAGGTAAAATAATTCAATTAATTATTTTAATTCCGTTCCATTGACGAGTTAGCCATTTTACTATATTTTGATAGAATTGGTCAAGTCATCCAAAGTTTCTGTAAATGCATATAAATCGCATATGCTTCATCATTTATGATTGGACTCTTTGTATTTTACATTTTTCTGAGTAATAAATTCTTTGATAAGATTTTCTGCATAATAATTCATCGTTAAAACTAAAAAAAAAAAAAATCATTGCATTCATTCTTTCTATCCATTCTTAACTGTATCTTATATATAAGAACAATGTAGATATATACATGTTATGGGTAAGTAATAGCTTTTTAAAGCTTTAATTGAAAAAATAATTCTTAAAAAAAATAACATTTATATATGTGCGACAGTTATGCTATTTTTCGTTTTTCGTTTTTCAAATCAAATTATTATACTTGAAAAAACAAGCTAAATATAAATATTATAAATAATGTAAGTAGCCAAAATATGCTTATTATGCAATCTACTTCAAAATCCACTCTATTTTCGGTTATTTCAAAATAAATTATTTTACGAATAACATGATAAAAAAATAAAATGTTTTGAACCATATCCATTGTAATATTTAAAATATTCTGAATTCCTGACAGTATTTATACGTTTTATTGCACTCCCTAAAAACATAAATTTTCTTAAGTAGAATAGTTTATTATTTCAAAAACAAATATTTTTAATTTGCTAATCGGATACTATAAAGCTTTGTTAAAAAAAATCTTTACGTATACTGCGGAGTTATTATATGTAGTCTATACTCTCGTGTGGTATAATTTATTTATATAAGTAAATGTAAGTGTAAGTTCTATATAACCGTTTAACTATTTACTATTTCCATCATGGATTTCCTAAATAAATAAATTTGATTTGATCGGTTTTTCAATGTTAACTCTTTGCGAACTATGTTTTTTAACAAGACGTACAACCATGTGTACTTAGAATTAATAAACTAAAAGATTTATACTAAATCAACGCAATAATAAAAGCAGTCACGGACGTGAATAAACATTTTATTGCGCGTTCTCTTTATGTTGTGACGCGTATAAACGTCGACAATTGAAAATGATATTTTGCAATAACTCGTCTTGGATAAATATAACGCTCAATCAATGTCTTGTTTTACATTATATACTTTTATGTGCAAGTGTTTGAAAATAAAATATTCACTTGTGTGTGTTATAAAAGGGTATAAGCCGAAATTCTAAGAAGCTTATGTACTTACTCCGAATCATATCTAGAATAATGCTCTCAACACAGCTAGTATACACTTGAGTACAAAAGTGTATGTATTTTAACAAAAACTTTTCGTGTATATTGTTTCGGCTTTTGTTGCCGAATCAAATAAATTATTATTTCTCACAAACTTTTTCACATGCATATTTATATACTCATATATAGGTACGTGCGTGTGCGTCATTTTCATTTATTCAAATACCTCATATGCGAGTGCGTAAAAAATACGCATTACATACACTGTTACGGTATGTTATGTAATATATAAGATATAAACAACTCGAAATGCGGTGCTCATACCTAATATATATATATATATATATGTATGTATAGATGAGTATGTGAATCGCCTAATTTTTGTACACTTTTTTTCCTGCTACTTTCAACATATTCAGTGTATAATATATACATAATCGTATAGTGTTCGATGACGTATAATATACATACCTTTATATTATTGTATCATAAATATTGTACGCACGCAAATTTGCACACACGTTATGACGCGTATCTGCAACGAAATATTATTATTATTTACGTACACGGAAACACGGTTGTGGAGTGTGTCGAATGGGGGTAACATGTAAATATGTCTATATACGTTTCGGAACAAACATATTATATTAAAGGTGCGTATACGGGGGTTTTTGTTTTTTGTTTTTCGTTTTTTGTAGTGGGGGGGGAGTGGGGGAAAGTGAATAATTTTACAAGAGCGTGTCGTGCGTGAGGTAAACGAAAATATATTGCGTGTCGTACGCATATCGTTTTATCAACATGCGCTCACGCATATTGCGTGTAATACAACGTATAAAAGACCGGATGAAACACTTTTAGAGCCAAAGAGGTTTACTGTAGGAACGCTGCAGAAACATAAATGTTACCGCGGATAAAGTATTAAATCTGATATTCTATAAAATACTATATCATTTCATAGAATGCCAAAGATGAGCAGGAAAGCTATAACGTTTATACATTATAATGACCAAGTAATAGTTCTTAACGTAGTAGCCGCATCCCCCCCGCCCCCAGGGAGGCGTAACATTTTTTAAAAATACATGAACCATTAAAATGTAATTCATTATTAAATAATCATAATTAACAAAATTGTATTTATAATTATCTAGTAACCAACATCTTATATATGTGTATGTGGGGAGGGGCAGTGAACTGATACAATAATATGAAAGGGTGAAATAGTCCTCAAAAATTTGAGAACCCTTGATCCATAGAATGCTAAACATCGGAACATCATATAGCATAATTGTATACAATTGATATAAAACCATACAGTGCACCTAAATGAAAAGTGTCAATAGGAAATATAGCCAATATAGGTATATATACATATATGTTTGCTTTAGGGACAAATGCAATCTGTCTGTACAGGAACTGAACAAGTTAAATGTAATTTTGTCAAATACATGAATACAAGTCAAAACCTCAAACTAATATAAAACCCTTCTGTGTAAAGAACAATATTTTATATACCTAGTATAAAATATCTGCAAATGTCAAAATATCATGTATCTATCTACTGCACGTGTCGTAAAGAATAAATTTAAAATCAATTGAACAATTAACATATTTATTACATATTATATTGGTATTATATATAGCCATCCTAAAAAGTGTATAGATTTGCCAGGAATATACTTTAAATTACGTTAGAATATAATACATTGCCAAATAACATAAAATACAATGGATTTCTATAAAATGCTTATATTTAACGCTATTCCGGTAGCATAATTTATAAGTCGAACAAGAGGAAAGAGAAAACGCTCAAGAAACTAAGGCGCTGTGAACTTAAATATACAACACGAGAACACTACATACATTATAGAAATTTAGATGAATGCAAATATATTCAATTTTTAATTTGTATTTAAATATAAATTATATCGATATTAAAATATGTGTTGATCCGGAAAAAAAGGTTAACATTTTTTGGTAGAAATAGTCGAATAGACAAATAGTGCCGTAGAACATTTTACATCATATTTTTTAAGTCGTATGTAATATACTCATTTATAGGTGAATTATATAATGATATATATACGTTTTTAACACACATACTCGTGTAACTGAAACCTATATAAAATGTAAGATTAATCTCAAGTATATGTATATATATTTTACTTCAGAAAACTTCGTCGCGTATTGAAAACGATTTTATTGTTCGGACGCAAACTTTTTCCGTTTTGTCGGTCTATTCACGATGTAAACATGTAGAATATATGGATATAGATAGATATAGATATATACTGCGTGCATTATTAGAAATGTAGTTTAAAAACTAATTTCGAGTTTGGTAAGAACGGTTTGTGTTTTATGTGTAAAGTCACTGAAAATAAGATAAATATAAAATATATACAATTCCCCATATTGTTTCCACCATACGATCGAAATCAATAAAAAAAATAAAAAAGAAAAACCCCATAACTCGTGATCGGATTATAGAATTCCACCGATACAATCACCTGCTGCACGTATTCGTATTTTACTGTAAATATATATTTATATATTATATATGTATGTATTGAAAGCGAGACGATTTCATTTTCCACCGTTTTCCAAGTGCAATATATTATTATAGGCAAAAAGAAAACGAGAAAATATATGACGTGCGTGCGCTGTATGTATGCGTATGTATATATATATATGCGTTTCAGTAACAAGTTCAATCCAATTCTAAGGGTGTACATACGGATATTGTGTGTGCGTGCGTGTGCGTATAAGTCATACTCCGTCGTTCTGGTAAATTACTTTTGGTAATAACAATAATAGGAAGAGTATACGGAGGTTTCCAGTCGATTCGCGCAAGCAAACCCGACGGCGAATAAAAGAAAATTATATTGTATACTATGCAATATATATTATTGTACAGCGTAATATATCTTATATACTATTTCTCCCTTTCAGTTTACACACAGTCACAGTATTGTCTGCGTCAGCGAGTATGACGCGCGCGTTTGCTTAAATGCCTATATACGTTACAATATGGTTGAAAACTATATGGGTACAATATGTTTCAGCTCTATTATTTTTTCTTACGCTTCACAGCCAATACGGATATCGCAGGCGAATTTCAGAGAATAAATGCATATCAGTACGAGTAGGTACATAAATATGCCGACAAATAATAATTAAGTATTTCATTAACGCGTCATTTATTCGTTTTTTATTTAGTGCATAAAAAATCAATATCAAATTTCCTTTCCCATGAGACTTTTCTATCCCCTATATATCTCCTGATAATCCATATTAGTTTCCATATAATATACTATAGTTCATATTATATCCTACATCTAAACTCCTGTTTCCAAACGTAATTTACCTTATAATCCATTTTATATTTAATAATGTTGAAAATTACAAAAAATCGTAAGATCCAAATGTACATACACACATATATGCGTATCCATTTAAAATTAAGTATATACCTTATATCTATATATTAAATTTGAATTCACATACAAGATTTATAAACTTGATTGCTCGACCATTTGAGTCCATATCCCGTTTGGAAAGTAAATCTTATTAAAAAACATTTTAGGATTGAAAATGTGGTATAAACAGTAATAACAATAACCAATATGGCAAATGAGGGAATTAGTAACATTTTTATTACAATAAATCGATATAATTTTACTTTCTTACTTTTGTAGTCTGCAGTATCTATACTTAAACATAAATATCTATTTCCTATGTCTTAAATGATGCGATGTATTTTATTAAACAATTCAACATACCTAGTATAGCGGCTATAATAATACGATATTATAGATTTGCTTAAAATACGATTTTACATTATTGTACAGAACTCAATCTTGCACTAGATCATCGGTTCTTAACCTGTGGTCCACGGTCCCCTAGGGGTCCGCGATACTCATATCGGGGGTCCGCGGCAATCTTGAAGCTTTCCAGTATTGAGTCCGATGTTCAAAAACTTGTGTTTCGAACGCAACACCAACCATCACATTAACCAAATAAAAACTTTATTTTATGAATGATAAAAATAAAATTATTTATTTTACATTTTTATGAAAAATTAAGTGTAATAAGAATAATTATAAATGTGTATATGTTTTGTTACGTCTACTAATTTACTTATATCTAATTTGTATAGATAACATGAGATGTTTAAAAAGGTATTCGAAAAAAAAATTGGCTAGGGTCCATGACTTCTAAAATTCTTTCATCAGGGGTCCGTGATCTACAAAAGGTTAAGAACCGCTGTAATATACTATATACAATGTTACACGCTCGAATAACTTTGCCGCGGTGTATAAAATGATAAATATTGATATTATTTCTTCGAGCTGCATGTATGGGTACATGTAGTATACGCTATAACTCTTACAGTACCTTTATATATATATATATATACTCGGATTACTTATAATCTCCGAGGAAATCGTCATGGGCCGCGTACTTAAGACAACTTATATTTCAATCACGGACTGGTGGAGGGTAGGGCAGAGAGATTGGTCGCACTCAACACCGGAATATTTTAAGATTGAATTGCTGTTATGAAAAATATTTTATCCAACATTGTATTCCAATTTGAATACATACAGTTGAGCCACTGAAATGAAAAATATAAAGATTATTACTGGCTTGGAGAAAACTTAATTATTGAAATGAAATTTTCCAGTCATTTATACATTTAATGTATAATCGTTCAAAGTTAGACTCTACGTTTTATTTATGATACATCTATAACGTTACCTACCATAATTCTCGGAATAAATGTATGAATGAAGTTTTAAAGCGTATTTAAAGGAAACCCCATTCAACCGAATCAAAGTAGTTGCTCATCCTATTCATTGGTAACGCGACTAATAATAATTAAGTAACAAACAACGGTGAAATGGCGTGTGGAGGGAGGCTAACAAGTGTGAAAACCCTCTGACTTGGGGGCGTTGATTTTTTAAATTTTAATAAATTTTTATTTTTTCCTATTAATACATTTCGGGATTCAAGACAACCAAATCTTATAACATTTTAAATGTTTCTTTTTAATACGAATGTAATTCAATCGTGTAATTTTAAGTATAACTTCATAATAACTATTTCAAAACATAACTGTAGTATACAAATTTGAAAAATATTTCCTACGGTGTATGCAACAGAACTAATTTATCTTTGAATAATTAAAATTACCAACAATAAAACTGTAATATGCGAATACGTTATAATTGATTGAAACTACATAGATTTGAGATTATTATTTGTATTCAATTTTAATGGGAAATTTCTTGGCATTGACATAAAATTTTAAATATATACCTTTCGTAAGCTTTAATTATTGTGAATCTTAAAACAAACCATAATCGTTAAACATTTAATGGATCTGAATAAGTATAAATGTATAGTAATCAATAAACAAATCGTTGTAGTTGAAGATTTATTAACTAAACCTTTGCTTTTTTAACTGGAACTTTTCAGTGAAAATATTAATCACTATGAACACTTTTAGGTGAAATGGGAAAACGAGGCAGGCGTGGAAAGCCAGGTAAAATATCGACCATTTTTTTCTTTTTTTGTGCAACATATATGTTTTAAATTCAAAACACCGAAAAAACTGTTTTTAAAAATGCATTTGATCTTATTATTTTTTTTTTCTCAAATTTATTTATAGGACCTATAGGACCACCTGGTCCACCTGGTGAGATTGGCTTACCTGGTTTACGAGTAAGTTTAAACATATTAATAATAACATATAATAGGTGTTCCACGGAGATGTACTTATTTAAAGTGCGGTGAGAGTATGACTAGTAAATGTTATTATTATCCTTCTACTTTCAATGAGTAAATTTTCTTCATGAGGCACTATATATTTTATGTATTATACGTAAAATAAAAAATAATAACTTATTGTATTTTGTGTGATTAAAATGCTACGTTGAAACGCGCAGGAAGATGTAAGTGCAGTGTTTTCAATATTTTAAACTATCATTATGTATTTACGTCAATGAAATATTTTTTTGGTATTAAATATTAGAGTTTTTTTTTTTTTTTTGTATAAAAGAAATACGTACAATTGTTTTTGAACAGTACGATTTCATATGTAATATGCATGTACGCGATTTGTATAAAACATGATGTTGCTACCTACTTGTAATTATATTACTTCAACGTGTACGGTTTTCTAGGGTTTGCCGGGTAAAGCGGGAGGTGCGAAAGGTGACAAGGGAGAACGAGGAGAATCCGTGGTAAGTTGATTATAATATTTAAATATTATTCATAAACTACAATATGCGAGAGTTGAAATCCGGCCGAATATTGTTAAAAACGCATTTAATAAAACACGGTAATATGGTTTGATGTCCGCAGAAAGGCGACAAAGGCGATCCCGGAAAAGACGGATTGCCAGGCACAGGAGGTACATATATACCAGTTCCCGGACCTCCGGGTCCGCCGGTAAGTGTATTTTATTGTATTCCGGCCAACCCCGTTTATGCACGCGTTTATGCAAACGTATACTAGTTTCCGCGTTTCCCGTGGACTATCGGTGTATAGAGTAATTTTAAATACTTAAATATTGTCCGTTCCAGGGTGTTCCCGGCTTGTCAATGGAAGGCCAGAAGGGTGAACCCGGAGAACCCGGTTTTTCATCCGCACCATTGCGAAGTAAAGACAAATCATATTTTTAATTTATTTTTTAACCTTTTTTTTTTCGTTTTATTAGTATAATATTATTGACGCATATTTTAGGTGAGATGAACAACGATGCGGTTGCCGTGCCAGGGGCATTGACGTTCCCGAACAAGAAATCAATGATAAATGTAAATCGATGAAATACGCTAGTAACGTACGCAGGGGTAGAATTTTAGCATTTAGGGTTCTGAGTGTTCCCGAAATGTTTTCCTTTCCCGGAAAATGTCGGTTTTGATCATTTTTTCGGACACTATTCATCGTAAAAATCCGTACGGCGATAGCATAATTCAGTAACCTAACTAAATCCTTGCGTACGCCACTGGATATAATATAATATCATAATACTAATTTATGCTATACGTATACGTATTCGCATATTATTGCGATCCGTTCACGCAAGAGCGATCGCTACAGTACGTGAAACCGCTATTTATTAATCAAAACGCGCGTATTTTTATGTTGTATAGGTAACAGATAGAACTCAAGTGGGTACGATCGCATTCATCGTCGACGAAGAGGCTCTTTTGGTACGCGTCACCCGCGGCTGGCAGTACATTTCCGTGAGTGAACACATTATCAATACTATACGGCCAGGCACGTATCCAGGGGGTGAGGGACTGAGGGTCCTCTGAAATTGATCCATTTAACTACCCTACCTACAATCATTAATAATTTACATGTAAACGGAATACTCTGAAACCGAATTGTATGGTAATTAAAAATAAAAGGGTTTCATCTGTAATGTACATTTTAATACGAAAACTGTTTTAACAATTATTTATTATCATGTAAAATGTTCTCTTTTTGAGTAGAGAATATTATGTGCTTTTTTTCCATACCCTCGCCTTAAAATAAAAATATCTACGTGCCTGATTACGGTGCTTTTAAACGAAATCCACCGGTTGCCTTTTTACTATGATTAATCGGTACATTATTGTGTTCGAAAAGTTGGGTTCGCTGATCTCGACTGGAACCGAACCCATCCCGACGAACGCTCCGATGCCGACTAGAGCACCGTTGGAATCATCGAACCTCGTTCACAATCACCCGGCCAAAGACAACACGATGGTATGTGATTTATTCATTATTATTAATTTTTTACGTGTTTTTCCGACCAATGTTGTAATACCTGAATCTACAATAACTATTCTCGTAATACTATGTTACGACATCCATCACTATTGATACTGATCTCGGAAGAAAGTATGAATAGTGAATTAGTGAATGATATAAACGCTCCACGTTTGAATTTATTTCCTTTGAGATCACTCGTAACAGATAAATGACAATCTAATAATTACATTTTTTAGTATAAAATATTATTTAACCACTAAACGTAAAATGGAAATTATTTTCACCATCTAATCTAGTTGAATTGAAAAAATTCGAACCGTTTAAAATAGAAATCCAAACAAAAGTTGGACAATAATATTAGAACTAACCGACGACTTATTTACTTTGGCTTTCAGTAGTTTTCATTGAATTTCACACGATAATGTCATTGGAATTTGTGTTGACCAAATTTTTTATATTTTATCATATTAATAACATAACCTTATGTTATTAATTACAAGCGTGCATTTTGCTATTAATCATCTACTTTTCGCACTGCAATTAATATTATGTTCGTAAAAAGAAGAAATCTTATAAAATATAATACCTATTTTAATTTATTCCAAACATATATTTTGGAGGAAGAAATCTATCAGAGAAGTAAGTGCAGTTAAAAATGCCCAGCGCAATCACGCCTTTAGCACCTTTCTGCCATCATATTCAGCAGGCCTTGACGCTAACTCATTTCCGTTAGAACTATTAATTGATTGATTATATTATATATGACTTAACCTATTTATATACGCGTTGTTTTACATTTTAAATGTTCATTTTTTTCATTTTATCTGTTTCAGTGGCATCCTAAAATGGTAAGTACCTACGAAACCGCTGCGTGGTTTTGATATCCAAACGATAATCTATACTAGATTAACACGGTGATATAGCAATACAAACAGTCGAAACTCTATTTAACAAAACTCTCTACATTATGAGTTTACAAATTGATTTCATATTATTGTTTTACAGTAAATTTTTACTATAATTTTATATTTCTATACAGTACTTACTCATAAGAATCGTAGGTAAAAATTAACTGGGACTAACATTTATTATTTATTAATGTATACGGTATACCTATTCGTACTGTGTTATTTTAATATAATATAAATTATGTATTATATTTATTATCATATACATATTGCATGTATTGCTTGAATACATTTCGTAGAATAAAAACGATTGTATTTTTTGGCAAAACATAATGTAAAAAAGAAAATTGTTGATTAACGAATTTGTTTTAAAGATCCGACAAGTTTGTTAAACCAAGGTTGTTCGACTGTACGGTTGTTATATCATGACATTTTTATATTGTTCTATGATTGTTCGGCTACAGTTACGGGTAGCGGCTCTGAACGAACCGTATTCGGGTAACATGCACGGTGTCCAAAGCGTGGACTATTCCTGTTACCGTCAGGCCCAGAGGGCCGGGCTTCACGGGGCGTTCAAAGCGTTCCTATCATCGCGGCTCAACAATTTGAAAACGATCGTGCACGAGTCCGACAGAGACTTGCCCGTGGTCAACATCAAAGGGGACGTGTTGTTCAACTCCTGGAATGACATATTCAACGAGAACGGAGCGTTCATATCGCAACAGCCCAGGATATACAGCTTCAGCGGCAAAAACGTGCTCACAGATTTCTCGTGGTAAGAGATAATGATATGTACATGATATGCGATCGAGTCAACGATGGACTGATAATGACGACGACGATACTATTACTATGACCTTTCAAGAAACTCAACTCGTACCCTAACTAATATTTAGCTTTTCCCCTCCTTCTTCCAAACGCCTGTCGTTGGTTTTAGATATATTAAATATATTGCATTAGTTTGTATTTTGAAAGAAAAACATGTTAAATAATAGTGATAGCAGGTATGTAGAATTTTGAGATAGTAAACCATTTTTATGATTGGTATACTTGGCTCAGGATAAGTGGCAAATAATTTGTGTATAAAAAAAAAATACATCGTTGTAAATCATCCAATAAGTACGTTCTTCGCTTCGAGCATAATCTAAAACGTATTCTGATGGTGCGTAGTGGGGTTCCTATACCGGTTATTTTAAGTTAACAGTTTGCGTAGGAGATCTTTCCAATATTTTAACCCTATTCGGGCTTATAGTAATGTCTAGGAGACTTAAATTTCCCTCCGCTGATCCGCCGCTGATCCGCAAACATCGGGTTCTAGTTATATTGGACGATCGCGTGCACTGCGAGGGAAAAGAGACAAGCGTGGGGGTTGTTGTCTTTGAATTACAACCTACACACGCTCATGAAAATGTTCACTATATTTGTCCACTTGAATGTATTCAAAAAACGTTATTCTTTTAGCATTTCAAGATTATATATATACTATATTGTGTACTCGAGTACAATATAAGCTGTGTAAATAATCATAAATAAATATTAGACCCAAAATAGATTTGGGATAAGCTCAAACCCCCAAATCCGTCCTCTCCACCTGAACTAATATTATGCGTTTGGTGTATTAGCGCATCTGCGCATATATTAAACTATTTGAACATTACCGAGGGAGAGGGGAAGACGAGTAACGTCACGAGAGAATACTGCTTCATTCGAGTCCAAACAATTGTATTATGAACATCTTATCAATAATTCAACTGGTAATATCATCTGAACAACTGATAGTTCGAAACCGCTTGAGCCATGGGCTAGGTTAAACATTTGAAAATGTTTAATCTCGCCAATGGTCTGCTATTGGGTTGCAATATTATTATATTAAAACAGACTAATATTACAATCTCGGTGAAATATTTTTCCTATATCCAATCACGAACTGCATAGAATTTTATTTTATGTTTTTACTCTTTAACGACAATTTTACAAGTTGTTGAAAAACCAAAATCACCATAGGCAGTTTTACTATAAAAAACCGATGGTATTAAAAATCCGGAACACTGTTAAAAAAAAAATCGTACGTTTCACATCTGAATATAAAATATGTACATGTACAAATAACATCAGTGCAATAATATAATAAACCTCGTACCATTGCTCCCCGTAGGTGGCCCTTATTATTGCACTCGATTCTCGGTGAACACGTAATAATGATAATAATATAAATCAATTAACACCAGGACGTTACACAGATGTTAGCGTACAACCGATGACGTGTATCCGTACGACCGTAAATGCGTATGCTACCTATACATTATATAATAATATGTAGTCTAAAACTGTGAAGTGGTTATCAATCATTTCCACGGCAAAGCGATCGATACGTCGATGAGGATACTTTTACAAAACTTTAACAAGTTCGTTGTACACATACATAAGTAATACACCCGGAATGCATACGACGTTATATATTTTTCTCGTTCCGTGATGCATTTTTCGCAGCTTACTCGTATGCATCGCAGCATAATACTGTATGTATCGTACATAAACTTATCGTACACCTACATCCGTAATCGTAGTGTATACAGGGTAGACGAATAAAAATTTATGAGCCGCACTACCAAATTATATATATATATATATATATATATATATATATTTGCTCCCTCGTTTACGCACGTGTTACGTTTATTGTTTTCGAGAACTGCGAGATAAAACAAAAACGTTTAACGTATTACACGCGTAAAACCGCTTGACTAAAAAATATGTTTTATTCTTATTTTACACACGATAACATTATTTTTGTATTGCATTACGTTATGTATCGTAGCAACAAGGCAACCTGCAGCGTACGAAACACTCGGGCGTTTTCCCACCAACACATATTATTATTATCATAATTTGTGTCGTACATTTAAAGTATAGTAAAATCGGTCTCGCGACCGCAGTTTATTCGAAATCCGTCCTTGGAAATGTTTTAATATACAATCCGTTTTAAATGAGCGCTTCCATTGTCATAATTTTTCACGCACACGGCGTACATGCAACTACCTTTAAAAATGAGAAACTTTTGTCTCTTTGTCGCCATTAATACATTATACACACGCACACATGTCACACACACACACACACACACACATATAGATATTATACGTATATACTGTACAGTGTATACATCAGTATACGTCTGCACTCTTATACATTTTTTAAATAATGTAACAGCAAAAAGATTTTGTAGAAACACGCATTTTTAGCGAGCCATTGTAAAAACAGAATAAACGGTCGGTGATATATAATAATATGAAACATGTGTAGAGGGAAAAAATAATTTCAGTTGAAAAGTTCATTAATCCGGAAATCTACGGTGATGTGTTATTTTTTTACCTTTGATTAGCATGCATAGAAAAGTATTAAAGGTTGTATTATTAAATACTGACGTATATTCAACCCGATCAACCAAGCTTCAAAACCGTTTCCGTGTCACTCGTGGGTTTTTCGATTTCCGATAACATCTTTAGTAATAAATCAAAAAGTTACTTGAACAGCTATCAAAATAATATCCAATGTGCAACATATTGTTATGTTTTAGTTATAACTTATAAGTATTATAAAAAAAATAAAAATTTACGTATGGTTAATAATATCATGTAGTATATAGTTGATGCTAATTTAAATGTATTATGTAATTTATAAATGTATTTCACAAGAAAAAAAAGCTCATAACATATTTGGCGATGTTATTACTGAAAACTTCTTGTATTGACTCTATTATTTCAACGTCCAACCTTTTATATGACAAATTAAAAACTGAATAAAAATGTATTATCTTGGTTGTTTAAAATTTATATAACAGCTAATAAATATAGTAAAAACACGTTTCTAATAATTCTGATTTTGTATTTTCATCGCACAAAAAGTGTTCACCTATAAAGCTACATATTATTTTGTCTGGAGAAATTTCCGCGGTTCTTACTATTTTTAATAATGCGAACATTATACGATTTGAACTACAGGTTCTCGATGTATTTTAAAGGTATTATTACACTATATTATAGGGCCGTGTTCCGTGTAAAATGAGGTACCTACCTATATAACGACGTTATATTGAAATTCAGATACTTTTATCGTCTTCAACACATAAAATTACACACATTTATACTTAAATTAAATTTCAATAACACAATTTTTAGGAGGGTAAATCGTTGTGTGAAGCGAGAAACTTTTACGCGTATAAAATAGGGCCTATCTGATGGGCGATTACGGTGAGCCGGTACCAATGACATCAAACAAATATTCTACATTTCTTAATACCTCTTAAAGTTACCAATTTCTTTTTTTACATTGGGTTTTTATACAGCCATAACAACTATAACTTAACATTTATTTTGTTTAATGTTGTGTACCCCTTTAACCCGTTTTATTATTGTGCCCTCAACTACTTATATTGGTACCTAAATTTATATTTTCAAATTTTCAAGCTATTGGATATGGACAGCTGTTATTTTAAAGTCCTAGAATTTATGATCATTTTTCTGTATAGAATTTTCCAAAATGAAATAATTAATAAACAAATTCAATTAAAGCCCGCTAGCGTCACACATTAATGTTGGAAAATCGGTTAA
Organism: Chaitophorus viminalis; assembly: GCA_025469195.1. Lineage (NCBI taxonomy): Eukaryota > Metazoa > Arthropoda > Insecta > Hemiptera > Aphididae > Chaitophorus > Chaitophorus viminalis. The sequence goes on along the minus strand of JAIPRK010000014.1, from coordinate 270,358 downwards.
CAGCATTATTTGGCTAATAAATATTAACTACGAACGGATCATCATTTTCAATCAAACAGATTACAGACGTGAAATCGATGTGTTTGCAAAAAACCACTAAAAAAAAATATATGGCTTGAATTCGTGTTGTAAAAATTTGTTGTTTTTTTTCTTGTTATAAAGTTTTCTGAAAACAATTACGACTTAGCCAGGCAGCCACCTCTCCCCCCGATGACCAAGTCTCTGGCGTGTACGCCCCTTGTGTACGCCACTGTACACGTACCAATATGTACATTATAATCATGCGTACGTTGTTTTGATTCGCAGGCCACAGAAAACCGTCTGGCACGGGTCGGACTCGTCCGGTTACAGCGCGGTGGACGGCAACTGCGACGCGTGGAACTCGGAGAGCGCGGACAAACGGGGCCTGGGCTCGTCGCTGGTGCCGAAGGCCGGTGCGCAGGCGAAGCTGCTCGACCAGGAGACCGCGTTCGATTGCCGGAACTTTTTCGTCGTCCTGTGCGTGGAGATAACGCCGCACTCGGGCGCGATGTTCTCGCGGAAACGCCGCAGCGGCCGGCACGATGAGCCCATGAGCCGACTGGAGTACGAGAAACTCATCAACGACATTCGGGCTTGAACAACGGCGGAAACAGCTGGATTATATTATTATTATTATTATTATTATTATTATTATTATTATTATTATTATTATTATTATTATTATTATTATTATTATTATTATTATTATTATTATTATTATTATTATTATATTTGGTGCCGCGGTTTTTTTTTTTTTTTGTGTTTTTTGTTTTTCTACACGTTTTGTTTGTGGCCCGCGTAAACGCGTGTAAAAATAATCAATCCTTGAAACCACGATCTGCGAGAAAAAAAAAATTAAAAATCTTATACTGGTAACTAATAACATGCATAGTATTATTGTACAATCTTTTCATTCTCCCTCTATTTATACGCTTCTCCCCCCCCACTTCCCTTCGAACATGCGTGTACGATTTGTGTGTACGACCACCGGTGTAAAACTATAGGTAATAACTAATAATATATACTATGCGAATAATGGCACTGCAGACGATCGCGGGCTAAGAGACCACTGCAGCTTCGAAGAATATACTAATATAACTATCAATATATAATTTTACTTACCACCGTCCATCCACCTCCACACGATCGACGCGACGTAGTCGTAACAATGGCTGGGTGGTGTACATTATTATACGTAAATGATGTACAGTCGAACCGTTATGATATTATGATACGGCCATAATATGATACAGTCATATTTTTTTCATCATTTTCAAGACAGCTTATTTTTCTAATTTTTTTTTTTTTTTCCTGTAAGTTTTCGCATTCAATCCATACGCTTTTATCACTGTTTTTGTTTATATCCGTGTGACAAACTGACAACGAGCATATAATTATATAATATGTATAACCTAACCTAACTCACCGTATTATTATATGTTCTTTTGGTTAGTGCCGGATTTGAGTCTTGAGAGGTTATGCACTATAAATTCGGAGTACTCTTAAAACAAACAAACAAAAAAAAAAAATATGATATCAATTTGACATAAAAATTATCTATTTTCAAAATACATTATTTGAATTAAACAATAATAATATAAATATACGTTGGAAATAAATGCGTGTCCGACGAACAATTTTATAATTTTGTTCGATATTCGTACAGACTATGATTATTTGGATTATCATTATTCATCACGTGACAGTAAAATACATTTTTGATAACATTTTAAATACTTACACATCATGTATTATTCTAAAATTCAGGACCAGCATGTGAGTTCTCTAAAAAAATATTTAGTCTTGAAATCCCGGTGCATTATACTCTAGTGCAGTGCATCCCACGTACACTCCCGCTAAATTCGGCACTGTTTTCCGTCTAACGCTGCAATGTTTTTGAAATAATTACGCTACAATATCACACAACCCTGGTCCATAACCCGTCCGAACGATGGTAATAAAAATAGTATATCGCTGTAAAATTCTTTGTCGTACGTTGCAATTCGTAATCAATACAATATCGCAATCGCAGTATGATTATTATTTTTCAAAGTATCCCGTATTCCCGTCGTGAGTGTTGCTTTCTGTTGAGCGTTGTTTTTTTCTCGAATTGCGATATTATTAGACTATTATTTCGATTTCCCTCGCTTTGGACACAAACACGTTTTCTTCTATCGCGGTCACTACAATAGTACACCTATTTCCTAAAACGTTCGAACTCCAATAAGTTTTCAATATACCTCAACTCAAGTATTGTGATGTTATATCGCACTATGTCTATAATTTTTCCATGCCGCACCAATCGATTGTTGAACAGACAACGTCAAAAATGTTTCCATTATCAAATATTTACAAGCATATCAACGTTTTTTTTTTCTTTGCATTACCGAACGTTTACCGGCATCAGTACATCCTATACACAGTATTATTGTGTTAAAAGCGGATATCTAACCTACAGTATAAACGGTTTTCGATTCGATAATAATTACAATAAATTAAAGAACAAATAAAAAATGAAAAATTATTACCGTTCATATTTATACGAACATAATACATGTAATATACTATATTATTATAGTACCTATTACATGTAATATTATTTTAAGCATTTAGTTTATGGCCATGACTATTGTTTTACATTTATGTGTTCAAGGAGTATTACAATACAATACTTTAAGTCTTAAACGTATGGTTGTACATTTATTTTCAATATTACTATATCATTTTATACTATACACACATCGTGTACAAGGTTCACGTGAAGCCTAATTATTTGTACTACATTCATAAAATATATTGATTTTATAAAAACAATTTTGTGTACATTGTAAATAATACATAGTTTATTTAGGAATTAATTTTAATTTTATAAATACTTTAATTCGTAAAACATAAGTTTGTGTAACTTTAACATAAATATAAACGCCAGTACATATTGAAAAGTGGTTAAAAAAAGTAATAAAAATGTTCAATCGATTAAATACATGCAAAGGTTTAATATCGGTTCTAATATTAAATACAGAAATAATTGTACCAACTTAAATGTGTATTGTTCACACGTCTATATGCATTTTTAACATTTAAAAACTATAATATTACACGCGGCTAATGACAACATACCAATATTCCGCATAGTATATAAATTATATGTATTAACTTTTAAGGACAGTGTTTTTGAATATTATTTTTCCGTTATTTTATAAAATATACAGTACATATAAAAATGATTAAAAACAATTTGTTTTTATTCAATCGATGAACATTTTTATACGTAGATATAAAACATAAATATTATGAGATAAAGTAAAAAAAAATAATAATAATAATAATAATAACTAATAAGTAATACAATAATATATCGTTACGCGTCTATATACGCACATAAATGTTCTTAATAAACGTTTATCCAAAGATGGATATTATTTCATGAACACAATTTTTGTTTTTTTGTGCTAAGTTTCCCAGCCATAATCTGGCACGTTGTAATGATATTTATTTCAAACGAATAAATATTAAAAATTTCGAAAAAAATACTTTTATATAGTTAAGGCATGATTAATAGAGCATTATTTTAATATATTCCGACCACTCTAGATGTCTAAAAATCAACTTCAAGATTTTGTAGTATTGAACATGAGACAGAAATAATTATGATGAGAGTAAACATTAATTGTTAAACATTTTGTTTATAAAGTGATAACTTTCAAAATCAGCTGACAAAAATGTTTTGTTATTTTGGAGTTTAAATAACTTAATAACACTCAGGAGCTGAGTGAATACAATTCATTTCATACTACTTTGAATAAGATAAAATCCTGCCTTGAATAATTTTATAGAGTAAGAATAATAAACAATAATTAGTAATATTTGCTTTAAATGTTTATCAGTTATTATATTATTGTATGTATTAGATTACTTGTATACCTATAGGTACTTGAACTGTATTTATCGCATTTTCAATTTGAGTTAATTAATTATTCTTACGGTCACATGTGTATTCATGATTTTAGATAGTAAAAATGTGAATCGCATATTCGCATCATTATACTCAGTATTATAGTAAATTATAGTATGCTCGATGAGATAATAATATTATGTTAAAACTTAAAACATATTATATCATAATATTTTAATGTACTTCGTGTGATTTTTTTTTTTTACCGACTTTTAAGAATGTATTTTTTCCCATAATGGAGTATGTTAAGCATTTACTATTTAAAATATAATATTATATAGTTATATTAAATGTGTAAAATAATTAATAACAAATAAAAACCAGTTACAATATTTTAATAATGATTTATTTGTTATAAAAATATATTTATTTAGAACTATGTAAAATAAGATACAGTCAATATGTATCAATTTTAATTTTATATAGGAATTATACCAAAATATATTGTGTTAGTAATGCAAAAAAAAAAGAGTTCAACAAAAGTCTGAAAAAAACTGTCCATCCTTTAATCATTTCATAATATTATAATAATAAGAGATGTTTTATATAATCATTTACTAAACTAAATGGACCCCGAAAAGACTTAAATAATCTATATAATATTGTCTACCTATGTGGTTAACGTACGCCGGTTAACACATTTAATTTGATTTGTATTGCTTATGTTTTATTCTTCTATTCACTGTTTATCACTACTCACTTTTCATAACTTGTTTATCTAGTCTAATCATTGATCTAACTACTATATAGTACTACACTAAAGGTATGTTCAAGTATTTAAAAATAAAAATGAGCGTGAAAGCGTTTATAATGCGACGTTAGCATGGTACAATAAGTAGAAAGAAAATGTGGAATGATCACGGTTTGCAAGTGTGCCATGAATATATTTGCTTAACGCAGTACGAGGATATCGCACGAAAAATAAAAATAATTCAAATCGACGTTTTTGAACGACTCACTCGACTAAAGACTATACAGATGATGGTGCATCATAGATTCTATAACGTTAGGCTTAGGTTAACTTAACCTTTCGGTTTCTCGAGGAGGCAGAAAAATTATTAATTATTATATTTGTACATTATATTGTGTTCGATAACAGTGCTGAAACACACCTTACCACGATGAACTCTCCATGCAGCAATCATTCCGAAACACCTATAGCTTTCATAAGCTATACAGCCCAAAATAGGAAAATTGAACCTAACCTAACCCATGCATGTTACTGGCCAGCCGAAACCACCAAAAGTCTATAAATCAGCTAACATGATAATTTCATACCCTAAACGAATACCTCATAACCGTGTACCCAAGTATAAAATTATTAATTAATCAATAGGAGGCGATTTTCTCGTGCCGTTACCAATAAAAAACACAAAATAATAATAAAATATTTATTATAACAAAATATATAATGCACAACGTCCAAAACACCGTATCATAATTATTATTGTAGAACTTGCAACATGGCCGGCAGATAATTGAACATGCAATTACATCCTACTGTTCGGCTAACCTTTTAGATAAATTGCAACACACTTGGGAATCTTGACTTCAGAAAAACGATGTAGTTGTGGATAGGGGTAAAAATTTACCATGACATCAAACATTAAAAGGCTCCCCAAAGTCCTTCGGAATTTTTGCTTACATAACATATTAACATAATCATGGGATGCAAATCAAAACATCCATATATAATGGAATATGGTTTGTATAGTCCATTTACCTATCTTTATATTCTTTTAGCCGAGCAAATATTTAAATGTATTTTTTGCTGTCATCCGATTGTAAATAGTTAAACTGTGATTGGCCGTTTTATATCAATAATAATATTAAATTCATTATTAGTTTTTATTATTCAATTATTCGTAGAACAAAATAGTAACACATAATGATTGCCAAAACATCCTAACTCACATCAACAAAATTTACAATGATCGCATCTGTCATAGATAAACTATGTGATCGATGCCACTGGCCGTAAGCGTAGGTATATGTTCGTCACTATAAAGTGGTTTATTTTTCGATCTGAATCTGTTCTCGATTAACACCGTTCATTGTTTAACCATGGATTTAATTCATTGTAGTCTTATTACTCAAGTGTGGTACATGATTCAACAAAAAAAAAAAAAAAAAAAAAATAGATAGTCTTTTCCTATTCTTCAATAATTTATGAGCAAACGTTAAAAATAAACAATAGTTGTACTTATTCTTAATAAAAATATAAATATATATTTAACAAACGTCAATGGAACACGACGAGTGACCTCTGACAACACAGTTTACTACCGTAAACCTTTCGACGGTGACACGCCAAGGTGATCCGAAATGTAATTATACTGTTCATTGATTTTACGTGGTCAAAACTTAATATTTGAAAATTTCTAATTTAATACTAAACGACGATATATTTTGTTTACCGGTTTCACGCAGGGCCGAATTTAAGAAAGGTGGTAGGAGGGTAACGGTCCTGTATTGCCTTTTGCGGAAATTCTATTCGAGGGCGACAAATTTTAAAACCACCTCTACCTATATTATATTATGTAACAATGTGTATAACATTCCTTATGGGTCGGAGGGAACGGCTCAACTTCGTAGCCCCAGGGAGGCAAAATTCTAAATACGGCCCTGTGTCTATGGAGCAATGCGCGACGATTCCGCAACTCAGCGAATGTACGACCGCTGTCTAGCACAGCGATACCACCGCGTTTATTTAAAACACTGTGACCGGTAGATAGCGCTACACAATATTCGCGCGTAATGGTTTCGAGCTACCTAATAATAATATTATGCGTTCTACATTAATTATATTATATACGTCTAATATTGTCTAATTATTATTATTATTATTATTATCATCATTGTGCACCGAATGACGGTGTGAAATATTAGGATTCTTAATCGCTTTTCTTCTCGTCCTCTACGTGTTTAATCGTGTGATGATTACCTCGCTTAGCTTTAAGACCACGAACAGAATAATGTTAACTTAATTATTTTCATTGGCCGAATTATTCCAGGACGTACCAAATTAATTATTACGAATCAGTTTGATGCTATCCAAACCGTTACAGATAAATGAAAAATTATTTTTGAATTTATTCAAATTCGTTGAACTGGCGTAAAAACAACGATTTAAATTATAAAAACTATATGTAAATAAATAAATCACTTTGAAACTAGATAAGACAGCCAATTTAAAAAGAAAAAGAAAAAAAATTCGAAATATGTTTAATGAAACACATTGCACAATAACTAAATTATCAAATTATAGAAAAAAACATGTTCAAAAAAACATTTTATATAAATTGTTCTGTAACCGGTGATAGTAACATTCAAAATTAATTAAAATTAATCGGTAATAATTTACTTGTTTAATTTACTAAGACCTTGGCATCACCGTCTTTTTGGGATGACGAGGAGGATAGTTGAGTGAGGATCAATTGTGTGTAAGAGGATTTTGGTGTTATTGCTTTTTATTGTGAAACTTAATGTAATATTGTTTGGTTAGTTTTTCAAAAGTTTGGTTTTTTAAACCTTTATGGAGTGTGTTATTTGTGACATAGGCGTTACATTGCAGAGGCAATGCGACAGAGGGTTAAATGGACTGCAGCAATTATTGTACAATGTACATAATATATAGTTCATGTTTGGGATGGCTTTGCGCTTTACCAGATTTTTTAAAACATACGTCCAAATAAAAGGGGATGTATAATGTTAATAATTCTGGATGTACCTACCTGAAAATTTGGATTTTAATATTGGACGAAGCTTACGTGATTATTCAATTATTTGAAAATAGTTAAACAATTAAGTAAGTACCACTTTGCGCCTTTTTATAATTGTTATGATAATTAATATTAGCTTTAAGTTGACGGAAACAAACGGTTACTGTAAAAACTAAAATTATGTTTCGCAAAACGTTTTGAACTCTGCAATACTGAAACACTGCATTGAATAATAATTATTGCATGTAAGAGAATTAAAAATGTTATTCCTGTGGAAATTAACGCATTTTTCAATTTTTATACCCGACGGCGGTCAAAATAATATACGTGAACAATAATTATGTAATAAAATGAAAATGTGTTCTTCCTCCGAACACCGGGTGTAATAAAAAATTATTATAACGTCATTATCTACGACGACGCGACGCGGCAAAACGTCCGGGACCTAACTGCATGTTTTAATAATTATTATCTCGGAATGTTCTCGAACGTATTGAAAAGTTTTTCACGAGGTGAATTTTAGAACCGTACATACTTTTTGGCTTTACAATATCGAATACACGCTTTCATTAACTTTCGGCAGAGTAAAAGTTTTAACGAGCCACTCCGGAGTGTAGCGAAATATTTTAATAAACAATTTGTAGCTACTTCGCGCATACGTTTTGTTCGATAACAACGGTGACTGCGATAACGTCTTTGATCGCGAACCCAAAAACTATTCACGGGAAATAATGTTCTCAGAGTATCCCCAGTTTTCTTCTTGAGATTTTGAAGCAACCGTCTTTTGCTCATTCGTTGCGATTCATTTAAAAACAATAATAATAATAATAATAATAATAATAATAATAATAATAACTGCAGCAGGTTCAACCGTTCACCCGTCACACGCGGAAACGCAGCAACGGCAATATATTATTATTTATATACACGTCGTGTTATTACGCACTGGCTCGCCGGGGGTTAATAAAATGTTGCTTGCACAGCGTTGTGGAAACACGAGTAAGTCATACACTCGCGCTCAATTCCAATTTAGACGTAATAATGCGGTTACCGTAATTGCACTTATCGAATGGCATTTAATAACAATTAGTAATTCTCATCAGGGCGTATGTACAATATAAAAATTAAATGAAAAATCGTGTTTATTCATTCCTTAGTGATTATGGTTTTTCGTCCGTTCGTATCGCAACCGAAATTAATAATATTTGTTCAAATTTCGAAAAGAAGTACGGATGTGAATTCTTAAAAACACGAACAATATAGCCAAAAGACATTTTCGTTCCGGGGTTTTTTTTTTATAATATAACAAAAAAAAAAATATGTCGACAACTTCGAGCCCAGCAAGTTTTACTGTCACCGAAGACCGCGGTTAACATGATAAATATTTCGAAAAAGAAAATATGCTATAAATCAAAATAATATGATTTTACGATGGCGCGTTTAGCCGGGATTCCAGTAGTATTTATTTATTATACGCAACCGCTATGTATGTAAGTTGTTACTACTAATTAAGTAGCCGCGGTTGTTCCGACGTATAATTTATCCATAATTCAAAAATAATCCCAACTTTATGGTAGCCTAATTACTGTGGATGTTGTTAATTTGTTATACATTCTTTGTTAATACAAAATAAAATATGTTAATTACTGCTGCGAAAGAGTTTTGAAATGCATAAGGAAAATGTTTATTGAAATTCCGAAATATTTAAATGCGTTTGTGAATAATATGATTTGATTACGTTGAAATGCAGTTACAGATTTTTAAATAAATTAATGTTGAAATTCAGAAATCTTCTGTAGACTAGTAAATAAAAAAAACACTATGTGACATTAATTCTATATAAAGTGCGATGTCTTTATCGTTATTGTGTACAATAGTTTTCATTCATGTTTACAATATCATATGCATTATATTATTTTACGAGTTTTGTCATACGACCACGAGAATGTTATTTTATCGATTATATATTTACGACCTTGTTTTCGATGCCACTCTGATTTTACACCATGTCTCGATGTCTCGTTAATACTAAGATTATTATTGTAACCCGAATGCGCCGAATGTGGTCTGCGAGTTTAAATACTCCAAATATCCATCCATGGATACATTCGTCTGAATTGGAAAAAAAAAACCTAAAAACCTCACGTTGAAAATCCATAAACATCTCAATATATAATATATAAGTATAGTATCTACAGAGGACTGTTTCATAAACTTCTTATTATACTTATATACATCGTCTTCTTTTCCATTCTCGTATTGAAATCTTCAGCGTTTCTAATTTCCAAAACCACTAAATATTACCCCGACAGCTGATCGTTCTAGTTCCATCGTTGCACAGCACCGCTCCCGTCATCGCTGCATGCGTACCGGAACGCGCGAATGATGGATTGGTCTTCAAATCGGTTTTGAACTCCTCGGCCCGTTTTGGAATTGAATTTCGCTCGTCCGTCACTCGCCGTCGTCGTCATGACGAGCCGTTCAGCGAGTCCTGAGGGACAACTGGAGTGAGTATTGCCGTCTCCGTCCCCGCACAAATTATACATCTACCCCGAACGGAGCCAATTCGCGGAGTAATTTACGTATAAACGATACACCTCCTAGTTATACCCTTCCGCATTGTGCGCTGCGGGACCGACAACAAAAGCATTTATTTTATTTCGAGACGTCTTCGCCGCTTGTTAGTAGCTCCGTAATATTGTTACATGCCCAAGGCCCGGTGCAATGTCAAAAATCGTTGATCATGCTGGCAATAATCCATGGTCGTAAACTCATAATAATAATATATTGCACTGAGGTCGCGTTCTGTTCGTCGCACAATATTATGACCTCGGGTTAAGCTAGATGTGTGCATGTATGCACGCGCGCGCACGTGTGTGTGTGAGTTGTTTGTGTGTGTGTGTGTGTGTGTGTGTGTGTATGTGTGTGTGTGTGTGTGTGCGTGTGTGTATATACGCCTTCGCGTTGTACATATACCCATAACTCAGATAAAGACCATGGGGTGAGGGTGGCTTGGTTTTTGTACGTCTGCAGCGACAAGGGTATGGCAAAAAATAGTTTTAGAGTAACACAGTTTCGGCAAAAGTCGATAATATTCACACTGTAATAAGTTCACCATTATTATACTTGGAAAATCTCACCCAGAAAGTAGCTATAGGCATCACATAATATTATATTCTATAGCGATTCAATGTGTTCGCTATGCTGCCCCGTTGTTACGAGTATTTATATTAGAATAGTACCAGTATACTGCCAAAGTGGTGAATTCTGAGATCTTTCCACTTTTGATTCCCCGAGCTGGAACAACATGACTCGACGTTGAATCACAAATCGTTGTTTGCGTTTTACCGTGCTCGAAAAAGACAATGCAATTTATTGTATCGATTTATACCACGGGTATACACGCATATACTGGGAACAGAATAAGTGATTCTGAAAAAGTGGCGAAAACTACAGCAAACACAGACGCTCCCAGAACGAACTCGTTCGCCGCAATTGCACTACACCACTGACGAGTGCCGATGCCTATTTTTATTATTATTAGGCAATAATTAATATTGTATTCGCACGAGTCGTATAATACGATAATCAAGAGAGCGTAATATTTTTTTTTCTCCAATGATTCGTTGCTGAATGACAATGTTAATATTATTATTCAACTCGGCAAACGTCAAGCGCTATAATATGTCATACATATATACTATGTAAAAACAGAAATAATGAAAACGCTCTCGACGATTTCATAATTATTCCAAACTCATGCGATAGCGGGTCGAGCTTGTAAAGCAAGTTGCCTGAAAAGGGTTAAGGTTTTAATGGGAATGATAAAATGGTAAACAAACCGTCGTCGCCGAGTATTGACGGGGAAAGACCGTCGACGGGTTGTGTGGAGGAGTTCTCCAACCGTACCATAGAGTTGACGTGCCGCGTGACAATTACGTCACAACAAGAAAAAAATAAATTACATCACAACACATCCCCTATAAAATATGTATAATCCGTGTAAAAGCTCCGTCAAGTTTAAAACATACACACACACACACACAAACACATCATTATTTGTATCGTGATAAAAGGGCTGAATAAACGAACATTTAAAATTACATAAATTCAATGACATACATATATATATATATATATATGGTTGCAGGTATTATGCAATTCAACTCCGAGCATGTACTTGGATTTTACACTTTATATCCGATTAGTAAATATAGATTAAATAAAAGTATAATACGCACTCGTAAATAATATGTTTTAAATCGGAAATAAATCGGGTTGGTAACGTTTCCTCTATTCACAAATATCAGTAAATAAAAAATGTATACAAAGAGCACTTTAAATAGTGTGGTTTTATATTTTCAAAATGTAATACCTTAAATACACACTGATTTTTAACTAAGTAAAAATACACAAACAGGTATAATATGTATAGCGTATACGACATACGTATAACCGTTCTTCTTAGTAAGTATACGTCAAATAGTTTCATAATATTATTTCTTGATTAATGGTGAAAATTTTAAAGATTAAATACGTTTTGAAAATTCAAATACCAAATCGATTGATACACATTATAACATATTATACTATACAAAAATGTTTGTGTTTATTTGAGGTGATTTAATGCGCAAAACGTGCTGTTATTAAACATGACCTGATTTTGTTGGGAACAAGTCATGATATATGGCTGTGCATCATCAACTAGGAGATATAATATATTATGTTATGTATGTGATTAGTGATTACCAATGTAACAAAAATTATTTACTGTGGAAAAATTGTTTTTATATATCCTGAATAAATAAAGAGCATATTTATGTAGTAACTTTTTTTCGTGTTTCAGTCGACTCAAAAATGAAGGTTTTTTCAAGATGTAGAATTTTTCGAATGAAAAAAAAAAAAAAAAAAACGGAAACAATATGTCAGTGAAAAAATAAAATATGCTAATTTTACTATGTTCAAAATTTTATTATTTCACCAAACGTATATTAATATGTTACTCGTCGTAATATTTATGTACAATTTGTATATCAACTGCGTAGGTACTCTTTCACTCACAATAACTATATGATTATTGATTTAAAAAATAAGTAAGTTAAACTAAACGTAATACACATCATAAGACATAATCAATATATTATAAGCTATATATATATATATATGTGTGTGTGTGGAATAAAATCTAAATGTATCTAAAAAATTTGCTTGCAAAAAAATTATGAATAATATTTTTATACATCGTATATTTTATTACACTTTTACAACGTATTACATAATATAATATACAATACTGTGCGTACATCTATATTCAGCCATTCATCATAGAAATAATTTTTATATTATAAAATAAAATAAAATAAAATATATTATATTAATTCGTAAATTCTACCGCGAAATAAAGCCGTGTAGGCGTGTGTAACGATCAAAACGTATATAACTACAATAATGTTCCTTTAATAAATATTTACCAATGTTCGGTCGCAGGTGTTTAGTAAACGAATGTTGCAAATAAAACTGCTAAAAATACTGATGGTTTTTAACAATTATCACGTTTTTTTTTCTTAACTTTTTCAATTTCATTAATTGAATAACGGATTGTGAAAGTTGTAAAATAATATTATGTAAAATCATTGCAACTATTTTTAGGGACCGTTACAGGATCGCTTTTACTTTCCGCGCGTATAGTACTACGTGAAGTGCACGTTGCGAAATGACACGAAATTGTTTGCATAGTATACTTACAGGAATGAGTAACTTTATGAATAAAAACGGAATCGTTTACGAATATCTTCGATTACAAATAACACGCATAACGAGAAAAATTAATCTAGGTAATACCAAAATACCTAATATAGTACGTATCGGCAAAAAGTCAAATATTTTTCAATCGATTTCACACGTATAGATATTTTACCATTTCAATTCATATCGGAATCAATTTCGTCGACAATACGGATATCATATTACATGTTTTGCATACAAACGCTTCATTTTCTCTTGAATTATACTATGCAAATGACCAAAGACCCAATTATCGAACGTTAACCCGTTCGCAGTAGAAAAAAGAGGGTTGACTAGACGACGTTAAAGTTCGACATAATATATTTTTCAGGTAAAATATATGTAAAATGTATAAAGGCTAGTGCGCACAAATCATGTTAAACATAATTATACACCGACACTAACCTTTTATTCGATAATATTATTCCCATTTTTAGCGTCGTAAAAACTTGTACTTTCTTTACGTTCTACTATATTATGATTATTGAAAAATCAACTTGCGTCATATCACGAGTAAAATTAAATCAATCTAGAACAATTTATTCCTTGGTCATTTTATATTACTGACTAGTCACTACTGAAATACAATTTCACGTCTCGTTTAAAATATTAAAATATGAATATATTGAAATAAACTTTTGTTTGAAATCGTTGATATATTGGAATTCATTATAATATACTTTTGGAAAAAGAAACACTCAGATACAAGTATTGGAAGTGTTTTTTCATATTTATTGCAACTTTGTTTATAAAAATAATTATGGAAGTACCTATAATAATAAGTGAATTTTATGATTTTATGATTTCATATAATACACATGAATATTAATACGTCAAAAATATTAATGGAAGTTACAAAACTATATAACCGTCCTAATATCGATGTCATTTTATGGAACACGATAACAATTTGAAATGTTTACAAAATAGTTATTCGTTTAAAAAACATAATGACATAAACAGTATATGCGTATATACGGTGATGTTTGTTTCAATATATTATACAACTTCCAGTTCAACATCGGTGGACGGATTGTTTAGATATTTTTTACGTACATCCGTCCATATGAAAAACCTTCATCAAGACCTGACGACAAGAGTACTTAAATGCAATTTAAGATTTTTTATTGGGAGTTGGGACTACATTTTTCAAACACAATACCATTTAATACCCTCTAGTTTTCATTAGAAAAAAAAAAGCACAACTTAAATAAATCATTATACTTTGCGTTTATTCATTTAAATTTATACATTTAATGTGAATATGCGATATTTGTTGCATTAAAAATATAATTTTGATGGATCTTAAACGTTATTATAAAAATATTATTCTAAGTAGGTATTTAATAAGTATTGATATTTTATTTTTTATTTTAACCGTGATGTCGATTTGGGGTAATTTGGATGCTGAGGAAGCTGAGCCGTCCCTAGCCTCCTCTTTCCAAATTGCGTATGTACAAGATCATAGTATTGCGGCGGCAATGAACCTACGAAAACGGTAACATTGCGTTATAAATAGTATATAATATGATTGTCCTGCAGTACAGCGGTGGCACGAATATTACTACCACTCAGTCGCCTGGAGAAAATATGTTCCTGTGGAAACGGAATAGCAGGACGACCACGCGGTTATGTTCGGCTCTCAGCGCAGACATATATATATATATATATATAGTATCATGTGGTCGGAATAGTATATAATATTATGTAGTATAACTTGAAGGGTTTATTCGGTCAAGACTGGCAAGAACGAGCGCGAGAGACATTAAATCGAGGCGTACCCTTATATATATATATTATAATATATACTCGAGGGGTCGGTCGAGGAGAAATCCTAAAGAAAACATTACCGCGACGACACCCACAGCTTGACGCGTCGGGGCTTGAACTTAAAATATCAGTGAAGGAACCGTATTATATATATATATATATATATACTTGTATATATAAGTACGTTTAACTCCTCCTCTCGCTTAAACAGCACTGAAGTCGTATACATTTCGACGTTTCGTTGCTATTGCATCTGTATTACTGCTCCTCCCCGCGAGACATTTTTCAACCGCGGCGGTAAATAATGCGGTTCTCCATCAGATATCTCGCGCGGAATTAACGAACCCAAAGCCAGGATCATTCGAAACGCGCAATCCCTCCGAGAGGACGTACGATAATATTTATTGTATAATACATATTCGTCCGAATCGAGTTCGGTATAAATATTATTATGGAAAATGAAACCCACCGGTCAGTCCGTGGCGACGTTCAAGGGGGCGCACTCCGACGATGCGATGATGACTCATCGAACGATCGCATTTAGCTCGTGATTACGTAGTATATATTATCGTAAATCATCGCGGGCGATATCATTCCAATAGAAACAAATCGTTCGGTGGAAAACGTATTATACATTATAAACCCGCGTATCACTAAGTGCGTAATAATAATATGTCGTGGCAAGGAATTCGGTTCCTATATATATTATCATATAACGTATGCACGTGTACCGCGGTCATATTTTATAATATAATGTAGTAACACTCAACTGTACCGTAACAATGTTATCGTAACGCGTCTGAGAATGTCCGTCGAACCGTTAATACGTATAATGTAGGTAGTAGGTAAAATAATATATTGATATTATACACCGTCACAATGTCAAATCATCGACACGATTTAGTCGTTACCAACATAATAGGCGTGTCTCAGATCTTTTTAGCTGGTCGTGCACAAGATTAATATACAAATGTGATACTGATGGTTACCAAAAGAGAATACGATCCTCACATTTTGAAAAACGTCCATATATTATCTTGGAGTATATGTACGAGTATAATCAAAATTGTTCTTTACTCCCAATACTATAATAATTATAATCGTCGTTCTCTTGGAATCATAACTTCAAACTCTTCAAATACTTCATCATTATTAATATTTGTTGTCATCTGCAGTTGTTCTATGAACATTAGAACGTCTATAGTTTATCTTGAGCTATAGTGCTACGGTTCTTTGTCTTTATAATTTTATTGTCAGCTTAGAAAATGCACGTTCACACAAACTAGTTGTTGCAAATTTAAATTATATACGGAAAATTTACATTTTTCTACTGTCATCGTATCGTGAAAACTCTATTACTATGTAATATTCATAAATACCTTCCACCCACGATTTAAGATATAATGGTTACCCAACGAGCTATGTTACATGCATTGTGGATGTGACCGCAGGTTTAACTCTGTAAATCAGCTAACATGGGTGCCAACTAACATCTAGCGCTCATAAAACAAAGCAATTAATAATGATAACGATGATAATATTCACGATTCCATGATAATATTCTTAGATCATATACACTGGATAGAACTATGATTTAAAATCTTGAAGTATAGCAGTTCGAGCCCGAAGTCATCATTGAGCATGCGCAAACGTGTTTTATGATAAGAGATTACTGATGAACACACAAGACACAAAATAATAGCCGTCGTGACGCACTGACGTTGTCTTATTCATTATACATATTATAATTTCTATTTTCCATTGAGAGCTTAAATTGAGTTCTTTTACTAAGACTGTGAAAATTAATAAAATTGCCATAATGAACAAACTTGGCAAGACCCACAAATGTTGTATTTTATGTGTAAATCGCCAATAAAAGTATTTGGTCTTAAATTACATCGGTAATAATAAAATAATAGTCATATAAATTACAAATATAAAAGCAAGTTTGTGTAATATTTCATTTTTTTTTTTCACTTCAAAATTTGCTAAGAGATATCAGTACCTAATCACACATTACTAGTTACTACCCCGTCCCGCGCGATCTATTTCTTTTCTGACGCATGCGCAATAAGTACTTCGGGCCCGAACAGGTCTGCTTCAAACACGGACTACGCGAGATATACGCTATAGCTCTATCTAGTGTATATGATCTAAGATAATATTTATTAATTCCATGATAATAGAATGTCACAGTGGTCACGTGGTTAATTTTTATGAATAAATCCACACGAGCGCTAGTTATTGGTTGGCTATCAGAGTCAATTCGGCGGTCACTTTATGATAGCTCGTTGGGTAACCATTATATCTTAAATCGTGGTTAAAATCACTATTATTATTGTTCTCTGATAAAAGTCATATATAAAATATGGAGATAAAAAAGTAGAAAAGTAATTATTGATGATTAATAAATAATAATAACCGCATTAATTGATAATGCAATCAAAGTCGAAGGTTATACCTCTGTGCACATAAGAGGCACGGACCCGCAAACACACTTATGGGGTTATATAATATACCACAATCCGATCACATACCGCGATTACCGTGCGAGACGTTATGTTGTTATAATATAATATTGCGATTCGTGCGAACGCATGTTTAGGAATAATGGCTGCATAATTTATGTACTCACTCATCATTTGACGAAACGCAGGTGCGCGATGCATTCACGAAACAAGGGATGGGTACCCGGAGAATTAGCCTCCCTGTTCCCACCAACGATGCGCGGATGATCCTTTCCAATCTGCAGCTTCTTCCGGTTGTACGAATTACGTTTGGCTAACGCTAATGAATAAGAGGGTGTATGAACGATATGTACGAGACTAAAGCAGTAAAGCCCCTTCGGAAATGGGATCCAAAGTTTAATATATATATATTTATACGTTCCCTATACGCGGTACAATACGAATAAAGGCGATTGGGTTTCGGGGCTTACGTCTTATTGTCGTCCATCACGCCAGCGAAAAACCTCAGTGCGTAATACCATATAACATTAGCGTAACTATATTATGTCCAACGCGCACCGATCGATCTACATCACGGTACGCCGCCCGCGATAAGGGCTTTTGAAAACAGATTTTAATTCACCGCTAAGCACTTGCGCACTATACGTAGGTGTACTCCCAGACAACGGCTGACGCACGTCTACGATTCTATCTATACCGCGCGTGTAGAGGGTAAATCTAAAATCAATCGAAACATCTTAAATTGTTAAACAATCGGCGCAGCGGGCGTGACCCGAGGCAAAGCGATTAAAATTAAAACCTCGCGGAATAGACGGTTTTGGGTGAGGGCTTACCGTGGTGGTGGATACGTATTAGATGGACGCGCGTCTGAAAAATCACTGAAATAATATATTATTGTTGTGGCAGTGACGAACTGAGAGTGCAGACCGAGTAGTGAGCCCTTGGGGCTTAAGACGCGCTGCCGTAGCGTACGAACGAAAATCGTTAATCATTTCGAGCGCAATAAGGACGAATAATTATGCGCTTTCCAGACAATCTACTATATTATATATATATATATAGTAATAAACAATTTATAGCGCACGTTGACACACGTGTACGCTATACACGCGATAAGGCTGCGCAGAAGGCGCGTAATCGATAACATTTATATGAAATATTCCGAGGAGACTCGTGCGCGAGTGTTTTAAACGTCTCGTTTGGATCCGACATGAAAAGAAAAAGTATTGCAAGTAAAATCATATTATATAAACGTTCTGAATGAATTGCGTTGAAAAAAATAATAAGGATAAAAACGTATTGATTCAAACGGCGGCTCGTTGAGCGTTTTGTAAAAATTACTCGGGCCGCCGAGCAAATAGTGATAAAATATGGTCATGGTTATTATACACGGGTGTCTACTCTAGATGTCGGAGCGTCATGATCAATAATAACGTCACATAAATCATCGATTCAGACATCAATACAGCTCACGGCCTTAAAAATTAGTCCGACAAAAGATGAGCTGGTTACATGACGATGAAAATATTGAGAAAACAACGCTGTTTATCTTAATGTGTTTTCCAACGTACCTATGCATAACAATATTATAAATTATAATGCTATATTTGCTGATCGTTATGTTTTGCCCACAGTGAACTACTCTGCTACTACTTACTGCTTATGGCTGTTGTTTTGATTTTTTTTTTTTTCAGCGAAAAATCACTTGTAACACTGAACTGTCGGGCATTCAAACTTTGTTTGTATAATGTGGAATACTTAACCGGATATAGCAACAGCAATGCATATTATGTAGAGTTCCAAATTTAATAGGGTATGTAATTGTAAGTGTATTAACTTTGTGTCGTGCAAAAATTAAAGTTTCCACTGCGAAATTTGAAAATGTGTACCAACGTTTTTGATCCGGTTCACGCAATAACAGTTAGTTACAAGAACAATAACAAAACATCGTAAAATCGGGTTTTATACTATGCGCAGAGAAAATTTACTTAATTTCTACGATGTAACTTTAAATCGCGATTTCAGAAGATATATATGAGACATATCTATAGGCGCATTATTGACCGCATAATACTCATACGGCACAGGCTACAAATATTTATCAAAAAAATGTAGCATGTAGTACGAAAAAATGTATTGAAAAAGCTTAGGAAGTTTAGGTTGAATAGGTCATGCACGGCGCACGGAAAAATGTTCACATGGGCACGCGCGTTCGGATGCTTGAAGTCAAGCAACGCGTATTATGTGACGGGTAAAAAATTAATGAAAAAAGTCATATTAACAACAACTCATGACATGTTTTTTAATATTATACGGCGTAATAGTTTTCGAAAACACTCGTTTTGTTGTCGGTATAGGATAACGAGTGTTTTTTAAAAGAAAAATGTCGTACTCGACTTGATGAAATGATAACACGTGATCACTGCAAGTATATTTTTTGTTGCATATTTTCAACGAGACTTTTTCACACCTTTGACGGTTTTCAATATTCATATTTTTGGCGGACTGTATTGTTCTATTTAATCTACTGATACCCGTTAGAAACTGACCAATTGACTGTCAACAATCGGTTTTAATGCGAATCAACATGTTTTTCTCGAAACGTATAATATTCTGTCATTCGGAGCATGTGGATTAAAAAATATTGTATATCCATGTTGTTTATACCAGGGATGGTCAATTTACGGCTCTCGTCAAAGTCACGTGCGACTCGCGTCTTATTAACAAAACCAAAATGTACTTATTATTATTATTATTATTATGAACTTTTGGTGTACAATAAAAACAAAGTATACTGAACTATTATGTAATTAATAATTTTATATGTTCATCAATTATAAACTATCTTTATTACTAAGATAAATTATTAAATATACAAATTTTGGTTTTTGATCCGTATTTATCCATGTGGCTCGCGAAAATACGTCGTATTCATGTTGGCCACCCCTATTTTATACAGTGAAAAACTTGAAAAACTTTTATGACAAAATTAAAAACAGTTCAATTTAAACATCAAAAACCTATTTTAATTCGAGTCCACGAATGACGAGTCGATCAATGTAATATGTTTATTCAAACGCGCGTAAACCGACCGTGATAATGAATGTTAAATGTCAACTGAGGATCATGTCACCTCTAGTGTACAGCAAACAATGATAATAAGTACCTACCCATGTTATGCTGATGACACGCACCGAGTTTAGTTTTTGTTTTTAAAAATTATTTAGATTGTGCCGTTCGTGTTGGGAAAAGTTGATATTATATGTTTTGTTTTTACGGCATAATGGAATTATAATATTTATAATTTATAACAAGCCGTTATCAACAATGATATTTTATTTTTTATAATAATATACCTATATTGTATTACTCTGCCATGTGTGATTATTATTTCCCGTGGTGTAGGGACTACAAAATGGATGGAAGCCAAACCTTTGTGCGTCAGGTACGTAGTATATAGGTGCCTGAGATAAGAAATCCTTAAAGTAATTTGCGGAAAACGGTCGTGCGCCCGTTTTCTACGCTGCGAGCAGATCAAATCGGGTGCGGTTATCTCCGGTCGAGTTGGCACATCAAAAAGGTTCAGCGCGCGTACGATGTATAGTATATAATATATATACTTCAATAATACGTACGTATATACTTAAATTCGTAAACGAGTGAAGCATTTTATTTTTAAAAACCAAATCGATAACGCGTACATCTCTATACATGACTGTACATATACGTAATAACATATGTACATAATATAAATGTATATATATAGTATATACAGTGATTGGTCGCGTATAGTCTTTGAAACCTTTTAAAAAACAAAATCGTTATTTCGCATTACGATTTCGCGTACCCTTCGTCTAATCACCAACGCCCCTTTTTACGTAACAAACCACACAATCCATTACGCGATTTCGATAAAAAAAAATCATCAAACCTGCACATAAGACTGCAGCTCGTCACCACTATCATCTTCACTACCAGTTCACCTCACTCCAAAACTATTTACTTACGTTAGGGTATTCTGGTGGTCATATCCGGAAAACTCTATTCGTAGCATCTTCTTAATATTATTATTATTATTATTATTTTTTTTTTGAAAACAATTTTTTTCGAAATTTTATTGATTAAGTGTCATGAAAATAGTATGAATATGAAGTTTGAGTACATTTCAATAACTTTTGATGTAGTTAAAAGCTTTTTTAAGTTGCATACCTATATAGGCGTAGACAAGGACTCAAAGTGTATAAAAATATAACGCATTTATATACCTACAGAAGTAATCAAGAACTAAACAGTATCATAATGTAAAATAATTTTTAATACAATAACATACATTGAAAATAGTTAATATGTATTTATATAGGTGTCATTAAAACTATTTAATAAATTTGAAAAAACCGAATTTAATAAACGATAAAAATACCAGTATTGATAACACCGTTATTAATTATTTTTATTCAAATAAAGTCCTAGCCTATACACGTACTGGTATTAAAAATTGCATATGATAAGTTCCAGACTACCTGTATTAGTAGGTGATTAAAATACACGATATCAGCCGTTTTAGAATATTTAGAAAGCAACAAACTGTTAAAGTATGTTCACCGACATAATAGTTGATAGAAAAAAAATCCTCAAAATTCCAGACCATATTTTGGTCTCGTGTGATGCTAAGAAAATAATGATATAAAAATAAAAAAGTCCATTGCACCGATTATTTTTATAATTTGTAATTTTACCTTGATTATTATCAGAAATATTATTTTTATTGACTTAAACCTATTTTAATCACTTCAATATGCATATCCGTAGATAAAACCGGAATAATGAATACGTCAATATTCATGATTTGCCAAATATAATAGTTAAAATATTGCCTATCCCTGCAGGTGGGATAGAACCGAAAGGGTTTTGAGAAATCGAGACCTTTGGAAATATATTATTATAATCTCCCCGGCGGTGCAGATGTAGAATTAGTGTGGTCGTTGCAGACGAGCGGGCTCCAATATCCTACCATAGCTTATACGCAACAGTCATTCGAAATATTTCGAAAATCATAAAACATAATTATTTGCTGATTATTATTGCAGTGCACGAAAAACGCATATATGCGGACGGAAAAACAGAAACAATATCGTATTCCTCGGTACGCGGCTCGCGCGCTGCAAACGTTTGGACGTCGTTGCTAACAAAGTATATATAAATAATATCCCGACTATACACAGCTGCAGGTTTCTCGAGTTTCCGGTCTAGTCGCATCCGCTTTTGATGTCTGTCACCCGAGAAATAACGAACGATCCCACTTAAACGACGAATCACGGTACCAAACGTTATTATTATTATTATTATTATTGCATCATTCGCATAATTATTATTATAATTACTGCGATGGCAATGCAGCGTTATCGAATGACGAATATTATAGCGAAATATAAATATATTATACGCGTATTATACTCCAGTATTGCTATTTACAGTGCTGTGACTACCCTCCGTGACGCCCTTGGCGAATTTTTATTTTGGCGTTTATTTTTTTTTTTCTATAGACATAATTTTTATATAAATGTAATAATATTACGTCCTTACGTGTTGGCCAAAATACTCCTACATTTTTTTAAATAATTGAATCTTAATAGTTAATAGTTAATGAGTTATATTGTCAATAATTGTTAACATAATGTAAGTCTTGATTTACAAAAAAAATAAAAATAAACCAAAAAAGTCAAATGTTTCATATTATATGTAAATACATCTAATGTTATAAAGTATCACCATTGTCATTCATATTACAATTTTACCTTTTTAGCCTTTGTTGCTGCGAAATCGTCTATAATATCGTAATAGATTTATAATAGATTGAATTGCTCGTTTAAAATTTAATTAATAGTATTCCCTGCAAGTTTGTAAGACATTCATGTCCTAATGTTGAGCGTATATAGTTTTTTTTATAAGTTTTAATTTATTAAAATTTCCTTCTTAAGATGCCACGGTCATTGAAAGATTAAGACTGTTTAGACTGTATCTTTTAAAGAATTAGAATGTATCACGTTGATCAGATCCAATAGAGACGCTGTATTTAAATCGGAAAATAGTAACTACACTTGGTGTTAGAAACATATTAGTTCTAAAACTAACTTTGTTCCAACTAAATCTTTTGAATATTTTATTGCTAAATCAGATGCATGTTTTTTATTATATCATCTGATTGATAATACAGGAAATAGTCGCTTAAAAATTCAAAATCAAAAAATTGTTATAGCCGTTTATTGTTTGTATCCATATGGCTACCCATTTCATACACGCAAACATAAAATACATATCCGTAGGTATATATAATATATAAATGTAGAAGTAGTAAACACTAATAAATAAACATCAACAAGGCACAATACAATGTGTAATTTTTGTGCATTACATATTTATGCTTGAATTTAATAAAACTAAATAATTTATTAAAAAAAAAATTGTATACAAAAAAAATCAATTTTAATTTAATTAAAATGTGTCCCTTACTTTATTCTCCCCTTGGCATGCACCCATTTCGCCAACCTCTAATTACGGAATTGACTATATAATATACATACTCGTACAGCCATACAGGACATTGATAATGTTTGTGAGTACGCGTAACACACATGTGGCTTTCTTTCCATTCGACGACGGAATAATTTTATAACTACGACGGTTTTCCAGATTTTTCACTCCGACGAATTATTATAACGGTCGATGTATAAATAAAATTAATTTTATAAATCGTTCTCGTGTGCACGCGTGCGCGTTTTTAAACTGTGTGTATAGGTACACTATTCACCGTCGTGCACACGCAGTATATAAATAATTGCTTCATATAAAGAACGAGTTAGATAATCGTCTCTTGTTTTCGTCATTCGATGCAAAAATGTTCACACCCTTTGAAAACGGAGACCAAACTGCGTATATTTCGAATAATAATTGCTTATACTTGCGTGTAACTTGAAACTAAGCAACGGATAAATATTTTGTAGCGACGTGTTGAGAACTTGTCACGCTCCGTTTATTTATGATGCGCAGTTCCGGTGGAAGACATTACCTATCGTTAAAATGGGATAAGAGAGAAAAAAGTCGTATCGTACGAAAGCGCGAAAATTGTATCGTACAAAAGCACCAAAATCCTAGGTACCTTCTATCTGTGTGTATTAACACTATTAAATATATCGCAAACTCCCCAAACTTTTAATCTTAATCCAAAAATGTATTATCTGCTTACGATAAATTGTCACATACTGTGTTAGCACTGAGCAGTTTTGTGTTATTTGTGTCAACATATTGTTAGTTCCCATTACGTAAGAGATCCTGTAAAATTAATTTTACTATAAGTCATACAAATAAAGGTGTTGTGTGCGTTATATATTTTAATGAGCAAAATTATAGATTTTAGCGAAAAATGGTCAATGGTAATGCGTCATTGAGGTGAAAAAAAAAATTGTTCATAAAGATCGAAAAAAATCGACCAATTTATTAAATTCATATTCATTTCTGTAAGTATAATTTATTTATATATATATTATAGTTTAATAATAAATATCGATTATTGACAATTTTAAATACCTACTTATATAAAATGTGTTAAATATTGGACTGGTGCTTATATCTTATACATTTTGGCACAAATTATATGTCATTTTTATGTTTTTGGCACTTATGTCATACAATTACAGTCCACAGATCACGGTGGTTGATGGTAATATAATATTAACGTTGAATTGTTTTATAAAAGAACCGCGCTATTTGTTACGTACCTACACATTTTTTGACGAAATTATTGAACTTTTTCGGGATTTTTTTTCTTGCACAGTTGTACACAATGAATATACATTCCCGAGTGATCCCACGGTTATAGGTTTTCTGCGAGATTTTTGAACAATTTTACGATTGTTTTTCACAGATAACTTGTACGAAGATATAACCGTATAACGTTCGCAAAACGATTTTGAACTAAACACTTGAAAAAATGATTATTTTAAAATGCACCATTCGCAACTACGCGTCTTCTCAAGTTCTGCGAGTTTTTCGTAAATCGCACTCGAAAACCATCGATGGTTTTGCGATATTTTTACCCTGAACACGAGAGTACAATCTATAAGTTCGATTTCCATATTTATTTATGGCAATGTGTACTACTACTGTGCCTACAACGTTAATATTTTTAACCACTCCGAAATCTAGACATGTTCAAAACGATTCGTTCTGGAAAATTGATACTAGATAAATTGAATATTTTGAATTTCATAACTCATAATAAGATGAATAACTTCACAACAATATTACAATGAATTAATTTTATTAATTTTTTATTTTTTGAAGATAATTTAATTAATTGCTTTGTATAATGATTACTTTAATTAACACAGGTTTTAAAATAAGTTTTTCTTTTAATTTTATTTTTCATCTAATTACAATGCAAACTCTAATTTTATTTATTAAATTGAAAATTTTATGAGATTATTAAATTATTATTAAACTATATGTTATCTATTCGTTACAGTTTAAAATAAATTAATGCTGAATGCATTTTACTTACATTAAATAATTATATCATTCTAATTAAAATTCAAAGCATATCTATTTTTAAAATTATTGGTAACATTTTTACGTCATTATTATTACTATTATTGTTAATTGTTTCAGTACGACAGTACTACTGGCTAAAATAACCTTAACGGTCCTGAAGTTTTTATTGACATTTTGAGCTTTACATTTGCAGCATTGCTACAGTTTTTGCGTGAATAATGTATTTGTATAATTCTTTTTATAAAGATTTCTGCCTGTGTTTATTATTGCAAATTGATTTTTTATTTATACGGCGGCGCACATTTCAAATATCATATTACGAATGACTGAAGAAGATATTATTT
This sequence comes from Chaitophorus viminalis, assembly GCA_025469195.1. Taxonomy (NCBI): domain Eukaryota; kingdom Metazoa; phylum Arthropoda; class Insecta; order Hemiptera; family Aphididae; genus Chaitophorus; species Chaitophorus viminalis. The sequence continues at coordinate 243,747 of JAIPRK010000014.1, read as the reverse complement.
ATTTAATTGATTTGTTTTCCCAGCGCACAGAATAAGACATTACCGATATTGAAAAGTCATGCTTCATGTCGTTCATTGGATATTGATTACAAAACAAAATCAATAAATATCTATTCATAGATACGCGATTGTGAATTATTTTGATTGTTTTGATTTATACTCGCGTGATTCGATGGGAATACGAATATCTATAAATGTCTCGAACGCACTGCCAAAACAAAAACCAACTTTATGTGTACATACCTCGTATAAAAAAAAAATGTGTTGATTTATTACATATAAAATCTCAATAAGGATAAGAATCTAGAAGTTCGTTCCGTTCTAACCGAGTTAGAACGTGTGTTGCGGTATAATAACGATTATTCGGCCAATTCCCTGTTCGGAAAGGAACAACGTTGTATTATTAATTTGAGTTTGGAAACGTTACTATTTTTATACTGACCAAAATTCAAACATTTAAAATCGTTATCTATACGTGCATTCCTTATGTTTTATTTAAAACTTGAAATGTCCAATATTTTCTTATTCAAAATATGTTTTGAGTCTTTATATTAAAGAAATTGTGTTAGTCTATGTCTCTACTGAACACGTTGACTATGTCATGCTCATTTATCAAATATTTTAATTTGATAAAAATTATTCATCGGAAACTAATAATTTTGACATTGAAATCAAGAAAAAAAAGTCATGTTTTTTAACTCTCATAATGTTTATGTAAAGTTTAAAATATCCATTTGTATTTTAAATTTAAATTTATCATTTGCAGTTTTGTTTTTTAAATCGTATTAATCGTTATGGAAAAACATTGCTGAAATGTCGACATTTTTGTACAATATGTAACATTAAAATTATCTTCTCCTTCACGTGCACAATTTGTTTTCTCGTGCGACAAGTAGTTATATACAGTACATACGTTGGTGCAGTACCGTAATCTTAGGTACGGCACTGTCCGTATCGGATAGTTTATTATACTCTATATAGTTGCTTTAGTCTTGGCAATATTGTAGTTTCCGAGTAAAATGTTCGTTTTCAGTGCATGTGTGTCTTAAACAAAATTATCGTTTTTGGTAGCTTTCAAATGCAGTACGCATTCACGGAATACATTACAAAAACAATATTCATACGTATTAACGCGTAAATCATGTAAATCAGTAGTACGTTTATTTACTATCATCGTAATAATATTATGATATTTTGTTAATGCGATCGTTTTTTTTTTTTTTTGTTGAATATTTTGAAACCTATAACGGCGATATCGATGCGTCCGATTGAAAATATTGTACGTAGGTACATGTTCCCGACCTAACCGCATGTATTATTTCATTATTCTAGTAAAATACTGCGGTATACAGTTTCATTTGGTTTTATTAATACAATTATTATTATTATTATTTTTTTTTTTTTAGCAACATGTGTATGTACATGTTATACATGCACGTATAGTTAGCTATAACACATAGTACCACTATTTACTGTAGTATAATTATATATATATATATATATATATATATATATACGTATATTATATAATAGTCATCTGGTCTGACATTTACTAATAAATTAGTGCGGTAAATAATAGCGCGCGGACGAGTAATGGTACTATGATTTCACCGCGTGTAAGAAATAAAAGGTATCATTTTTCAGTGCCCATCGAACAATTTCTTTTGTAATCTTGTCGAATGGTGCCCACCCGATACGTCCTCACCGTAGCCTATACTCTTATATAAATGGTTTCGATTGAATCCATTATACACTATGTATTATATTATACGGCATTCTAGAAAGTGGATTTCAGACGTTGCGTGTCTTTTTTCGTATCCATAAACTTCGGTACGATGCACGATCCCGTCACATTATTATTATTATCATCATCAAATGGGTTATTTGTGTTTTAAAATATTAGGATACGTTTGCAACGGAAAGCAAACCCGTACATGGGTATATACAGAGTTTATTGTGTAATCTGGATGATTGGGCTTGGAAGAGAAAAGTAAAAATCAATATAATTTCAATTCACCTGCATATAATTGATATTATGTATTTTATAATAAATATTAGGTACATGAATAAACACCATTAACATAATATTATAATAATAACATTATCGTGTACGACTGTTATTCCATTAAGTGGTGGCGGCGCCCGTTAATGGCAATTATATAATAATTAATTTGTAATATACCTATATATACATGTATATATATAAACACGCCTTAAGTTTCGCGATAACTACTGTTATCCGAACGGTCATAAGTTGGAGATAATTATCTGGTGGCCGTATCATGCGGTAGGTATGTAACGTTTTATGTAGGTCAATCGTACGCAGGCTATAACATAACAATAATATACTCGACCTATCAATACCGTTTGCATATTAGGTTCGAGTAAATTGTATGATTTTTACCGAACGTACGGTCGGTTGGTCGCGTACTTAGTCCCGTGTTATCGATTATTTTAATTTATCGTCAAATTCCGTGTTTTACTCGTACACCCGTATATATTATATAATTATAAATATACATACAATCGTTATGATATTTTCAAAAAGGGTCCCGGGTCCGTATAAACAAATTAAAACACCATCGTTTGCTACTGCTGCTGCTGCTGCCGTGAATGTAGTCAAAGGGCTGTGCAGGACTCCACCCTGTTAATGATTTATTCGAGGTACAAAACGAATGCTTTGTTCCGAAATTATGGGAAGAGCGAACAATATTATTAATACGGCACATTGATCTTTTAGTAATACCATTATAATATGGTGAAACGCGATGAACATAATATTATAATTCATTAGAATTCGTTCGGAATATGTACTTGCATACGGTAACTGTTTTTTCCTGTACACGTAAAAATGATACAGTAATTTTAATTCATTTACTTACGGATACTATAAGTTTTAACCGCAAATAAAATTGTAATACTTCAACGACATAATATAATTAAATAAATACTGTCTTTTATAATTTTCTATAAAACTCCTTGTATAGTAAAAATAATCTTTTTTATAAAGCCCGGCTATACTGTTACAGTTTATAAGTTTTAAATTGTTGAGAAAAAAATGTTCTTATACGCGGAAACTTACATTACTGTCGGTGACAACCACTGCACGTTATTGTATTGTTTTTCAAACAATGTAATGTGAAATCATTTACCCATTTCATAATAAGTTTTCGAATTATTTTCTTCTTTAAACATTCGTGCTGTTTATAACGGTTGGTAATTGAAATAATTGTTAAGATGCGCTAATCAGATACATTAGTTCAATGGGAGTTTTAAAAAAAATCCACTTTGAGAATAAAATTTGAAATTATATTTTGTAGTGGTAAGTATAATTAAAAAATATATATAGAGGGTTATAATTGAAAGTTGAAAACTGTTTTGGCAATCAAGCGAGACCGGACTGAAAACTTAAAATTATGAAAAATATATTATACAAGTATTACTACAGTTATTAATGGGGGAAAAAAATATCCAAAAGAGAAAACAAAAACTTCAATGAAAACTTCACGGAGATTTAATATAGCCGAGCTGAGGTTGAAAAAATCACCTCGTATTTGTTTCGTCAAATGTTAGTGGAAAAAACGTACCTTATTATACTGAATCGTCATCATTTCGAACGGTGCATGTTGCGGACAGCACGCTAGATGTGGTAAATAGAAAGAAAAATGTTATAAATAAGAAACTAAAAAAATCATAAACAATTGTTTCAAACCGGTGTGTTCGCATATTGTCGTAACGCGCGCGGTGGTGGTCTAAACGAGTATCAACAATAAATTAGCTCAAAAACAGGATGTATTTTCAAATAAAAATACTCCTCGCACCGAACAAAATTATCCATTTAAAAATAGAATGCGGGAGTTTGTTATAATGTTAATAGTTTTAAATCCGAAGTCGAAACAGTGACGATGAATGCAATGCTATATGAGGGATTCAATAGAACAACCACATTACTCCAATTTCACGAATTTTTCAGTAGAGAGTAAAAACTGTTTCAATGAAAAAAAATAATGTTATAGAATAATTTTTTGCTTATACTATTAATTTATTAATTAGTTGTTGTATAAAATAGCATATAATATTAACCTTAATAAAAGTTCCTTTAGCCTCTATAGTAATTTGAAATTAAGAATTACCTGGAATTGTTTGGTTGTTGCTAAAAATATATCATGTTACTTAAAAGTTTATAAATTTAAGAATTAACTAAAAATAAGGATTGGAAAAAAAACTAAGTTTATTTATTTAGAATATCATTTTACAATACATAAAGAATATAATAAAATAATAAAATAAACATTGTGGATCTTTCTATCGGCATGAAAAATAAACTTATTTAATTAGGCAGTGGAAATATACATTGAATGAAACACTTTTTGTCAATATTATTTTCAACAAGGATCTGGTTCACTCGATAACATCAAATGAATCGTCGTCATTTTACTGTTCTATCTGGGTCCAAAATATCATTGTTTATGTCCGAAATTTCAAATGATTTGTCCAGAGCGTCTTAAATATTTCGATCGTCCATTTTAAAAATAACTAACCGATAAAACTAATAATATATCTTATAACGAACAAGTAAAGTACGTAATATAAATAATAAATTGATGATATTATGTCATGATATGATAATAGACCACGTGTAAATAATTACAGTCTGGCATTGTATTCAGCACAACAACAAGACAATTCCGGAGTTAACTGCTTATTGCACCAAACGTATCGATTCGGCATATTTTAGTAGGTAATCTAATAATATTCTAGTATAACAACCAAACAACTCCTGAGTGATCTGTTTGTGGCACTCAAATTCCGAATTAGACAGCTTCAAATGTATACATCTTTCGTTTATTAAATAAGTAACAGAGAAATACCCACGTTTGTTGCACCTATTTGAGTATTATTTTTTCTTTATTATATAAATGAATAAAACGATTTCTCTCAAAAATTGAGTGATCTGGTTGTTGCATATGTCTTTGATTCATGAAATACACAGATACGCGATTCTATTGTTAAAATTGCGGTGACTCCTATGGCGGCGTGGACGCAGCCACTATACGTCAATGTAATCATCTGCGTTGTACTTGATGGAAAAAGATTTTCAACAATAGAAACCACAACTTTTAAGAGTTTTCTCGAATACAAACGAATGCAGCAACGTCTAGCGATTGCGCCCACGCGTAGGTGCTACCAATTTTAACAATATGAATGACACGTGTCTATTTGTGTATATTCTAAAATCAATGATACGACCATTCAACACTCGTTGCGTATTGCATATATTATTATGATTTAACCAATTTTGAAATATCACACCCTCAATACCACTATAATACTATCGAAAGAAACAACGGTGTTTACGCAGAAAAATTGATTTATAGTACTATTATATTACATTTGACCTGCAGGTCCGTTGTTAGGGGGACCCAGAAAAGAGCGAGATATATGTTTACGAGGTTTTTGGGGTTTCTATTACAATAACTTTCGTCGACGCTGCGGCAGTACGCATTGTATTGTGTACATACGACGAAAACGGGTTCAGAATAAAAACAACGAACACCACTAGCTTAAAGCCCGCAACGGAAAAATAAAATCCGCAAACGTATTCATCTCGAAAATGTGTCAGGAAAAAAACCAATCAAATGTAATAATGCACGCGTTGTGTTATAAATACACTAGTTGTTTAAATTACACTCGCGAGACTCTTCAAAATGAAATTTGTTCTGTCTCCTGAGTTTCGATTTTCGACAGTATTTATAATATTATATAATAATATACAATATACTACGTCATTTTTATGTATATTTATCGTGTCCGTCTACCTTTTCCGAAAATATATTATATTTATAGAGAGAACCAGAGAACCAACGAGAATTCGTGCCCAGCACAGGGACCAATAAAAAAAATAATATATATATCTTCTATACTTATTGCGCTCAGTGTACCTGAGTATAATAATAAGCCTACAAAGGTCTTAAATCGTGATCACCGCGTATATTTATGCCCTACGGTGTACAATATATAGATTACAAGCACGCTTATATAGACTAAAATGTAATGAAAACTTATTAATAAACTATTTCTGTACGTGAATATACGTTGCAATTTAAATAACAAAACTTTATTATTAAATTTGTTCAACTGTGTAATAAATGCGTCAAACATAAATGTCACATTATTTGCATTTGAATTTCGAAAAGATCTTACTTTTTAAATTTCATTAGAAGCTTTGCTTAAAATTGATATTATTTTAGGTCACGAGATTGAACTTTTCCAAGTTTTTATTACGAAAAACAAAAAAAAAACCCCCCGATGAAACATCGACGTCATTGTGTAGGTACGTAATATGAAAAAAATCATACAAGATAATAATGTTAAATAACAATAATCATTGTTGGTTTGCGTTATTAAAATGTTTTAGCTTTGTGAAAATACTGATAATGTATTGAAAGTGAGTTTTTTTTTTTTAATTGAAATTTTAGATTTAAAATAATAATTTAAGGTGGGTATTTATTTTTGTACGCAATAGAAAATGCACTTCATATGGCAAAAACGCTTATTTATATTTAAAAGAATAATAATTATAATAAAAATAAATACCATTATTAAATGACACATATTTTCTATTATTTAACAACTAGCGAGAATGTTTAATTATCATCGTCGTTATTCGTTGTTTTATGATTCATTGGTTTTTAATTGTTAATTATTAATTATTATCTAAACCTTACTCATACATTATGTTATCATGAAATACAATTAATCGTTATTACTACAAAAAAAAATCCATACGTATATTATTTTATATTCTTATCATTTTATCATTTTTTTCATTCTTTTCATTTTTTATGATTCCACTTTTTTCTTTATTTTGACGATGGCATTTTAATTTCTATTTGGGTTTTCAAGTATAAAGTTCACTACAAAATAGTTAAACGTACCTATGTATTTTTCAAAATCTTAAACGATACTTAGAATATATATAAAATAACAATTATCTGTTTCATTTGATTGGTAAGTCGAACACAAAAAAAAAAAACCATTCATATTTTATGATTGCAATTCGAATGTTAGATCATATATACCTACACATCATTTTATTTTTTCAAACCATATTACATGATATACACTCAGCATATGCATATATGTACCTACGGTTATTTCGAAAAAATGCTCGCGAAAAATCAATAACAGTAAATAATATATAAAATTTTATATACACGTGTTTGAAACACAATATTATATAACGAAACCATTAATCCGAATCAATCCACCATGGTGTGGGCAATATTAATTTTTCAGTGTAATGATATTACTGTTCACAAACCTTTGCGTTCAGACAATAATATAATATTTACTTGTATTAATCATTTGACGATAAAATATCAGTAAATCCCAGCAAACCAGGGGTATAGTATATGTATATATACGTAGGATAACAGTGATGATACTCGCATACTCATGTGAATAATGTACATGTGCACCTAACTAACCGAAATGTAACGATAATTTAACGATTCAATAAAATGACGTTGGTATAGTATTCACATGACGTGTCACTACGAGAGATAATATTATTATTACAATACCGTGGTACGTACATCGTCTGCGGGGTGCGCACTGGCCGTGTGTTAAACGTTAACCGAATGATATTATACGAGCGCGCCGTATATTATATGGGCTTACATAATAATAATAATATAACGATCGTATATAGGATAATATAACATGTATTATTATTATTATTACTGTATAATGGTGAACAATAGGGCAGGACGAGAATTCCCGTTGATGATAATATTTCATTAACAAACCAACAAACAGAAAATAAAAAAATAAAAAAACATACCAGGTATTTTTCGCAGCGTGTATACTGACTGAATAATTATTATTACGTTTGAAAATGTTTTGATAAAGAAACAAAAACCGAAAAAAAAAATTCCTCTTGGCAGTAATTAAAACCCTATGTGTATACATGATAGAAGGGATACGACAAAAGTGCGCGGAAAACGTACGACCGGGTGCTATTGTATACATAATATATACATTTACGCATTTACCATACATACAACTATACGTACCAATGGGGGTTTGAAAATTTTAGTAGATCAGAGTAAGCCTACAATATTCAACCCACCCACCCATCCACCACTGCACAAATTTGATATTTTACCAAAAAAAAAAACAGAATCAGTTTGATCGAATTATTACCTATTTCTTACGTAAGTATTACTCGTATTTCTTGTGATATAATGTATTATTTATTCGTAATTATTTTTAGGATTTTACGTATTATTCTTATTGGCTTTATGCAGCGTAACGAGAATGAAAGATATGGACAGTTTACCCATTTTTTTTTTTTTAATAATAATTTTTTTTTATTCTAGTACTTACAAGAAAAATATAATAGTATGCATACGTGTGAAATATTACTAGAAATTATTCTAAACCAGGGGTTCTTAACCGGTGATCCATGGACCTCTCAGGGGTTCGTAGATAGTTACTCGGGGGTCCATGGACTGATTTGCGTTTTTTGTTTTTTTTTTTAAAAAAAATACCCAAAATTAAATGGATGCATGAGTAATTCAAATTATTAAATGAATCAAGATTGTTGGTTGAAGTAGAAATTATTTTATTTATTTTATACATTTTAAATTTCAACCATAAACTATTTATTAATTTTTCTTATTGATATATAATATATTTTATTTTTTTCTTAGGGAAGGGAGGGGTCCGTGGTTATACTTGAAAGGGGTCCATGACCCAAAAAAGGTTAAGAACCTATGCTCTAAACTGAGGAAAACCTCGTGTCGTAGAATAAGAGCCCTTATTAGTTTGTGTCAAACACAGTGGATTAATGATAATCTATTTATTATAATATGATAAATTGTTATTATTGATAATCTTATATAATTTAATTTATTAAAATAAAAAATGTGAATACTATAAACTATCAACAATGATAATAATATTGTGAAAAAATTGATAAAAGCCCCGGTCTTTTTGTATAAGCTTCCTCTGATACGTACATATATGTTGTATATTATACACGGTAACGGAGGAGAGGAGTGTTTTATCCTTGTGGTCCTCGCCTCTCTCCCCCTTCGCCTATTTTTTTTTTTCTTATAATATCCTTTCCATTCTTTTATCGTGTGCATACAAAAAGAATCGCACCCGCCTGTACATCGCATGAATATTATATAAACGTGGTTTCTATGGATCGGACAATCCGGAGACTTTGGTTAATGTATTCTTTTAAAAGGTCAACTGCGGGGGAAGCGGTACTGCATCAGCAGCGGTGGCGTGGCATCGTCATCGGCGCGCGGCGATGGCGGGTGGTCGCGGCTGCGGCTGGCGTCGACCGTCGCGGCCGCGGTGGCGCTTAAATCCCGACGGGCTCGCAGGCCGTCTGCTCGTTGTCGAGTCATGACCGCGGCTCGGTGGTCGTGGAAATACATATATTTATATGGCTGGTAGCAATGTTTTACACGTGAAGCGTACGTTTCGGGAGAACGGGAAAGAATTCAAAAAAGAAAACTCTCACGGATCTAAAGAAAAAAAAAAAACCGAACAGAAACACTCGCTCTGCTCTACAGTTAGGAGATCGAGTGCACCTCGTTCATAGGATAAGTCATTGTTAAAATTGTCATTGGATATGTTAAATTTAAACGCAATGATAGGTATCATTGTACACGAAAAACGATTATGATCGGAGATGATTTGTGTTAGTAAAGAATAAGTGTATCAGTGGTGGTTTTACGGGCGGAGGGAAGCGATAAGTGGACCACCCCCGACCCACCCCCCTTTGAGCCGTGTATAAGCTAAAAATATGAATGAGCAGTGTACTAAATATCGTTTTGGTGATAACTTTATGTCAAAACTGTTTATTGTTTACAAAAAAATGTTTAATATGTACCTAATATAATATGTTTGAAGTTTGTCCGGACTTTTTTTTCTATTAAAATGCATTTACTTATTACTTATTCAATTATTATGCAGTATACACACATAATTTCTCATGTCTCTTTATTATAAATTCATAACTTGTAAGTTGTAACTTGTACCTATATTATTTTATGCATTTATAAACTTTTAGAGGTTTATAAAATAATATTTAATGAAATAATGCAATGAAGGCGTTACAAATGTATTTCAGCAAGATTTAAACCACCCTTCACTTGTATTATGTACATGCCATTGTGTGTGGTTTTTATAAGATATATTTGAAAAAGTTTGCGTTTTTGATTATTTTTTTTCTTTCATAATTTACAATTTATCATTTGTGGGCCAAGAAAAAAAAAACCATCGATGAAATCTATTGATCACTTCTTTTTTAGCAAATGATAAATAATAGAATAGTCTGAATGATATTTAAAAGCTTTCAAAACTTATAAGAAGACGCGGTTGAGTGATTTATAATAAATAATTATTATAAAATCAGTCGACCGCATTTATTTTCATTTTACCAATTTCCAGCGCTGGCGTGTCATCGAAAAAGGTTTATTCGGCGCACCTGTCAATCCTGTTATCCCTATACGCGGACAATATTCCGAAACTTACATAATGACGGTTTTCCAATAATTTATAATCCGCATTATACTTTTGAATATTTCCCTTGAAAATAACCGACTGAAAACGGTAGCGGAATAATAAATTCTATTCAGATGACGGAATGGAATATTATGCCGTCAACAGACGAGACCGGCATGATGAGTGACGGGGCTCCCTCGGTACAGCAGCGAGTACATATACCTACACATTATATCGGTGCACACTGTACGGACGACGGTGAGCTGTAAATGCGACCAGAAGCAACAGTTTAGTCACAAATTATCGATTAGCCAAATAATTCGGGACGGTTTTGGCGTGCACGCGCGAGGTTCAACGGCGGCGGCGCGGCGGATGTTTTTCGACCAACCAAAGACGTCATAATTATAATACGTGCATTTGTAAGGTCTGTTACGGAATATACTATTATAATTATCATGGAGCCGTTGCTCATTGGTGTAATATCCTTTTACGAGTACTGCTATTCTTTTGAAATGAATCGATTAGAACGTGTCGAACGTAAATTCGTCTTAATTTTGCAACGTTGATATTAAAAGTGTAGACTGTAGATCATTCGCACCCCACGAGGCTATTTAGGGCGTACATTTTATGCAGTAATCCGTCTTGACCTAAATACTTCGGTCGACAGACCAAAACTTGAAAAAAATGTAAACTTTCAGTTGTCGATGACATAATTACCTACTGCTGAATCTCCCGGACATGTAATCACAAATATAAGAAACGGTTTCTATTCACTCGCTGGATCATTTTACTCGTCCACCAACTAGGCTGAGTATTGGTTCTTTGAGTTCACACGGACAGTGCTTGGCCGAGTTGACTCTCTCAGCCGAGCGCTCGTCACGTGTAAACGAGGCATATGTATCACTAATCACTAATGGATGGCTTCTTATCAAATAATTTATGTTTTGTATAGTTGTTTATCTGATGCGCTTATTGTGCATTAAATTGTACAGATTATGTATGTTTAATGTAAATAAAAAAAAAGTTAGGTTAGGTATTATGCTAATAATGAGAAATGAAAGATTATACCGTATATTATAAACATGGTCGACCAGGGTCCAATAATCGGGATTTAGGTTCTTAAAATGTTTATATTTTTGCGTGTACCTAGCTGTGTATACCAGATGTAATTGTGGGATCGTCCCGTAATGTTATGAAAATAGATAAATTGAATGAACAAATGAATATAACATTAGATGATATGCAAATGAGACCATATTATATCATACTACACAATGCAATGGTGTACTACGCACAGCAGCCGGTGCATACGTGAAAACTCGAAAATAGAGATCTACTGGGTATCACCGTTGATCTACATATATATACAGCTACTTTGTACACTCAGTATTATAATAATATTATACCTTCAAGTCTCCCGAGTTAACTAACTTGGAGTTTCGTAATCGAAATTTACCGAGAAAATAATGCACGTGCATAAATATAATATAATATCGCTGCAGTATTATTATTATCTCATCGTCGTCGTTGCCGCACCGGTTGACGTCATCACCCGGTAGCCATCGTGTAGTAATACATAATATTATACATACTTATTTACATATACATGCCGTGTCGACGTCGTCGTTACGACAATATAATAATTAGCGTAAGTAGGCGCATGCACGAGACTATATCGTTATACCTATGTATAGGTATACACGACGTATACGGATAATAGTGCACCGCTACCGCGTCGCATATAATGATATACGGCGAGTTGTAATTTATAACGATCCGGGTCTGCGGGTGTTTGTGTCGTGCGAGTGGGCTTGATGGAGGAGTCTCCGTCTCGCGGGCGAGTATTTTCGGAACCGGTAGAGCGGGTGGGCGACTCGGCTAATTGGTACGCCCAGAAACCTACACCCTCTCTTCCTCCCAACGATCATATTTTCGTCCTATTTGGCCAGTGAAAAACGTCCAGTGCACGCAACACGCAGAACGATATAACATTAACCCTAATCCCAAGGATTTATTATTATTATTATTATTTTACAAAATTTGTTTTAACATTTTCAACGATCCCGATGACCACGCAATACTACTTTCCGCCCATTTTGTAGACGACGAAGACATGATCATCCCCTGAGAGTCTAGTCACGCGCTCGCAGGGCCATAGTGATTATACTGATTATATACATTACATATAGTATATATATATATTAAGTATATAGGTATTAGGCTCTACCGTTCAGGCTTTACCAGCGGACCAGCTGCAGTGCAGAACGTGAACAAAACCAAAATAGAATAATGTGAATTTTATTAGTATCATGTTAGGTTGTTGCGTATATGCGTATTTATACTTATGTACAATCGTACAGTATTTCGAAAGGATTTATTTTCCAGACAGAGGTGCATGACGATTTTTAAATCTCGTAAGTGCTACTGCAAGGATTGCACATTTAAAGGTATTGCATAGGACCGCTGCTAAAGGGGGTTGTATACAACAGTTATAATATTATCAGTGGTGTAGTTTCGACTTTTCCCCGGAAAGGGATTTAAAATCGCACATTCGGCAGCCTAATATAACTTGGGTACCCCCCAGCACAACCCCTATAAGCTCTTAAGCCATCTTCGAAATCGCTTAACACAATCGTATTTTTGGTCGTGATATATATACAGCAACTACGTGTAGTTATATAGATGTAGTATAGAATGGTGCATGTCCTGGGCAGGTTATATCCTTATGAACGTTATAATAAATTGCCGATTCAGGGACATTATATGGGGTGGACAATTTTTAAAAAACATATCGCATGTGGTCACCGTATATTTTCGTGTTCGTTCATCTACAGCACAGTTTACATGGTGAAGGTAAAGGTACTTATTACAATATTGTTGTACTTTGTACCATGTAATACTAAACGTCTTATAATATGTAAATTCGGATATTTCAATATAAACATTAAAATATGAAAACATTTCGGTTATGGTGCGATACAAATTCTCAAAACCTATTAGAATTTTTCGCTGAATTCAAAATAAACTCTCCTGCATTTTCGATTACGTCACTCAAAGTTCGACAGTGTGCGGAAAAAATATGAAAATTCGGCGAATCATATTATCGATCTCGATTATATTATTATAATATAATGTAAGCTTCCATGTCGAGTTCAAATTTGTTTTCAAAAACCTAATATTATTTATGACAACACTTGAGCGATCGGTACAAAGGATGTACGTCTAAATTGTCACGTGGCGTGTGTGCGAAGGACAAAAGCGGCAGCAAATCCGCACTGGTGTATACTGCTTTTCTGTCCTATTTCTATTATGAACGTGTTTTTTTTTCTCCAAAAGGGATTTGCGAACGCATGAACTGCAAAATACGTATTTACGGCCGTCGTAGGCCGTACGTATACCTTTACCACTCCGTACATAATATGTAGGTAACTACTATAATATCATCGTAAAGTTCTAATCTCGCGACTTTCTGTGTGTTCGTCGATCCCGATATAACGAACACGTCGTAATTGCCGTGGACCGTCGGTGGCCGTATGTATATATAAATATTATACATGCGCGTATATAAATATATTATGTTATAGATATTATATTATTAATGACCACGCGTTATTATGATAAACACGAGGTCACGGGGAGATTGCGAGTAAAACGGAACGACCGAGTGAGTTATAATAATAATAATGTATGCGGCGTCGAAGTACATTATACATATATAAACAAATCCCGTTTCAATGTACAGCGTACACTCGCGCCTACTTGAAAAGCGGAAGTTAATTAATTAAACCGCATACACTACCGCCGTGTATTACATATAATGGACTGAAGAAAATAATTAACAAACATTCGCAGACGTTTGATCCCTACGTATTCGTACGTATACATGTAGAAATATACATATATTATATGCGTAACATATATAATACGCTTTATTATACGCTTTTGCACACTGTACGCTTTATGCAAGGCGAAACGAAATACTTATAAGACAATTAAACCATTGTTATATTATTATTATTATTATTATTATTGATTACAATATTCAAGGTGATGGATTATGGACGCGCTGTACCAGTTGACATAGGTCTTAAAGTCAAACGAAATTATACGTTTAATTATATATTATACTCATGATCAAAGGTGAAACTGTGGTTAGGAGCTAGTATAGGACCGAATACATCGTCGATCACTATTATAGGCTTATTACGGTTAAGTTACACAAAAATGACATATATTTAAAAGTAACATAGACAGTTTACATTAACCACGGTGCGTTTAAAAATAGATTGATTAGAGATTTTTATAGATAATAAGGGAACGTAATTTTTTGTTAAGTTTTTCAAGAGTCATGCCGTGACAACAGTTTATACAAGGAATAAGGTAACGTGGCTTATTTATGTTTAATTTCGGTAATTGATGAAAATTTGATTGAGCGATTAAATTGTATGTTTATGTGGATTTATGGTAATAACTTTCGGAAATGTGGCTGGACAATGTTAACGATATTATCTACTCTCTCGGGTAGGTTAATGATTGAAAAGGATAAAGTCAGATCAGATGGCCAGTATAGTTTATCGATGTCTAAGCCTTTATGTATAAAACTACTTGTGTATAACAGATAGGTACTAAAGCTAGATACTACCTATTAGCACACGAGAATATCGAAAGGTAGACTGGCGTCGACGGTGACTTTGTGGTCTTTTATCCGCTGCAGCTGAAGTTGCAGACTATGACGAATTCAACATGCATAATATTAATAGCAATGTAATATTACATTTTTTTAACTTAATATAAACATTTCGGATAAAGATACCTGAATAAATGTTAAATTTTTTTAATTTTTACTTACTGCTCGCGTGGCCACGTTAAATTCGAGGAAAAAACGAGATATTTTGATTCTTTGATAATTTCCATATATATACTACTACTCGAAGAATAACATTTGATCTTATAAGTGCAGTGTTATTACAGCATGCAATATGATTAGAATCTCTAGTTTCATTATAAGCATAAAATATTATGATTTTCAGTATATGGATAAACTAATTGAAGGGAGCCGAAAGGAAAATAGAATAGTTTGAAGGAAACCATAACATCATAGCAAAAAACGAGAAAAGATTTTATATTTTGTATTATATAATAATATACTAGGTATATAATTTTAAATGTATTAAAAAATACGAGGTGGAGTGCACCTCGTTCATAGGATAGGTCATTATAGTGGATTTGTTAAATCTGAATGCAACGCTGGGTATCAATGCATACAAAAAACGATTCTGAACTAATTTGTTAGTTTAGAATAGGTATTAGCCATTAGGTATATATAATATATTATATTATAAATAAATTATTGTAATATTTGGTTTTCAAACGCTTATAAAAAATCATTGTGCCATTTATGCCTATGTATTTCAAAAATTTTTGATTGACAGTAAGAACAACTTCTGTGATATCTTCAATAAAATGTTCAAGTATTTTTACCTAGTGAAATTTTTTTTATCAATAATCATGGGGTTTTGTATAAAAATTTATTAAGTAATTTTTTTATGGTTTTTCCTAACGTATTTGAAAAATATTGAAAATGTTTAACTTTTGGCATGTCCAAATATCATATACATTCATTTTCCTTTATTCATCAAAGCATTTTTACTGCCTAAAAAGGTATCGTCAGGCACAAAAAATAAGTAAAAAAATTAAAAAACACACATCATTATAAAATCAACACATTCATCACTCCGTTTAGAAACTAAAACAGAAAATAAATTAGTAAAGAAAATAATAAACAATAAGTGTACTAAATTTTGGTAATTTTTAGTATGTGCGAAGCTAAATTGTATTTATATATGGCACTAATCATGTTGGCAGTCCATTAGACTAAATTATATTATTTTTTAACAAACCTATTTTTAAATAATAAAATGTATTTGTATGTTAAAATGATTAACACTATATCTGTTATAAATTACACCAAATATTATCAGTTTATAAGAAAAATTTGAGTATCGAGATTACATTCAGATATAATTTTAAAGTACAGGTAATTTTATAGTACAGGTGAATAGTGATATAACATAGAAAGCTCTTTAAATAAAAAATAATAATACTGATAAAACCAGGGATTTTCTTCAAATCACACATTTGAATAATTAATTTAATTATCTTTGGTAAAATGGTGTTTCGGTTCTTAGTTTCCAGGCATCACCGATGATGGCAATATTCTATATCAAATAAATATTACCCATCAAAATTATTTTTATGACACCGACGTCTATTAAATATTTTAATTTTTATTAATATCCAAATCTTATTTCTATAAATTTTGTTAATTAATAATAATAAATAATATTGAAATAAAACATTTTATTAATCTTTAATTTTTATACTATTCTACTTGAATAGTGAAACAGTGTTAAATGAATTTAATTAATAGTTTAAAATGAACAACCATATTCTAGAAGCCAATTCAAATTGAAGCACACCACGAGTGACAGACACATACCTAAGACCGTACTACATTGATTTTATTAAGGTAAGACCTCTCTAGATATATTGTATTATCTTTAAAAGGGTATAGGGCAATGGTATGACGAACAGGATTTCTTTAATATTTCTATAAGCGTCATGGTTGGAACTTGTCATCATTTATTTTACAAGTACCTTCTTGAACTTTTTATTAACATTTATTGTTCTAATATGCAATGAAATTGTTTTTCATTTATATTCCCAAAATTGGGATTATCCATTCCTTCATAAGCATAGAACATAAAGTATTAGGTAACTTTAAAATTTGATTTCCAGAAAATAAAAAAGCACCTACAATAATATGATGTGGTTTCAAAGTATATATAATAACCTGCTAGCCGCGTAGTTAGTGCAATTATTATAAATTATGATTTAGCGATAGGTGATTATAAACATTATATTATTTAACCCACACAAACTGAAACTATAATATCACATTATTCTAATTATCCAAATTTTAAGTATAAAATATCAAAATAATCTACCTGAGAAATTCAATAATACAAATAATATATTTATGTCACTTTTAAGACAAATAGCAGCTGAATCAAACATATAAACAATAGAGCTAGAAACCTCACAAAAAAGTTTTCTTATTTTGATAATGTTGGTATTTAAATGTACAATTTATTTATATATTTTTTTTTCGAATAATATAATACCTATATATTATTTAATTCATTTTTATACATAAATTACTAATTAATCATATTTACTAAGTGATTTTTATTAAAATTAAATAATATATATATATATATATATTGGTATATATTAATTTTATATCTATTCTTACTAGTTTTAACTATTAAAAAGTTTTTGTTTTTGTTTAATATTATGTATTTATTTGATTTACTACACTAATATTTAGCAAGTATTAGGTACTATATGATAAATTTGCCAGTCCATCGCCCAAATTCGTATACGTCTTTTACAGGGTAAAAATAGTTTTACGGTTTATTGTAATAGGCTTTAATGTACAAAAACTTATTTTTTTTACAAAGAAACAAATATTAAAATAGAAAATTAAAATATAAAGCTTTTATCACGTAAAAAGCACAAATATAGTAAAATTATTAGTATTATCTTTTGTAAAATTATGTTTCGAATCATGGTGTGCCAGTGTCATCGTTGCAGCCATTGAATTTCAACGGTTGAAGATAGTATTCTCATAGAAATATGACTATGAGTATTCTATGTCTAATATTTCCCATCTAATTAACACGTCATGGCTGAAATTTGTTATACATAATTTATTTTACAGAAACCCGAGCAGCAGAATGAAAATTTGTTTATTCTGGTTTCAATTCTCATAACAATTTGCCGGCAGCGTTTTTTAAGTGTAGTAATTATAATATAGAGCCGTATATATTTTATCACGAATATTTTATGGTTTTGTATTTTGTACAACCTAAAGGTAATCAAATCGCCGTATATTAACTAATTTATATTTTTTATAGGTACAGCACTACGTATTTGTTCAGGATTGAGATTACTATATTACATATCTATCGGCTGGCCAGTCTGCGGCATCAACAAATGTGAGTTTTCAAATAAATTATTGCTTATCGAATATTTTCCAAAATAAAATAAATACCATTAGGGCCCGAATTTAAAAGCTTATTTTTAAGGTCAATCTTTAACAATAATTTCCAAGTACATAATTCGTTTGATGTAACAAATATTTCAAGTGGGAAACTATCAATGATTTTTTTCACATAATATTTAGAGCATTAATTAACATTTTAGTATTTAACGTTGATTTTATTAGTTTAAAATTTAAAATTTATATTTGTACCTAATACAGCTGAATAATTTAAATAACAAATTCAACTGATTTATAATATAGTAATCTAAATATAATTGCAATTTTGACTATTTTTTATGGAATCTATCAAAGGACTTTTAGGCATTTAAATTCGGGCCATACATTATAATCATCTAGTTAATTAGATTACATTGCATGATAAAAAAATGTATACTTTTTTTCAAGGTTCGACGACTGAGCGAAATATTTAATATCAATTTTTAATTTACGTGTCAATTCAATTTATGTTTAATTAACTTTTAATTTTTTTTTTAAATATTACATTTAAATTTTTCAAAATAATATCAAACGATCGATTACGGTTTAAGGGATATAATTCACCTTGTTTATGTTGAGTGTGTGAAATGGCAACCGGGGCCGATTTTGGATGCTGATGAAGAACTGTTTTGTAGTCGCCACATGACAACGGTATGAGCGGATAAAAATATAATAGTAGTGTTTGACTATCAAGTAATTAATTTTTTTTTGTTTCTATTAATGTTTGGCCAATCAAATGCTGATTGGTCAAGCTGTAGTGGCCCACCACCATATACTACAGAAGAGTAGTACAGGATTTTTAAAGAAGCGTGATTTGTTGTCCACGGAGTGGAAGACTGGTAAGAGGTGTTCAGCGATGAAGTTCTGTGGACGGGTGGACGATCATAACACGACCATCATCCTAAAGATCATTAATAGGTAGGTGAACTTACATATTATACAGTTGCGTTTAATAAATAAAATAATATCTACAAATTAAAAAAAAAAAATGGTATATTCTATATACAGGGTTAGGTTAAGTTAGGGCAAGTTTGTCAAGTATCAACAGGGAATGGTAAGTTCCTACACGAGAGTAGCAGGTAAATAATTGCATATGTCATTTCCTACATCAAAATAAAAATGAGATGTGTAAAGTTTCTCCAGGGTAAAAAAAGAAATGTGTGTGTGTTATTTCCCACACAGAATTAAAAATGTTACATTATATGCAAGTTCTTGTACGGTGGAAAAATGAGTTGTGATTATTGGAGTAAAATATTATAGTATTGATTAAATATATGATATATTTATTTCATCATTTATTTATTGGAGAAATATATTATGAATTTATGCGATTTTACCAGATTTTATTATTGTATCATATCTATTTATTTATAAAATGTAATATACTATTTTAATTTTGTTTTTTTTTTTTGAAAGTCATTATTATTATAACGATTATTATATTTTATACATGAAATATAGCTTAATATGTGAACATCTTATTCACAATATTATAGCATAAGTATACACACTTACTGTTATAAATCATTTTTATTAATGTGTATGTGTATGAACTTACTCATATAATTTTTTCCAACAGGTAGTAAATTTTTTCCCGTTTAGAAACTTATGCATCTCATTTATGGACAATGTAGGTAGGAACAAACATATGTATTCTTTTACCTGCTTGGACTCGTGTAGTCGTGTAGGATTTTACATTCGCCCGTATCAACAGAGCCAAGTATATTGCATATTTTTGTACATGGGCCGTATAAAAAAGTGTATCAAAAAAATATATTTTTTATCAAAACTTTATCTACAAAGTAACTAATGTAGAGGACTTGAATGCTGACATTTTTACAAATACTATTTACAAATCTTAATGTTTACTGATTGGAAATTTAAATTTTTAAATTTCAATAATTTAATTGTCTATAATATTTGAAATATTATATTGGATGTTAATTAAAAATGTACTTATTTATTAATATATGAAGTGTGGTGTTGGACTAAATTGACTCAAATACGTAATAATAGTTGATATAACAACTCCCCCCTCCACACTTCTTATAAAAATAAAATAAAATAAAATAAATAAAAAGTTAATAATTGAATAATAAATACATATATAAATGTAAATATAATATAAGAGGATAATTGAAATATTCTAAAATGTATTGGTTAGTAAGATAGATGTGCTTTGTGATTCAAAGCCATTTTTTTTTTTTTTGCGTTTGGTTCAAATTTTGTTAGAAGGAATCTGCTTTTTCGATGGTATGGAGTCGATTTATTTTTTTCATTATTAGATACAGTCCCTGCATTTAAAACATTAAAAAAAAAAAAAAATTGGGCTAAATTTACTCCAATACGTAATAATAATAGTCGATATAATATGATCATTATTATCTTCAGACGTTTTATAATTTTCTATATTATTAGATTGTAGTCTGTAGGTATCAAATCATTTCAATTTAAAATTTGTCAAGTATTAAAATATACAGACTTTAGGATAAATTCTTAATAATAATAATAAAAGTTTACTAAAATTCAAATATTGTGTCTTATTAAACATTGATAAAAATAATTTTGATTAGAAAGTAATGCAAATGAATAACTTATGGAACCGAATAAGCCTATAAAGTATTTAACTTTTACTGTCGTTTAATATTTTTCATAATTCCATTCTGTCCTATCCTTGACCCATCTAGTAAAAAAAAAAAAAATGTCATTTCTCAATTTGACACACAAGAAATTAAATTGAAAAAATTAAAATTTATTTGGTGTTGCTGATGATCTCTATACCAGCTATGGTTAAACAAAACCTTGTGGCCTCCTGAAAAAACAATCACTGTTTTTTCTAAAAAAAAAAAAAAAAATTAAAAAAATAAGCACTGCATTGCATAGTGTCGCCTATGACTTAACATCAAGATTATCATTAGTATAATCATAGAAGCAGTGTTACACTATTACGCAAATCCGTCGGTAACCGTTCGCGGAGCCGCACGTGTGGTCCCTGTGTGTGATACATAAATACATAATCCACACACACCATAAGCGTTTTGTTTTTATTATTATAATGAGTATTGAGCTCACAATACGTCGGTAACCGTTCGCGGAGCCGTACGCTTTTTTTGCTTGCAAAAAAAAAAAAAATTGTGTTTAAGTATATATACTATATATTATTTAAACGGACCTGCTTATCACATGGGTTGTCTGGAGATATAAAATTGGTACGATTATATACCTATAGATTGGATTAAATGATTTTTAATGAAGAATAAAATTATATTGAACGACAAAATATATGAATATTTGAAAAAAAAAATAAACCAAAAGAATTAGCATGTGTCGCAGCACAAAGACACTTAAACTGACGACAATTATACTTTTAAAATTTCCAGTAAATAATAAGGTTATTTGTTCGTTTCTAATTTTTCTTTGTTCATACCTTCTGAGTAAAACAATCATTGATAAAAATTATAAAATTATAAAATATTCTAGACAAAACAAAAAATAAATAAATATCATATAGGAAATTAAAATAATAGTATTGTACATAAGTACATTAAATAATACATTATTACTCATTTTGTAATGATCATTATAAATATTTTTATTATTTTTATTATAAGAAAACTTATATTCATATCAACCAAGAGTTTTTCAATTATAAATAAACTCTATATCAATATCACCCCCGCTGAGAAGCACTGCATTATAATGTGGCCTATATGTAGAAATATGCAATGAATTTGGCGCTGTTGATATTTTAAGTAGGACATGACTGCCTCAACCTAATCTATAGAATATAAAATATACAACCATGTATTTTAATTTGTAGATATTATATTAAACGCAATTATGTATATATGTAAGATCACCTGCCTGTTAATGATCTTTAGGTGTCGGTCATGTCTATGTCCGTCCATCCCTTTCTCAGAGCTTTGTTGTCGAATACCTTTTCCTAGTATTCTACTCCTTGGATTTCAAAACATGCTCTTTTGAAAAACCAAGACTCTCCTGTTATATATGATGGTCAGCCGCTACTGCTTGTTCAATCAAATTTGACGGTCAAATAATAATTGATAGTCAAACACCATAATATTTGTATCCGCCCGTATGTACCTATTTCGAGCAGCGGCTAAAAACAGTTTTTCATCAGCAAACGTCCAAATCAACACTTATTGTAATTTCACACTCACAACATATTAGGTATATCATATAACTTAAAGAATTATGTATGAGGTTTATTACATCTTATATAATTAATATTTTAAATTCTACTTTTTTAAAAGAGGGTAGCAAAAAAAAAAAATAGTTTCCATGACTCCGCTCAGAATCTAAAAAATGTTTGTACAATTTTGCATTTTATATTTTAATTAAAAAAAAAATATAAATCATTACGTTAAATTTCATTTTTTTCATAATACCTGCGAGTGCCGGGGAACCCCTGAACAATTTTTTTGCATTTTAAAACATATCTATATCAACTAAGAATGTAATAATTACAATTGTATTTAAGTTTTAATGATATTTAATTTTTTTAATATTTTTGTAAATTTCACTTGTTTGAAACTAGTAATAAATAATTATAAAACAACTTATGATATATATATATAAAAAATTAAAACAATTGAAATCAGTAATCATTTATACAATTACAAATATTACATTTTAAAATACCATAAAAAACTCTAAATTTTTACGTTAAATTAATTCATTTTAATTGCAACGTAAATAAGCTACATTATTGATTGTATATATAACTATTGTTTTAATATTTTAAACAAAACCTGCGGGTGCTGGGGAACCCCTGCACATTTTTTTTTTGAATTTTAAAACTTAACAACTTTTTTTTAAAATTTTTAAAATTGTTTTCAAAGTTTTCACTTGTTTGAAACTATTAGGTAATAAATAATAATAAATCAATTTTTGATATTTATAAACAATTTCTAGACATTTTAAACCATTCAACAATTTTTGCCATCTGTAAAAATGTTTAGACAATTCTAACCAGTAATCATTCATACAATAATAAATAATTCATTTTGAAATAAAATAATAAAATCTAAATTTTCACATTAAATTCATTCATTCTAATTGTAACGTAAATTTACTATTTTCTTGATGTTATATAT
Organism: Chaitophorus viminalis; assembly: GCA_025469195.1. Classification (NCBI taxonomy): domain Eukaryota; kingdom Metazoa; phylum Arthropoda; class Insecta; order Hemiptera; family Aphididae; genus Chaitophorus; species Chaitophorus viminalis. The sequence continues at coordinate 219,999 of JAIPRK010000014.1, read as the reverse complement.
AACTATTTTGTAAAAATTTTAACAAAATCTGCGGGGGCTGGGAACCCCTGCACAATTTTTTTTTGCATTTTAAAACATATTTATATCAACTGAGAATGTAATAATTAATATAGTATTTATGTCTTTCTATCTTCTAATTGTTTTAAATTTGCCTAATTAAAATTGAAATAACTTGGAATAACTTTTGAAATAAATTGTAATCCGTAGTTGCCAATTTTTTACGAAATAATGATGAAATTTAAAACAAATTACATAATTTTTCATGAAAGGTAGTGTAAAATGTTCATTTTTAACAATATATATCAATTTTAGATCAGTGAGTCACATCTAATTCTATACAATAAGAAATATTACTATAAATGTATAAACATAAAGGATGTAAAGATAACAAAAAATAAAACTAAGCAGTTTTTCGTTTCAGTTTGATAACGTAATATCCTATTTAAATTTCGAAGATTAAATATTATTTTACATTAAAGATAGAATTTTACCTTTTAGTATAAAGTTTGTTTTAGATAGATCTACTGCACTACCGTATGTAAGTGCAGGTCATACAATTTAAAAAATCCATTATTAAATGTTTCGTATAAGATTTAAGATATTTTTTCTAAAATAGGTTTTTAGTTGTTTGAGTAACTGAACATGATCAAGTGTATTTTAAACTTTTTATATAACATTTGTTATAAAATAAAGTAAAACGTTATTATGTTACTTAAAAGTTGAATAAGATTTAGATATACAATAAAAAAAACCATCTTTTGGACAATGTAGATCATAAACTCATAATTTAATAATATAATACAGCAGCCATTTAACTTCTAGCTATGACTCCCATAAAAGCATTTAAAAAAAAGGTTATTCCCATTTTTATGATTATCTTAAAACACTATTTTTTATTTTATTAAGTTTATACATGATAAATAATAAGTAAAATGATACAATATTGAATATACTACTATAATTATTATAATAATTATATTTACATTTTATAGTAAAATTATCTAATTTATGTACATATGGAAAATATTGAAAATATTATACCTATAATATAATTATACTAAATAAATTATAATTGTACATCATTATGAATGTAATCAACTTATAAGTTATAATATAAATAAATATACGAGTTTTAAAATTTTAAAAATTAATTTTTAAGTTCAAGTTTAAAGCACTTTGATCACAAGAGTTAAAAAATATACTGATTACTAAAATTGTATGTAAAATTGTGATTTATTCAACTGTTATATTAATACAGGTTTCATAACATTAAACTACATTTAGTTTTGAGTTTTTGATAATCAATAAACTATCAATACACTTTAGAGAGTATTTTCTGTGTAAATGTGTAGTATGAATCACCGCATTAATCAAATTCTATCAACACATATAATTCAATTACTAATATTTTATTATTATAAGTTATAATTTATAACATAAAGTACATACATATAATTCAAATTTCAAATAGTTATTAGTGTTCATACGATATTAGATTGAGAAAAGAAATATATTAAAAATAATTATTATTTAATATATTACTTAGGTATACTAACAGTGAGTAACGTACTACGCTTCAAAATAGATTTATAAACTCCGTAGGTAGGTACATACTCGTAATATTTATTGTATTCTATTTTTCAATTATATTATTGGCTGTTGAATAACAGGGAGTTGGTCCATCCAAATCGCACGCGAAAAATACATTTCGCCAGAATTGTGCGCCATATTTTTAACGTATATAGGTCCAAGTTACATGTCACAATTTTTTTTTCTTCAGGTTTACGTCCTATTTACATGCGATGCACCTAATCCAATAAATATTTTAAGCTAACATTTCGAGTCTCCAATAATCAAACGTAGACATTACGTTTTATTATTACAATTTCAAAACGTTATCTGGATGCCGTGACGGCGTGACATAATATAATTGTCGATGAACTTTAAGCTCATTGTTATCACATTTTTCGTTATTTATAAACATTATATAATATTAATAATATAATAATAATGACAAAATGATAAATAAGTATTGAAGCTATAATATTTTCATTTTTATTCTTGGTCCCTTATACCTTATACGTATTATTAAGTTAAAGAATTTTTAAGAATAAAAATATTTTGTACAATATATTAAGTAGGTATTTGAAAATTGGTTTGACCTATCCTGGGATAATTAGTAACAATGACATGTTTTTCAAGTCGGCATAATGATTTTCTTCGTGTTGAATATTTGAATAGAGAATAATTATTGGACTTAAATAGCATAGTAAAAACTTCATTATTATGGAATCGATGGATTTTTTGAAAACCAATACACGTGCACTTATTTGAAGTGGCTAAATCTTTCGTAGTGCATATATTATTATAATAGTTAAAACATATCATCACATATAAGTAATATATTTTCTATAATTATGCAATCATAAAATCAATGTTGTATACGGATATTTTAAGTAAAATTTTCTAACGCAATATTACCGTTTTTATGTTATGTAGGTACTTATAATACATAATAATATATATATCGCCGGTGTTTAGATTTATTTTTTCTTAAAAGTTCGACGGTACAATATTGCTTACCACTTACCAGTTGTATATTATTATTATAATTTTTGTTAATATAAAACTAATCATTTTCAAACCATGTTATTTTCAGCTTTATTATATATTTTTACCTATGTATTAATTAATACGATAAAATATCGTTTACGAATAGTTTGCGAGATAAATAATTTACTATATTAAAATACTTTGGATCTAAAACAGTTAACATGTATATTACGTATATAGAACGTAATATAATTATATTATAATATGAGCTTTTGTTAAACTATACCGTATAAGCACTGGCATTGATGATTGATCAATTATGTAGGTACATGGTTGTTATTTTATTAAAATAGCATTACCGATTAATAAAGGGGAAAAATTAGATTTGGACTTCGTTCGGCGCTTTACACGTGTATTTATTTAATTATTTATTACATGTTATATGTGTACATGATATAAATTGTTATTAATAGGAAACAAAATGCTGTTATTGTCAGGTGTGTACCCGGAGGCCAACTTTTATGGGAGGAGTGATGCGGAGTGAGGTGAATTAAATAAAAAAAAAAATAAAGGAGAATGTATTTGTTTGTGCAACGAATCGTGAACAAACAGCTATGCACATAACTGTTAAAAATAAACACAAAACTTAACTTTTCAATATGTAAAAAAAAATATTGATAAGGAATTTTTTATTTCATTGAAAATATAAGTCCACGGCTTATACATATACATTATACATATGGGAGGTCTACTTACATTATCCATTGGAATTATTAAAAAAACTACTCACTGCGAGATATCGATTCTTCTTCAGCCAAAAAATCCTGCCTGTGCCAATGCGATATTAGTCAAAGTGCCGTATTGACGTTTATTTAATACTTAAACATAAAATACAAAAATTATAATAATAGATTTTCCGTTCACGTCCGTTAAAGAACCAATACCTAATATATAATATTTGTATGACTTGTATGGGTATACAAACATTTCATTTTGATAATTTATTTTTCATTTTTTAGCTTAAATCCTCGTTTTATATGCTTTTAATATTATATTTTTAACTTCATGAATTCGTATTCATTTTCTAAGTATTAATCATGGAAGTAGTCTCATTCATTTTTATAATTTCAGATAAATAATAGATTATTGTATTTGTTATTAGTTATTAGTTTTTTTTTCATTCAATGGTAAGACACTTCAGATATTTTATGTTGTTTATAGTTGTTTACTTAGTATAGGTACTAAAGAAACACACAAGTCTTAAAATCACATAATTCTTTGAATTAAACGTTCAATCACGTTTCAAATACATACCAAATAATGATATTGCCATAAAATAAGTATAGGTCATACTACGACTTTCCAAAATATAAAATCTGTCATTTTAACAGACATTTAAAAATTATTACATCATAGTGCTTTATTTTAATAAAATGATAGCTAAATTTATCATAATATCAGTCTTGCTACTACACGTTTTGCTCTTTGTAATCGGGTTTAATAATAATTCAATATATTTTGAACTCATTAAACGGTTTAAAGTAGTAACTGGTAAGTGGTAGCAATCCATTTTGCCAATGACCATAGGACATGTTATAGTAAGAATACATTTTACATCGGTATACGAACTAATGATTTTTACCAACTTTGCCGGTTTAGAACGTACAACCCTGAAATCTCAAGTATGTCTATATTTATAACTCATAAGTTATAACTAGTGATCGGGATTTATTGCACTAAGAAGTTTCGAGCCCCAGTTATAACTTATTTAATGATCATAAAACTCATTAGTATAGGTACACCATACACGGTATTAAAGTAATATAAGTATAAAAGTATTCTATACACATCAAAATATGCTTTATAAACCGTAAGTTTATCGTACAGTAAGTTTATCGCTTTTTTGGTCTGATAAGTGGTAATGGTAAAATGACGATAATGCAAATACAGTTCTAGAATATTTAACCATCATCATATTATTATTATTGTATCTATAGAAACTGTTGAGCCGTAATGTTTTATTTAATTTTATATGGTTCTAGTGATGAAATTATCTGCTTTGAAATAAATATATTAATGCGATTAGATGAAGGACATAAACTATACAATTGTATAACAGACATTATTATAAGATCGTAATTAATTTCACACTTATTTCGAATGACATTGATTAAAGTGCTGCAGCAGTGCTAACGAACAAATGATTCTATTTCGACACCGCATCAACTACAATATAATATATATACACGAGTACACGTTTGACGTACTCTGTACTGACTGTACTCATTATCTGTTAAAACATTTGACAACCATCGAGTATTTTTTTTCTAATATACAATATGCGTATAATATATTATAAACAGCGATAAAATGCAATGCAAATATTATATCAATGCAATGTTCGAAACGAGCGATTGGGACTTGGGGAATTGTATACGATCGTATTGTTCGTTTGTCACGGACAAACAAAATATTTTATTTCTGTCCACTGCCATCAACAAGCGACAACAATAGACTAATAATTATTCTGAATTCATATGTGACGTGTCTTTGATTTTCGGTACGGCATTTTAATACCAAATATCTACGGAAGTAACTATATATACTATAGTATGTATATGATAATATTAATATCCGTCGTCATGAATCGATTCGGATAAACGCATAATATAGTGTTTAATGGTGCATATTAATTATTGTAGACGGTGTATATTATATTATAATAATATAAAACAGTCAAGGATGCCTCTAGTCGGTGATTTCGCGACGAATAACGTGCAGTGGTGTCCGTTGGACTTTTTATTTTGCCGTGTTCTCGCGTACGTGTACCTGTCCACGCGTAACCATCGGACGCGAGCGCGCAATATTAATGGGTATAGGGAAAAAATTAAACAAAAGCAATATCCAATGTGCAGAGGTAAGAGAGAAAAAAAACACGGTAGGTCAGTTGACGCGTTAAGGCAGGTACGATAGTAATAAAAATAATAATCGTTCCTATTTCTCTCTCTCCTGTACACACGAGACACGACGTGGCGCAGACAGATACAAGTATGCAACTGGTACGAATAGTGTAGGTAAAAAACTAAAAACGAGACGGACTAACTTAGGCGTGTGGACAGTTTGTGCACGACAACCGGCTGCTACGAGTGGGCACGCACACACACGTACACACACATACAAATGCGCTCGGATCACTTCGTACACTCTTTCGAGGTGTGAAATCGCGACGGGGGGGGGGCCGGACGCAGTCAGTGCGTTCGCGGCGGACGGTCGGAAATTATCGGCTCGTATCGAACGGACGAACCATGCAGAACGTCGTATATGGAACACTGCCGCGGTCGTCAGGGTCTCGGTTTACGCGGGAAAAGCGGTGCGCGGACCGCGGGGATGTTTGGCGCCGCGCCGGCCGGCTGCACTGCGGTCGCTTGCAAAACAGACGGTCACCCACGCAGATAAAGGGGCAAAAAAAAAAAAAACCGAGTTAAGAAAAACAACAAACGAGATAACACGTCCGTTCATCATTATTATTATACATGCGCAGGAAGGACGGCTATCGGTTGTTATATTACATTATTATTATTATTATTAGTTGTAGTAGGATAATAATGATAGTAATAATATTATAATAATATAACAATAATAATAATAATAATAATAATAATAATAATAATAATAATAATAACAACAACAATATAGTCGTGATTTTAATAATAATGTTATGTCATAATAACTGTATGTACAAAATGAAATGTCCGTTAACGTCCTTTTATTAGTATAAGTGTTGAAATTCAATACGTCGCCGATCGTCTTGTTAATTAAATTTTATCTCAAATTTTTTTTTTCATTTTTATTTTTTACTATACTCGTATTTTGTGTTTATCATCTTCTTCAACGTTTGTGAATGATTCACAAATGACACAACATGTATTGCCAGCCAAACTGCAACAACTCTACGTCCAAACTGAAAGATGGTAAGTCGATATGTTTCGTTACGGTTGGTTCTGGTTGTTGACCGACTACTCCATGATAGCATTTTTGTTATAATTGAAATAATTTTTTATTGGCCAACACACATTAAATTCGACTGGAAATGATATGTAGGTTACATTTTTGTGTAAACATGTATTTCTGTTTGTCATCTAGCCAATATAGAAATATTTTGTTTAATTTTATCCAATCATTGGAAATGGCAACTGTATATTTTATTATTTAATGCTTGTACTTAGTATCTACATACTTTGAAACAGTAAGCACATTTATTCTCTTGATTTTTGAATTATGTTGAAAGTTCAGTTTAATTTTTTCATGTTTGTACTTTAATATATGCTTGTATGATAAATTGGTAAATTTTTTTTGTGGTCATGTCTTTTAATTGTGTTATTACCCGCCTAAACATTTTATTTTATTTTTAAATGTAGAATATTGAGATAACATAGTCCTCTAATTTCTGTAATAATAGTTTCAATATTCTTTGTTAATTTTAAAAGAAAGGTAGAAACTCTTGGTAGTTCCTACTAAATAACTTATTAATACTTATCTATAATAGAACTATCAACATTTTTAGAGTAGAATAAGTTTAACTTCTATTGAAATTATGTTTAGCGAATAATAAGTATTTTTTTACATTTTATTGTCGTAGTTATTAGGTTTTTAGTTATTTAATAATATTTCAAATCAAATTTAGTTAGTTAGGTACTTATTGATTTAATTTTTTTCATATAGATTGTGTTTTATTTGTTTATTCATTACGTGTAGCTGTGGGTTTGGCATATTATAGATCTAGTACTCATATCTATATCTCTAAGTAATAGTAAACATTTTTATATAATACATAAGAAGTAGGTATTTCAATTTTAGATGTTTACCTATTTATGTATAATATTACATTATTAAGTATAATATAGGTATGATAATGTATCAATATATTTATCTAAAAATATGATTTTTATTTTACATTGGTAGATGTGTAAATAAATTTACATGAAGGTTTTAAATAGCTTACCGGATTAAATAATTTTACTTATAAATATTTGATTCAGTTAAATAGGTAAGTGTTGGCACATATTTTATTCGTACATTGTATAACTTGTAATGTTTTATGTGTACCTTTGATTTTTGTACATGTTATCTGTACGATTCACAATTTTAAATACCAGAGTATAATTTTAGACAATTTCAAATAGGCAACTGGACAATTTTTGTAAATCAATTTAATAATATTAGGTACCTACCTATATAGTAATTTAACTAATTTTAAATGGAGTTAAATATTTAATTGATACTTCAATAGTCTAATCTTAACAAGTTTTGAACCATATTTTATAATTTTAAGAGATAAACTTAGTAATTTTGACCTCAATCAATAACAATTAGAATAGAACTACATATAGCAATTATGTAAACAAATGTTGGAATCCTCAAACACCTATATTATTTTACTCACCAAAATTGTATTTGTATTTGAGTTACTTATATAAAATAAATGTTTTATTTGTGATATTCAATAATGAATAAATACTTATCTTACATAAAGGTATATTTATTTTTTTGTTTAATTTATATTATAATCTTAGACTAGACTCAGCTTTTTTTACAACATTTTGAATCCAAATCACTGAATATTCATAAGTATTAACATAATATGGAGTTTACTAATCCTTTTTTATAAATAAATATTGGCCAAGACATGGGTATGGCAGAATAGTCATTTAAGCTGGTGTAGACAAAATTAGACCATCGTCATCAATCATCATAGAGCGTAACCACTTAAAGCTTTACTGCACAATTATGGTACCTGCACATTTAGCTTAGCTGGGATTTGATTTTATCGATAATTTGACAAGATATGATCTTTTATACATTTAGTTTTCCTTATAAATATTTATGTCTGCATTTCCGAATTCAAATATTTAGTATGTACTTAAATCAATAAAAATGTTGTCATTAAAATATTCATATATGTACCTACTCATCATTATATTATAATTGTGGTAGAAAATATTAAGTATACCTACATACATGTGTACGAATATATGCATAAATCAAATAACCTGAGTAATATAAACTACTACAAAAATTCATTATTACTACATTTAACAACTTTTTAAGAATTAAGAACATGCAGGAAGTTTAAAAGAACCCTAAGTTACAGGGTAAAATAGAGAGTGACAATAATAAATTATCATTGAACCAATATTGGAATTTAAAAAAAACCAATGGTTATAAATAATTGAGTAATTTTGATTAAATGGACGTTTAAGATTGTATAATATGTTGTATATACTGTAAAGTGGTATCTTATATCTATCAAAATTGAGAACTATTTTAGTCTACTAATAAAAAATAAAGAATTATCAATGTTTTATTCTTTATTCAAAAAATCGTCAGGGTTTGTAATGATTTTTAGGGTAACTGAAATATTTCTGCAAAATGTGCTTGTATTGAAATTATTAGTATTTAGGGGAATTGACATACATATTGCATGAAATTTTCAAATTTTAAACATTTTTGTTTGTGGTTGCATTAATTTTGATACTACGTTTACTTAGTAGGTATTACTAAACAAATTATCATCCATTTAGGTACTTACAACATATTTATACTAAATTTAAAATTTACTAAATTATTATTTTTTCTCTAAATATTTATACTAACCAACTATCCATTTATTGTTATTTAATGTTGGTATAAGATAATAAATTTTTATGATCACATTATTCCATTATTTTCCCATTAGTATCTTATAATTATGAAAAATGTAACTAAAATTACTTGAAAATAAATTAATGAAGTAGGTACTAATAAAAAGGTTAGTATACCTATCTAATATACTTAGTTTACTTTTGTTACGAATAATCTTTTATTAAGTACTTTCCTTATTTTATTTAGTATTATACATATTACACAATTTTCGTTTGAACTGGGGAAATAAACTTTTATTAGAGTTTGGATTAATACCCAATTAGTATTGTATTTCATTAAATGTTAAAAGGCTTTACATAAAATCATTATTGAAACCTTTTAAGTATAAACACATAACAGCATATACAAATTCGTATGACATTACATAGTTTAGTTTTGAATATTTCCATTACAAATGAACTCGGAGTTTCCAACGAATCCAGATGATAATTTACGTTCTAAAATAATTATTACTCGTCTGAGGGTCTCCTGCTGAGCTTCTGGATAAACGCATACATTATGGTCGATTGCCTCTCAAGGGTGTGAACAGTAATTTATTGCGCCCTCTTTATTTCTGGAGTTTCTCCCCTTTTACCGAGGTTTTGCGGACTGAATATTGTTTCCTTACATCATACCGTTATATTGCAAACATCAGATGAAATACCTCGTATCGTTGTCGTAATATAACAATGACCTTCTGTCTAGTAATATTGGATTTTATTGCTTAGGGGCTATTAAAATTATTACGTATAATAATTTAGATGAAAGTACAATGTTTCTATATTTTTAATAAAAAAAAAAAATCGTGATAAAAGATATGATTGGACTAAGAGTTTAAACATTAATATTATGTTATTATAGTATAATATAATTTATTATTATCTCGAAAAAAACTATGATATTTCTATAGACTTAAAAAAAGTTAGTTTTGGATGATTTTCTTAAATCCTTTATCGGAAAGTCATTTGGGTTGTTTTATGTCTAAGCATGTCAGGTGATGCTGAACTCTTCAACAATAAATATTTTGTTTATGTTACATAAATAAAACTAAAATTATTATGACGTTGTTATTGTGAATAAAGTACATATAATATTTTTTTTGAGACGTTCAGTTACATTTATTCATTTTGATAATAATTGTCGGTTTATGGAGCCATGGTTTTATAAAAATTAAAAACTCATTGTAATAAAACATTTACTTTAACTTTTGTACGTATACAATTTTTTACTTTTTCTTAAACAATTTATTAATAAGATTTATCTGGTACAATTTTAGAAATATTTATGATTTTTCACATCGTTTAACAATGCTGTCAATTAGACCTTATAGGTTTTCAATATACCTAACCTTATAGGATATTAGAATTGTATTTCTAATTAAAATTTAATATTGTTATATTTAGAGCACTATCCTTTTTCAATAATTATTAATCAATTATTATATATTGTTATTTAACTTCGGTTTTATGGTTATGAGTAGGTATGATTTTATCCAAAATACATCACGTTGATTAATTTTAACTGTTGTATGTTTAAAATTGTATATCTCTAATATTTATATCCTATTAAATGTTATTATGTATTCCATACTCTTAAGCTTAAATTCTCAGCAAATAACTGTTTTACTACGTATTTGTAATTTATATTAATATAACATTAAAACATTTTTATGTCCATTTTATAAATCATATTCAGATTACCACGTAATTATTTTCACAATATGTGCAAACTTATACGAAGTAAAATTATTGAATGTGTGTATTTTATCTTAATTTTATTTATTCGAATCATTTATAACACTTGCTGTATAATACTCCGATGTCAAGCTATTCATTATAAATAATTGAATTGAATTTGGAACTGTACATTTATTAAAATTTTTTTAGTTTTGTGTCATAAAATACAATTCAGCTGTTTATAGTAAAGAAGTTCTCCGAAATATTCTCTGAAAATAAATATTTCTATATAGGTATGGATTAAAATATTATACAAGACAAGAAAAAAACAAGATTATTACGAAGCATAAATTAATAGTGATCTTTTATGAAAAAAGTTAATTATGCTTAATAAATTTAAAAGTAGTAACTATTGTTGAATTTTGGTCTGGCGTTATTATTTTAGTAGTGTGTTTTTCCATTTCAACTTAACCAAGAACCCGCTATCCTGACATTAAGTGTTGTATCTAATTAAAATTAAATTATTGTAAAATGTTTAAATTCAGTATAAAAAAAATTAATAATAATAGACTTCAGCCATTGTATTTTGTCATAATGTTAGAAGTTTATTACTAAGTAATTATTGCATAGTTGTAAGTTTCAATTAGTTGTTTTAATGTTCTATATTATATCTTTTAATTATGGAACATTTTAACATTTTAAATTAACGTAGTAATGTAATTAAAATAAAGTATATTAATTAGTTTGCTTGGGTCTTAATTGAATAAGCATAAATTGCTGCATTATATAAAAATATTGGTTATTATCATTTATACATAGGATTTTACAATAATGTCTATTTTTACTACACTGAGTTAATAATATTAAAATATATAAATATATTGAATGAGGAACTATATTATAGAATGAAACCATACTTTAAAGTTCATTTTCGAATTTTCCATTAATCTTAATACATCTACAATAATAATAAAATCTGACAGCAAGTGCCAGTTAAAAAATAAAAAAAATAACGTTTTATGTTTTCGGATGATTCAAGCCTTGCTTTGGATTATTTTATTTTATATTTCTTATTAAATGTTCATATTCAATTTTGAAATAATTATATAATATGTACCTACCAATATCTAATTTGTCGATGCTAAATGAGCTATAATAAGTGTACATTTTTTAGAAATCACTGCACTGAATATTGTCTTAAAACTTATATTTTTATAATATTGATAGTATTCATTTTTATCATTTTTTTATACTATGCATAAATATATTATATACTTATGTCTAGTTCTTTAGTACAGTGCCTCTAATATTTGATATATTTAATTACATCGTCTATCGCTTGAAACTTCAAAGGAACCTTTTACAAGTTTCTTGGAATTTAAAATTGTTTTTAGTAGTCCTTGAATCTTTTGTTGTATTTGTAATGTTATACTGTACGGTGCAGTATTGAGCGTTGGTATAATATTTTGATAGCTGCAGTTATTTATAGGATTTATTTACAATGAGTGATTTTCATTGAGAACAAGATTTTAAGTAAATTGTATATATTATTACATTTAACATGATTGTAAGGATTACATACAAGCATTACATCAGATTTCATATCATAATCGGCATAATCAATACACAATTTCAGGTTGATAATTTAGACTACATACTAAATTAATTTATTATGTTTTATACAGGGTTTCGTTAAATCATTTATAATTTGCATGTACGTGCAAGTACTATAATAATACGAACTATTGTGTCAGTTCGATTATGGTAATATTAGTCAGTTTTAATTAACCTTATTTTTAATAATTGCACATGATAGTCTATCATCTCGTGTCATGCAATTTCCTCTTTTAGTAGGAAATTGAATTAGGTTTGACTAACCAGCATTTCGTTTAATGTACTATGTATACTGCTAACTCATGTTATTTAATCACCTATAAGTAAGTAGCATTTAAAATACAGTAAGTGACACATGGATAAATTAGTAACTTGATTTCGGATGTATTTTATAATAATTGTGTGTATAGTTTTTTAATTTTTAAATTCTAATAACTAATAAATAAATATTAATAAGATAGGTATATTTATTATTTTACCTATTTAGATCTTTAAAGAAGGACCAAATTACTATTACAGTTTGTTTGTAAAATGTTCAAGTAAATTTATTGTTTTAACAATTTATTGTAAAATTAAGGAGGTATAGAAATTTAAGAACATTAAATATCTTTAAATATAAAAAGTGATTATTTTTCTGAGTAGAAAAATAATGTGAGGCTAATCAAAGGTTTTAGTGTTAGTGGTAGTTAGTGTAAATGATGTGAAGGACTTTTAATGCTTGGTAACTCAACTATTCACGAATATCCATGATAAATTTGCTTCTCTTTTAGCGTTTCTTTAAAATTATTTTAGGTCAAATAAGTATTGTTCTTTAATTATATTTAAGACTTTTTTTTATTTTAAAATAAGTGCCTATATTATGTAAATAATTAGTAAATGCTCATAATTGATAAATTCTTTGAAATACCTATATGAAAATAAAAAGGTATTCTGCAACTTATAGCAGATTCATGAATCCTTTTTAAATTTTTTTTTAAAACTGAAGTTTTCAGATTAATTGTAATTTTATTGGTTAATATTGTTGTACATATTTGCAAATTTCATTATCATTTTTGGTCCTTAGAATGTGTACTTTAATTATATTTTAGAATAAGTTTAGATTTTTTGTATTTTTCTGTGTGGATATATATAGTATATTTTTTATATTTATTTACTTTTAATTTTATTCAATTCAATTTCTGATTTTTATATCTTATTCATTTAGGAAATTATTTAACCTACTAGATATATATATATATGCTGTGGCGTTATGATAAATAACTTTACTTTTAATGTTTGAAAGGTGAAACATTTCAAATAATACTTTGAAGACCCCAAATCATACAGTATATTAAATTTGAACATCAAGGGTGGTTATTTCGTGTTGCAATTTGTTCGTGACCGTTTTCGGACAACCTCGTAATTGAATTTCGCACAATCCGACTGAGGGTGGACAATATAACGTGTCGGGACGTTTTTCTAGGTAACTTAATCCCATCATTCGCTTTCTCTTGAATTTGTAGTGTAGGTAATTGTTTTTGTATAGAAAAACTTGAGTAGAGAAACAAAAAAACCGAGTACTTCCAAGTACTACAAAAGTTGGACATACTAATAAAATTCGTTTTTGATCATTTCATTTCTACAAATAAAACTTTTCAATTCCAATTAAACGTTACCATGTGATTGGCTCGTTTGTTTCATTGCTGAATGTTCTGAATAATTAATATTTTGAAGGCATATGGTTAGGGAAATCCTCCGTTCGAGGTCCCTTGTGTGTGGTTTCTTCCGGTGGAAAATTGATCCTGTGCGCCCATCTTCGACTGTTTTTATATTGCCAGGGAATAGTGCTCGCCTGAATTTAAATTAGAAATTAATGTTGGAGAGCAAATGAAAACTATTTTAGGATTCTGTGTAACCTTTTATGTAGGTCATATTTATTAAGGGATGCAAAATGGGAAAACCTAGAGGGGAGTTTATGTTATTTCATATGATACGAATCTAAACCATTTACTTAATAGGTTCGGTCTTTAACATTTGATGTACCCATACTTATTGTATTATTTCGATTTATGTTTTAACTTAAAGTTTATTGTTTATATTTTTATTATTCAGTTTAGGTATTTTTAGTTAAACCAAAATGCGTATAATTATAGCTACTGTGTTTACTTTTATTTTTATATTTTATTTTACTTAAGAAATTAACGCTATCTATACTGACGGTCAATTTTAGCACCTATTTAGACATGTTAGTTAAAATATTACTTTATATCTAATGAATTAGTTATTATTTAACAAAGCTTCTGTATTTATTAGTTGTTTATAAATTACTTAGTCTACGTTGAAAGTTAATTTTATTGTGAATTTTTTTTATGTAAAATATAATGTATTAATGCGGATCTATGAATATAGAGAAAAAATAAAATTAGAAGATAATTCGATATTTTGTATGAATTTTAGTGTTTATAGTTGGTATTATTTAAATTTAATTGTTTAGTATACTTTTATTTTATGTATTGCATACATTTTTTTTAAACGCTTACTAACATTGTTTGGCAATTTAAAATATGCTATTCGTTTGAATATTACTAATTTAATATAGAAGGTTAATATTTTTGATTCAAACAAGATTTAATGCTTATATCTATATTAAATCCCTCACGTCATAAGTACTACTGTTGGGTAGTTCCTTTAATCATGTAAACTCAAGTCAATAACTTAATTTAACCGCATATATGCTTATTGTAAATCACCCTTACAGATTGTATATTTTATAAATAAATGTTAAAAAATAAAAAATAAAATAAAAATATCTATATTGAAGATTTATTATTGAACTTCGGAACGTATTTATTGGATTGAAGTTGAAAGTAAATTTGGTATTGGTTGACTAATGCAACAATACAAATTAGTTTATTATTTACCCTTTGTTATAAAAGAGCCATATCGTCTAATCTAAATTATACTATACACATACACGTACACACACATATATTATATATAAAAATAGATTTGTGTCCAGCTAAAATAGGGTAGGTTTTGATGTATAGTGGGCCCATATAATAATAATTATTACAATTAATTATGACCACTTCGATGCAATGGAAGGGAAGTTGAAATGTAGTAGTTGATGTTGCAATGACCCTTTATGTGCCAGATGGTGAATATTGTTTTGGGAGTAGTGAGTGAGAGTGAGTGAAGGAGAGACCCCTATCCATATCCCCTTTTTGATTTTGACAAGGATTTTGCTGTCAAGCATGGTTAACGTAAGATCGGAATCCAGATTTATGTGCTGAGGGAAAACTTTAAATTATATACCATTTTATATGGTTGCTCACAGCACACAAAAATCCTTAAGACAGAACCTATGTGTTTTTCTTACGCTACAACTTCAAATAAGTACTCTTTTTTTTAACAAGTTCTTTATGTACGGAAGTATATATATTTTTTTAAATATACAAATATAATTCTACTAAAAATTAATATTATTTTTCATTGATCATATGAAAAATATTACGTTTTAATTTACAGAATAATGTTTTTCACTAAAATGGAAATTATATTATTTATTAGAATAATTAAATTAATAAATAATCAAAATTAAATCGTAATGTGAATCACTCAAAATAGCATACAGCATGAACAAATATTATTTACCAAAAACGTAATTCTAAATTTTTTGTTTTTATTTAAGATTTGTAACTTTAGACTATTTAGTTAGATAGTTTTAGTTATTTTAACAATAAAACCCTGGCATCTCAGTAAATTATTTAAATACTTTTTAATATAAATTATACCTGTTATCAGGAAACGAAATATGAATGTTTATAGAACTTAATAATATTCTTTCAGAATTCATAGCATATATAAATCTTCATGTATCTACATATCTATATTTTTGTATCTGTATGAATTGGATTAGTTTATCCCAGTGTTTATAATATGAACGATGATGATTATTCAATTTAAAATAAAATAACATTTGAAATTCATATTTTCTTGGGTAACTAATATTAAATACATAAATTATTAATATTTATACTTTAATTTATTTTTATGAATAATTCAGTTTTTGTTTATAGTATTTATTTTACTAAAATATTTTGTAAGGTAGTACTAGATAAAAATATTACAATTTATTTTCTGAACAATAATATCGTATTATGGTGAGCGGCGACACTGGAGGACATGAGCTGACAGCTTGCCAGTTGCCAGTTGCTACTGAATTTAGTTAGTGGTTCTCTTTTCTCGTGACCCGTTGGCCATTGGTATCGTTATGTGTATGGTTTATCGTGTAAAATTTAATATTGAAATGTATACTTATTATACTTGCATATAATTATTATAGTGTAGTTTTTTTCGTATGAAATATGTTTTTATATTTCACCAAGTGTATTCTTTAATATAATATCTATTTCAATTTTTGAATTAAAATAATTTTTATCCTGTGTACAATGACCACAATAATTTGATATTTCTAAAATTTATTTTATATTTTTGATAAATCTTCGACATTAGGTAAATAATTTAATTCTTTTTTAATGCTTTTAATAATAGATATAATTGTATTAAACGTAAAAATTAATGTTGATTGGATTTATTTCAATTCTATTTATCTGAGCAACCATGTAGGTATAAAATGTACAATGTACATATACGACACTATTTACATATATTTACCTACCAAATACTTCAGTGTAGTGGACGCTTATTTTAATTTTATAGATTGCTATAAATAGTGTTGAACTTGCCTTATTAAAAGCTAACTAATCTCTAACATCATAATATTTTCATTACGATGTTAAAGCAATATTATTTTTATGTCTTATTCGTATTTTATTATTTTAGGAGTTACCATGAGAGAAAAGAAGAGTGGTGCTTTAAGCAAAGTTCAAAAAATTAAAAAACGCCTGAGCCATAGTTTTGGGCGACTCTGTAAGTATTAAATTATTTTTTATCATTCTATATAGTATTTACGAATTCCAAATCTAGTTCTAAAGATATGCATATTTATGTTTAAATATTAAATGCTGTTGAATCAATTAAATAATCACTAGAATTAGATTTATCGGATTGACCGATGTTGATATAATGACATTTGAATGGTAGTACGTAAAAGTGGGGATGTTGATTGTTTTACTTCTACGGTTACCTGTGCTGTTTTAGAGTTGTATTTCTATCTTTGAATACCTACGCGATTCATCGGCCTACGGGTTCTGCGAACTTCTGACGTGTTTCTTTTCTTTGTGAACAAAAAATAAAACGAATAAATATAATAAGTACATTTTAAATATACTAATTTATTATATTTTACATCATTGTAAGTTAATTTCGAGTATAGGTAGGTAGTAGGTACGCTATATATAATGGCTTTTAGTGTTTATACCTTTTTTTAAATACTCACCCATCAACTTCATTCTAAAATATTTTAATTTATAAGTTCCATGAGTTCCCATTTCCTTTAAATATGAATTTCATAGTAATTGTGTTGTCTAATATTTTTTCAGTAATAAACTAATAGTTTGTTGTTTGAGTATTATAAAAACATTAATATAGTTAATCGTTCTATGTTTTCTAATGGCATTCATACATTATAATCAACAAACATTTTTTAGCTTGGATATTTGGACAGTTAAAATGGATTTCTCATACATTGTTTTCTAATTCCTATTAAATGTTTTATTATATATTTTCTCAATTACTTTTAATATTATGTATAAATAAAATACCAACTGTAACTTTGAATAGAATTCTTTCGAAAAAGTTATAATTTAATAAATTTGGTACCTATATTAGATTTTGAATCAACTTTTCAACTTTTAACACACGTGTGTATTGTTGTATTATTTAATTTGCAATATATTTCTTCTATTATTTATCCATGAATAATTGTATAATATATAACATTTTGTTAAACAGTAGCTCCTCCTGATATTTTAATATTTTAACTTTTATTTTCATTTATATTATCTTATTGTTGTATCATATTATATTCTTTATTGTGTTTGTGGTTATAAAAGACGACAGATCAAAGCGTAGGTTTGGTCTACTCTATTATTGATTTGTTATTTTCTATTTGTAATTTAATTTTGGGTTATATGGTAAAAATGTGTTATACAATATCTACCGGTTTTAATAATAATGATAAGGTCAAACAAGTAGGCAATGTGCTAGGCTTAAAATTTTGCATCAATGTCCTAGTCATCAAAGTATACGCCTAAAAATTAATACTGTATATTATATTTATGAAATTGTGTAATAACAAGAAGTTAGTCGCTATGTAATTTTTGGTTGTAGCTGAAATTACGTAAATATTTCAGTCTTGATCATTTGATAATATAAAATATTTATTTTTATTATTTTTCCAATCAATTTTTCATATAGTTTTACAATTAATGTTATCGTCAAATATAAATAGCTGTTGAAAGTCCCATTAGGTATTAATTCTAAAATTTCATTAGTCAATAATTATTAATGTTGTCCAATAGTTTTATCATTAGAAAATCAATTATATGCTAAATCCAGTTTAATATTATGCTTAAAAATATTTGTAGGTCTAAAATTCTACTATATGACTAGAATATAATACTCTTGCATTTAATTTTTATACATAGTTGAACAAGTATGGTAAAGTTTCTTTTTTATTGAAAACATTAAGTATTACATCCTTTTAATTTATACAATAGTAATTTTAATTAATTTGAGCTTCCCTGCTTATTAATCCCCCATGTACTTTGTAAATTCTACTATTTCATAGGGGACCTTTTTATTAGTGGAATTAGGTAGGTTTATTTGGTTCTATATTAGTATTACCACTTGCATTTTACGTTATCATTTAAATTTGATATAGTTACTTCAATTATAAAATTTTCGGTAAAACAAAAATAATGTCACAATCTTTATAATTTATTCGTTATGACATGCGACTCATTCTTAACTTCCGCATGGATTATGGTGTTTGTATGTTGACACATTGTACACTCCCATATACAATTACAACAGAATAATGTAAGACAATCGGAATCTAGTCGTCTTTTTTACATTGATATTCTGATCTGCATATTAAAATTGAAGACATTAGTAAAAACTAATAATAATACTGAAGACAAATGTAAGCTGTAAAATAGTTTTTATACATTTTGTAAAAACAAATGAAATGTTTTAGGTAATTATATAAAGCTTATTCTATTATTAAGATCTTAAAACCTACAATATAGTCGTTGTTGAGATTAAATAAATATTTTATCAGCAAGACAATGAATCGCCTAGAGGCCCACTGTCTCATGTTTGCCTTGGCCGTTAGACGTCTGGCGGATGATTCATCTTGTGCATAATATACAGGAGTGCTAAACATGTACGGTTTATAGTAGTATTTACGTAAATCGTAAGATACCTACATCGCTACATAAATACATTTTTTTAAACAATTGTGTGCATAGATACAATTATATACGAATGACATTTACTTAATCCAATATAAACTTTATAACTGGGTATAATTTTTATAAAATATAGAATCTATATTGTATAGATATCTGATATTCTACAATGTAACAAAATATTTGATTAAATATTGCTTTACAGCAACTTCAAATAATTATAAAAAATATTGCACATATTATCTTAAATTTGAGAAAATTTAGTCTTTTATGGATCTGAATTTAAAATTAAAATATTGAAACAATAATAAATTATATTTTGTTAACGCTAAACAATTTTAGGTACAACACTTTAATACTCTATGAAATATTAACGATTTTTTTTTTTTTTTGTAATGGTTTTGGTATTAACTTATTATTATATTATACAGTGTTTTTTATACTGTGTGTCTGTGTATGTATGTTCACCTCTTTAATACGTCTATATATTTTTTTACATTTATGGTTTAGTAATTAGTGTAGGTAAACACTATACAAACCCACGAAGAATATAATATACTCTTTATTCTTGATGATATATAACTATAAACCCATTTTCCCAATTATTTTAGTAATTATTTAAGAAGCTAAACTTTTTTGTATTATTTTCAAATGCATATACTTGTTAGTTGTAAAATATGAACATTGATAATGATTAATGATATACTTGTGAACAGTGAAAAACAGGAATTGTTATCTTTTCCATTTATTATATCTATTTAGTATTTGGTCGTTTGTGATAAATAAGTCAAGTTCAACTATAGGATGTAGAATAGAAAGAAGAATACGACTAAATATAAAATGCGGCTGTTATACGTGCACTGAGTTCCGGAAAACAGTTCCGACCCTAATTGTCATTCGACGCGCATGTGTACTGTTTCCAGTACATGTGTAGATCATAAAACCAAACCAATAATACGCCCAAGTCCCAACGTCTGCACTGCATAAAATCACGTATGTATTCTAGAAAAAGAATAATATCTCACTTACTTGCCATGTGTTACAAAGTATTTAAAAATATTATTTAACTATCAACAATATAGATTGTTGATTTTATTTTACGTGGACCGTAATTAATATACTTACACTTGTATGTTATATATTATTAAAAAAGTGAATATAATTTGAAATTACTAGTTTAGGTTTACCTCAAGCCCTTAACCCTTCTTCTCAACTGACAAGTGTGCTGACTTTAAAAGCGTTGGTATTTGTCTTTGAATAAGTTAACCCCGTTTGCTCGAGGGAGATAAACTTGTCGCTTAAGATCTTTTCAGAGGGGATATCTTTATTCTAAAAGTCTCTTTATGTGAAGGAATATCCTTCTAAACACCTGTTTCCTAGGTCAATTGAATTCTGTCATGAATTTTACTTTTCTTTTGTGGATACTTTTTTTAGTATTGAAATAAAATAAAAAGCCTTAATAAATGATTTAGTAAACTGGAACGTATAATGTATTTCAATTAGATCAGTGTATAAACTATTAAATAATATTATATTTTAATAAACAAGTATTTTTTTTATAAATAAGTTCATGTGTAGATAATATTTATGTATATGTATAATAATTATATACATTTTAGGTAGTACACTTTATTATCTACATACCTACCTATATAAATATATAAAAATATTCTTATAAATTCGATATTTTTGTAATCCAATTGTATAGTGATATTAATTTTAAATCTTTGCACAATGTTTCAATTAAAATTGAACCATATAATAATCAAATACATCAATTATCTTACGTTTTAATTTGATGGAAGATAACTGATATAGGTACTTATACAAATATCAGAACATTATTTTTTTCCCTTGTCTTTTCATGTCCTATTTATCCCGTAAATTCTTGTATTCAATTGCTGTTTTTATAGACTATTAAGTTTACTAAACGTTAAGAAAATGTCTATACAACTTTATAAAATATCATTTTTTGCTTTCGTTATTACTATATCTAATAGATAATGAATATTATTTTATAAATATAAGAATACAAATGAGTAATGGTTATTCAGTTTAAGGTTTGATTTAAGAAAATGATTGCAGGAATAATATATAGTCTTTAAAATATACGTTTATTATTACGTGAATTTGTAATAATATTTTATAAACACGTTTTTAAAAGTCTGGAATTAAACCAAATGTCTGAATCTTTGCTATCATA
This sequence comes from Chaitophorus viminalis, assembly GCA_025469195.1. Lineage (NCBI taxonomy): Eukaryota > Metazoa > Arthropoda > Insecta > Hemiptera > Aphididae > Chaitophorus > Chaitophorus viminalis. The sequence continues at coordinate 197,917 of JAIPRK010000014.1, read as the reverse complement.
TAAGCTATTTGTAATATTGAGGAGATTATCGAGTGACATATTTGCCGAATATATCTATTGTCTGGGCTTTTGTTATATCCAATGATTTATGCCGAATTGCTACAGGAATGAAAATAATACAATAGGGGCATAAGTAAACACTAGGATTATCCTTCTGCATTGAACATAATACAAGCATGATACGTCTATATATCATGCGTAGATATTCTTAGATATGTACTATATTTTTGATCAATAATGTCTATTTCTTCTTGTATAACAGTGCAGTGTATTATCATTTTATCGTGATATAAAGAAAATATATTTTGTGCAATTTAACTTGATAAAAATGATAAAAATAAAAACAATAATTATAAAATTCATCTGTTGTGATATTTTGTTATAATATAGCTGGTATATATAGATATTAGATAATATTATATTAAATTTCTTTATGGATTATGATTTATTATTATATACTTCATTAAAACTTGAATATTTGCATGTTTATAGAACACAATCGTCTATATTCTTGTATCTATTAGTACATCTGTGCCATGTACATTTAAGTGTGAAGTTACCGAAATAAGATTTATTATGGCTAATTTATTTTCAGAAGATTTAATCGGTGTAAAGTAGCGTCTTGTTAGGATCCACTTTCAATCATGCCGTCCAAACCTATAATCACCTTAATTTATGTTTTATTGAATAAATGAGTATAGATTGTATAATATATATCCTTGTTTGTTCATATTAAAAATTAAAAAAGATTTAGGTAATCGAATTGAAAAGAAATAACTAGTTATACTTTAGTACAAACAATGAATAGGTTTAAAATACATATAGGATGGTATGAATTAAATTTAATGTTAATAATTTGCAATTTATATTTGAATTTATGAAAACTGGATGTATAATCATTTATCACCGTAATACCGCAAATCTATCAATTATTTATGTTGTTTCTTTTCGTAATACTTTTAAATGTTAAAGGATTTCTGTTAGTTTCCTAAATATTTTAGTTTTATTAAATTCTTAATCGTTAAAGGATGTGTATGCGATTCTTGAAGTACTCGTTATATTTTAAAACGTCATTATAGAGAACATAAAATAATATGGTTTTTGGGCTGCATTTAGAATTTAAAATATGATGTTGTTAAAATGTATTATCATTGTTACTAGGATACTTTATTTACAATCTACACTTACATTTTATTTCATTTATACATGGAGTATATATCTATAATCGATAATGTTTGTTTTTATGTGTTTTGTCGTTGATTGATCAATTTAAAAATGTTTTAATTCTGATTAAATTCCAAATCTGGTCGTCTGGTTATTAAATAAATCACATCATCACACAATTATCACAATTCACAATTTTACAGTTTTAAATTACATGTAATTGTACTCCATTCGATAATATTGTATGAACCGTATTAATTGTATATATGTGTCACAGCTGTACTGCAGGTGGTTCTATAGAGTCATTATTAAAAAACACCTCGAATTCTAGGGTGTATGTGTACATTATATTTTGTATTGATCGCTTTCATTATTCGTTTTTAATGTCACCACGAATCCATGACCAATATAGTTGTAATTATTATTATTTTTTACAGTTTTCAGAATATTAATCTTATAATAATAATAATATCATTGAATTGGTCTTCAAAAGTTATACGAAAGTTATAACCTTAGAAAGTTGTAATTTTTATGGAAAGTGGTTGTACTAGACTATAGTATTGTGAAATTATATTTTGGTTTATAGTTAGTTAAATTAAACAAGAAAATATAAGTATTCTAAGTAAGATAAGATTCTATTATAAGTAAGAATTCTACTTTTATTTATACTTTTATTTAATTTACAGTTGTAAATTATTAATATTGTTACCATTTTTATTTTTTCACAGGATGAAGAAAACCTTCCCTATAGTAATTTTCATTTAACTTGTGGTGTAAAGCTTAATATTGTATTACCGAATTCCTAAAATTATGTGTATGAGGTGCTCATTTTTCAGATACTTCAACTATGCTCTTGCTTCATTATAAATTAAAACTATTCAAAATCATTATGAAACACTGGATCATTGTTAACAGTGTGTAGCTTATAGTTTATTTGTAGTTTTAAACTCATCGTTCTTAGATGGTTTAACTTATGTGTAATATATAACTTACTATAAACAGTAAAATTAAAATTCTGACTTCAAAACAATCTTTAATTTAATTTGAATTGAATAGTTATTCATAGCTCAAGAACTTAACTTATCCTAAATTAAATTAAATAAAACTATGTTCTAAAAATGCTTTTATTTCGTGTTTTTATTGCGTTAATATTTTTTTTTTTTTTGTTAATATTTTAAAATGATAAAATATACTATCTTTACATGTATATTATCTCTACTTTCTATAGCTCAATAAGCATCTGTGAAAATAGTAAATATGTTATACAAGTATTACGAGATTAATTCACCGAATAGTAACATGTATAGCTTAAAAGTAGAGAAAAAAGAGAGGATTGATAACAAAAAAAGAATGAAAATTAGAAATCGAATGTTTTTAAAGCCGATCTCTACACCATATTTTTTTTGGTTGCCAGTGAGGATTTTCAGGTAGTGACAAGGTATTGATATTTCTGATGAGTGTGTTTTCCTGATTACCTAGACGTGAGAAGATTCGCTTGTGATTGCGTTTACTTAAAAACATTTTATCGTAACATAATATTGGACATTGCAGTGATTAATTGTCTACCAATAACTCTTGTTTAGGTTCTCCGTTCACTAGTACTGGGATAGATGATCATAATATATTGCAACACTCAACTAATTCAGCTTCAAAAACAAATCATATTCAAGTTATAATTGTGTCAAATATTGAAGTATTTAAAAAAATATATAGCCTCTAATACATTTTTCATTGATGATTTGTTTATTTACGTAAAAACATAAAAGTTTGTTTATTTTTTAATTGGAATGGTTTTAATGATATTGAGTATAGAGTTTTTTTTTAAAATTTTATTTTTTCATTACTTCATTAGCAATGTTTTGTTTTGTTTTTTGGATAAATAATAAATAATAGCTTAATTACGTTTATATTTATTGGTCATCGTGTTTTTCATTCTAAACTGAATAATGATATATCTATTCTATCCTACAAACTTAATAATTAATGTATTTTATACTTGAATAAAATATATTTGTATTATTGAGAATTATATGTAGTAGCTTCTGGAAATATTTTTGAATTTTCTTTTTTTCTACAAACCACTTGGTTTCTGAGTCACATGGGTGATATTGGAAACATGTGGTTTTTATTAGCTTTTTTCTGTACAGGTATTTTTATCTTTTACCTTTGTGTATATGTTATATAATATATTCTATTATAGTTCTTTATTATACAAAAAATTACCACGAATTTTGTATGAATGCAATGTAGTTTAATATTATTTTCATTTTGATAATGAATTTCCTGAATTCTCTTCCCCATTATTAATTGATTTAGATTTAAAGTTGGATTATTAGCATTTATATATTTTAGTTATTTTATTCTAATATATTATTTTAATAGGTTTATTGTTAATATGTTGAAACATTTTTGATTTCTTGGTAAAAATGATAGCTTATGTATTCGCTGCCTATACAATTATACATTTAATAATGTACCTATCTAGTGTTCAGTGTTCAGAAATATTGTTTTACTTACATTTATATTACTTAATATATTTTGATATGGATGTTTATTATTTAGATATATATTCGTTTTTCTTAATTTATATTAATTCATACATTTCTAAGAGTGTTCCTCAATGACTCAATGTATTATATTTATAATAAAAATATTAAGTTAGGTTTACGATTCCTTCTAATATTCTGTACCGTGTACATATTTCAATAAAAAATAATTTCTGAAAAGTTTTTTATTTAATTCATTCTTTAATGAAGACAGTTTTATTTCTTTATGAAAATGCATATTATCATTGTTATTTGCGTTTGAACCCAATGTTTATCATCATCAATTTATATGTTGACCCTATTGACGTTTTTATTTTCTTCTTTTTACTACCTTCCGAAATCGAAGTTCTTTCATTAGCTTTCAAATTCCCTTATGTTTCCAAAATAATGAACATACAGTAATAAATTACTCTTGTCTTCTTTTGTATGTCAAAGTACAAATTGAATGTCGTCGTTTGTTCCTTAGATATACTGGGGGTTTTCCATACCTAATGATATGCTATTGTTTCCACATTTATTTTATTTTTTCCTCTTATCCTGTGTGGTTTATAGTGTATACCGTTATTTTTTTATCATACAGCTGATTATTTACGGAGGACTAAATGGTCACGTTTTTGTATACTTTTATACAAAGGACATTGAGTTGTGACGCATAAAAGGCGATTTAATCCTGCGTTTTATCTCATACTACATTATTTGCCACAAAATTAACCGGCGATATACTGTACAGTGTAGTAATAATGCAAAACAAATGGTTTTCATGTGGTAATTCAATTTTACATTCATAAATTATAAAAAAAAAATATTATCTACAACATTAATGTGTTAATATCACTCATATGACAACCCTTGTTGAAATCAAAGAAAAACAATTATTTGCATTTGTTTAACTGAAATTATTAAATGATGAGTTGTTTTCGTTTACGTGACTGTCGTAAAATTAAATAGTTTAAAATTGTATCAATGAAATCATAGTTTTGGACATCCCCAAGCATTAATTGATCCACTCACATAAATCGTCATAGATTCAATTAATTTTAAAATGTCATTCCTAACTGTCATACATTTCTTTATACTGTATCGTTAAATGTAAATGGTTTTGTTATGGCATAATAAGTATTACATCTTATTAGGTTTAGATTTTTAAATTATGTAGTTTTTCTAGTTACCCTGTGTGTACTCTTAAATTGTGAACAAATTAAGATTATAATCTTAATTTGTTCATAAATGCAGTGAAATATTTCTTAAAAAATATTTATAATATATATACAAGTACAGTTTATGATGAAGTAAATATTTATATTATTTATTTATGTTACCCATCATATTTATTTGTATTTTTTTAGTAACACGGTACTTTATGGTACTAAATAATCATCTTTAATCGATTAAAATTATATGAAATGTAATTTTATCGATTAGTGTAATTTGGTTTATAAGTAAGAATCCGAAGTCTTTTATAACGTGTTATTATTGAGTTCTTAAAATTAACGTTCTTTAAATTAACGTAAAAATAAAATAAAAAACTTTGACTATAAATTGCAATACAAAGACTGAGATAGAAAAGACTTTATAAATACAGAATACATATATATATATATATATATATATATATATATATATATATATAACATACCTTTGCTGAAATAACCCATATTGTATATTGCTTTGGATACAATATAAGAAGACGTTATCTCTTACATGCAATTAATTAGAAACGATTGGAAAATGAGATATTATCCGATGAAACTTATCTCGCCCCTTGAATAATCCTATAAGAACAGCTAATCTAACTTATAAATCACCATCATACTATAGGCGCCTTTGGTTCTGCAGTCTGTAATATTTCAGTCAATGTTTTGCTATGTTTTCTTTCCGCTTTTTTGAAGTTCTTTTTCGATACTATTACATTTTATAAATTACTACGGCACTATTGTCCATCTGTTCTTCACTTCGATACAAAATCAAACATTTTTGGGATTTCTGTGCATGAAATGATTAAAAACATAATATATTGTTTTAAAACATGTAATGGTATGTGATAGGTTGACACATTTTAATTTGTATTGAATAAAAAAAAAGTAAAAATACACTGTTTTATCTGTAATTTATTAAATTAAGATTGAACGATTTTTTTTCATTCTAGTTATATCATTCTTTTTAACTTATTCATACTTAATCAATCTTTCCTTTGAATATTTTTTTAAGCTCTATGCGATTTATCATCGATTTTGGTTTGTACGTATAAATTCGTATGCATTTACAACCCATATCAGTCATATAATTTAATGTATATACTCAAAGATTCTTTGAGTTTTAGAAGTTTTATACTCAATAAAACCTGTATTTTGTTGATCTTTTAAAATTCAGGTAATGCTACATTAATTTAAAATTACGAAAACTAATCCTATTTTTTATCTTTTGAAACAATCAGTGTCACAGTTCTTCAAATTATTTAAATATAGGCATTTTTCATACATGCATTGTGATTTTATCATGTAAAACATTTGTTTAAATGGACTGAAAAATATTACTCGTATCTTTTCCGGGTCCTATAAATTACATTTCTCATCTGGAATAGTTTTGTTTATGTGCTTTTCTGTTGGAAGCGTTGGTGAAAAAAGTTCCCAATCGCATTGCAATAAATTTGTTATACAACTTGCATTCTCTTCTCCAGGGAAAACTAGGTTGGACTAAAAGATATACAAAACCTACAATATTTCCTTGTGCTTGTCACTGAAAACTATGTCATTTCCATTTCAATTTTATAAAAATAATATTTAATGATTAATGATTCTAGTTGATAACTTATGAAAATAATATTCGTAGTAAATGAAAGAAAATATGAACTTTTGTTTTATTTGAATAAAATACAACGAATTTAGTAAAATTTGTATTTTAAATGTAAAATAATCTCTGTACAAATGCAACTTATTACTTTGTTAGTTACTACCTTTCTCTGTGTGTAATTATTATTTTTTTATTGACCTTAAAATTGTTCTTGAATTTTTAATAATAATATTTTTTTGACATCCAATTGACATCCAATTTATTTTATATATTGCATTATAACATGATTTGTGACATAGGTTGTGTTATAATAAGAATAATACTATTTAATTGGTCGACCATCCGTGTATTATTTTAGTTCCATGGTTTTGTATGTATAAACTAAAAGCATGGTAGTAATATAAACTTTCAGTAATCTATCTTTGCGATATTGTTGGTTTTGTTTTTCCTAGTCTTAGCCGTTTTATTTTTATTTATTTATTACATTATCAAAAAATATTAGATGCATTTATTCTTCATTCTCATTATGATTATTATTATTTTGTTTTATTAAAAATAATTTAAGAGTGTATATTATATCTATGTATTCTTTTATTTTCGATGGGTATATAGCATGTTAGATAATAGTTATAATTTACTGGATAATTGTATGTTTCTGACTGATGATACTGAGATTACTAAAAACTGGTTTTAAATTTTAGCAGTATGAACAGGATGCTGAAAATCTTTTTATTATATCTCAATTGTAAGGGCGTCAGCTGGTAGATGCATATTAATTAAATCGTCCAACGGTTTGCCTGGCTGTTGTTTTTGGTAGAACAATAATAGGAAAATCAAAAGACCCCAACAGCCCAGTAGCAGCATAATGGTTTTGATATATTAATGGCTTGAATATATTGTTATTTTGTGCAAAGTTTTTAGACATGGGATGTCTGGCGTCATTGTTACTTAAGATTGTAGCCTCAACTTTAGACGTAGGCTGTTCCTTTGTAATAATTATGCGTTATTTTAATATTAATTCAATTTTTGAAACATTATGGAACTTAATAAAGAAATATTTTAATCAAACGTTTCAATAAATATTTTAACTTTTTTTATTGTACCTATATATGTATGTATGTGTATATATATAACTTATTTTTGATTACTTGAAAATTAATTTTTGTAATGTTCAATCATAAATATAAACCAAAAAAACTACAAAACATTTACTTTATCTATCTATATTTAAAAATTATTGGTTATTAACTGCAGGTTGACTTATTAAATTATTAATATTTGTGTGTAGAGTTTCATTCGCTATAATTTTCATTTTATGCATAGAGAAATTGAACGACGTCAAATAAATGAATAATATAGTAAACTTTTCATGTGTGAGATCGTTTTATTTTATTTGCCTATCTATGTTTAACTTTACGAATAATTTATAGGTAGGTACCAATAAAAATAAAATCGCATTGATATACTTGATATTTTAAACTTGCAAATTAATTTATAACCTTAGGTATATTACATTTCTAAGAAAATTTGTTTTGAGTTTGTATTAACAATTTCAATTGTTTAATTAATCGTTATCAATTTATCATTGTTGTTTTGCAAATTATCTACATTTCCATTTCATGTTATACCATATTGAATATCATTTGAAATACGCTTATGACTATACATATCTTATTGTGCTCCACGGGTTTATGTAACATTTGGAGTTTATGCGGTACAACAACAAATAAAATGGAATAAAGCCAGATATCTATAATATTACTAGGCGATGTATTGTTTTATTTGTGAAGTAGAATAAATAACGTTCCATTTAATTATGTTCATCATATTTCCGTATCAATATTTTTAGTTCTTTTATTTAACTATGATTATTTTTTGGTTAATGAATGTTTTAATTTTAGTGCAATTCAATTATCGCTTGTAATCCCCGACCGTAGTACTTTGTCTTTGAAAGAGATCGACGTATAATTAAATATTTCCCAAGAGTCATTAAAAAAACATGAAATGGGGTAACTTTTCATTAATGAGTCGAATCGTTTAAGCTTCTTATTACCAAAAATAATGTAATCACCTTTTAACAAGTTTCAATTAGTTTACTCGAAATACGTGTTTTTAATCTAGCTCGTGTTTTCGCTTAGAATATTGGTTTTATATTATTGCATATGAATAAAAATGCCTGAAGGAGAGAGAGGAAACAAACACGCATGTCACCTTACTGCACGAACGAACAAATGAGATGTACCACACCGGGTGTGTTTTGGTCCCTTGATAACTTGCATCCCCCTTGGGATTTTAGACATGAAAAACCATATACACCATGTTCGTAAATCCAGACAAATCGGTAACGATTGTAATCTTCTCGAATCCACAAATCAATACATTTGGCGCATTGGTTGGAACATATTATGGTTTGTTATTTCATATCTATTGTCGATAAGCATAAGTCGTTTCTCTGATACAATCTTGTTTGTTCTAAATATATGGTGTTTTTCATTTAAAATATAATTCTAGATAATACATTGAAAATCTGTTTGCTTGTGAAGGATTAGATACACCGTACCAAAGGTCCTTATTTTTTACGTTGTAGAAATCTTGTATAGTCGGCAGTCGTATAATTGAATTTTGCTTTCTCATATTCTTTAACAAGTTTGATGAGCCTAACTAAACAATTATGTAGTTCTTTATTTAGTTAAATACTTAATTTGATATTGCAATAATGATACTAAGTTTATAGGATTACTTAATAAAAATGTACATCTATAATCATTTATAGTTAAAGCTATTAAACCCTTTATTTTCAAAACTTTCTTTCAACCATTACGGAAGTCTATAGTTATGTATAAGTACTTATTTTTTTAACATATTATATAACATTTAACTGAACTTTCAAGAATAATTTTTTTCATTACAATGATTGATTTTGGTTTTCAAATAAATAACTTACTTTCCTATTTCCTCATTTTCTGTGCTTCATTTAAATCTTATATCCCACTTAATATTATGGAGTATCTTCAAATAATCAGTTTTAATAATACTAAATGTCAAAAAATAGATTTATGAAAAATGTAATCATTATTTAATTTAGTTGACACTCTTTTTGTGAACATGAAATATGTCTTAAATATATATGCTTAATCTTTTTGAACAATTACTGTTGTATAGAATGTTTTTTATTGTCCAACGAATATGTATGAGTAATTTATTTTAAATCTACCGGCTTTCACTTGAAGTGATTAGCCTTTATTTTCCTATTAAAAGCTAATTATATTTCTGTTTCATTATGAGCAGGCATTTCCAGTAATTAATTGTCTAGAAATAAAAATCTATAAAACTATTAACATTCAACATTTTCATTATAATTAATGGTATACTTTTTAAATTATTTTTATACTGTAATCGCTAAGCTGCAAAATTTAAAAAGGCTTTATGGCTAATAAATGAAAATACGTTTTAAATTATTCTATGGTTGTTGTATCCAGGAATAATTATTTTTATGTTATATAATTATTATCATAAGTTATTTTTTACAAATTTATGGCACACTTTAATTTTATAAGTCAATATTTTGTAAATATAACTAGTATCTATTGGTTGTTTATTATTGAAATTATAACTGATCCATAAGATCTGCTAATATTTTATTTTACGAAGTGTGTGTATATATTTTGTATTTTTAAATAACACATTCATTTATAATATATATATATAGTTTTACGTTTTTTAACACACTATGGTTTTATCTTAATTTGTCATAATACTATATAAATACATATTGTACTGCTTGTATAGATTTTGAAGTCACAACTATTTTTAATTAAATAATTTTGCAGTGAATTGATGAAACTCATTTATAATACGAACTTTTTGTTTCAACCACATAGTTTTCAACTTAAAAATGTAATACGATTTAGTTTTTGATTACGAATTGAAAAGGTCTTTATGTTCCGTGAATTTATCTGTATAATAAATGTGGTTTATTAAATTTCATAAATTGTTTCACAGTAAAAAACGTATTTACTTAAATTATATATAAGTTCTTGAAAAACGATTGTATTTTACAATTTAGTTATACTTTATGCCCTTGTATTTAAATCTAAATACTTTTTTAAATGTAAAAAATCATTCATATTTTTAAATACTCAAAAATTCTACTTTTATTTTGTTAAATGGTTTTGGTATAGATAATAATATAGCGTATATTTTAAATACTACAACCATTATATAATGCCTAGTCTTAGATTAATTCTCATACTTTTCGTTTTACCTATAATTTTGAATTATAGTTATAGAGAAGAATTTTTAATTTTGTTCATATTTTATTAATGGAATTCTTTTTCAAAATTAATATAAAATATGAATGCATAATTTATAATATTTTCATTGCTGGTAGTTTTTGATGATTATTTATCAATTTATCATCAACAATAGTTGATTATTACTTTCAGTGAAATTATATTATTTTTATCGTAATATTATTATTTTATATTGAACTAGTAAATAATTCATTAGTAGTAGATAATTATATCTACTATAATAATGATATAATAATCATAATGACTTGTAATATTATTACACCCTTTTTATGTTGCTTTTATCTATAATGATAAACTATAGCTCAAGATCAATTACTCACAAGTTACTTTTGTAGTATTAATTACGTCTAGTTTCGATATTTTTGAACAATATCAAATATTATATTAGGTATATTAGTGTATACTTACTTTTATTTTTTTAAATACTGATAATTTGTTTTGAGTAGTTGAAACTTGAAATCGTATATAGTTAGTAACAAAAATATTATTGAATGGTATTGGTAAGTTTTTATATGTTATCACTTGAGGTTTGAATATTTAAACGGAAATATAATTCAAATTGTAATATTGCACGTATTTTTCTATATATACATTTTAATCGATAATGTTTAAAATGTTTGACTGAACTTATACTAGGTTTTTGACGTTATTTTTATGAAAATATATCCTCATTTCAATAACATGTTATTAAATAAAAAAAAATCCATATATTTTAAGGAAAGATGTAAATCTTTTTCAAATAGTAATATACGTTATTTATACTAGAAAATAAATTTTTAGTAGGTATATATATATATACTCGTAATCTGAAATATATTTTATGATTTTTTTGGATATAAAAGTTTTATTTCAAGATTTTAAATATACTGTACAAAATGTTACATATTAATTTCATATATCTATATTTTTTACAGCTATTTCAAAAGAAGATCCGGATCGTAATAGAACTTCTCGAGATGCGCTGCCATGTAAATTACAATTCAATGGTTATTCTGAAGAGTTCCTGGATAGAATTGAACCAAACGGGAACATACCATGCGCCAACGATGAACATTTATCTAGATACGGTAATTGACATAGTTTTAAATATGTAAAAAAAGGATTATTTATAATTACTAGAGACTGATTAGTTTTTGATAATGATACTGGGTTTAGGGAAAAATAAAAGGTATTGCGTTCAGCTATTAGTAGTTGGAAGTTAGGTAACATAAAAATTAATATTAATAATTTAATTTTAGTTTTATTAATACTAAATTCACATTAAATTTTTAAAATATGCCTGTTATGTTTTAAATATGTTATTTTATACAGTCGCCAATATATTTAAAAGTAAATTTTATGTATATTATATATTATATATTATCACTAATTGTGTTGCAGTAGTGTTACTATATTGTCTGTTTTTTTAATTACCTATTAAATCGCTTTTGTTGTTACCTTTATTGTTGCTTAAATCTACATTTAATTACAAAAGTTTGGAAATAATTTTAATATTATTCAAATTTCATGTAATTAATTCATTACATTTTTAAATTTGTATTAAAAATATGTTGGATTTCACTGATTGAAATAAAGTATAGGTGCAAATGGTACAATTGAATGTTACAATGACGCATATTTCAAAGTATATGGATGTATTTTTAACTACAGTTGTATTATTGGCTACGTTGGATAAAAAGTCTTTTCTCAAAAAGATACTGAAGAATAAAAAAGAAAAAAAGGCCCGTAAAATCTCATCGTTAAAATGAAGGGGCATGAACATATATAGAAGTTTCTTTCGTTTTTTTTCATGGGATTTTTTCCGAACTTGAAAAAGGCTTTTACAAAATCGATATTTATTCTAGTCTATACCTTATATAATAATCTAATATCTATTTTTTTTATCTAAAGTACCTATTTATAAACTGTAGGTATCTTACATCTAGGTATAATATTAAATAATGTATAATATATATATATATAAAAAAATGTTATGTACATTTTATATTTAGTCAGTTAGCTTTATGTAAATCAGTCTTTTTAGATTATTTTCATGTGTTGCTTATTTTATTAATTCACATATCTTGTTTTTTTTTATTGATTACTTATTTTATTTACGAAAAGATCACTTACAACAAAGGAGATTATTTTCGTTTTAGTGACTTATTTCACAATGCATAGGTATAAGAATCTTTAGAATGTAACAATTTCTGTATAGCTTACATAAGATAGTATCCAAAATACATTTTTCTGAGTTATATTTATAATATATTTTCCCCGTATTAATTCACCGTTGCTCATTTGTCATGAGCATAACTCATAGGTTATAATTAATAATTAAGAATGTAATAACTAATAATGTTTTGAGTGATCTGGCCAAGATAGCAGGAAAGTGGAAAATTACTTATTTGTGTTCCATATACTCACTCATAAAATAAATAATTCTGGGTGTTTTTGATAATAATAATAATTTTTTTTTTTTTAGATACATTAAATCTGTTTTTCGCTTAATTTGTTTGGTATTATAGTGATACTAAATTAATTTTATCGTAAAAACAGTTTTGTATAAGGTGTAGAATGAATTTAAATTCAGCAGGTACTTAGAAAAATTGGTACACATAATATAATGTATTGGTAACAATACATAATATAATGTATTGTTACGTTTGTAGCTATATGGTATATAGCTTCAAAAATTACAATTCTGTGCGTGTAGAACAATGTTATGTCCCGACATCCTATGATTTCATTGTTTAGGTTTAAGAAATTACGTCACATCCTGAGTTAAAATAATTCAACATAATAAAATATCCCACGCTTCAGTGTGGGTTTATATCTGTAACATTTTATAAATAACCTAACGTATGCTTAAAATAGTAATCATAATATTAAGTAAATTTAGTACGGTTAGTACTATAATATAATATTACTATACCTAATCAACAAAATTATTTTTATGCAATATTTAAAATGTAAATCATGAAAATTATCATCATCAAAATCATGGATTAATATAATTATATTAATTTGGTTCTTATCATTCATTCATTTCATTTGAATCAAATGTATTAAGGTGGAATACTTTCAGTTCTTACAGTATTTCAATGCATTTATTTATATAAACATACCTATTTTAAATTAATAAAATTAAAAATAATATTTAACCATTGGTATTTTTAATTTTTTCAAGTATTAAAAACAAAAATAATTACTATTTTTATTTCAACTGAATGACCTGTTTCGATGCTTACCGCGTTTGCTTACCTAGTTTTATGCTAATTTGTGAATATTATACTTATTAATAAGTTGGATATTATTGAACAAATAAAAATAATAGTTAAAAAAAGTATCATGTTAGTCAACATTTGAAATAACATTAAAAATAATTAGTATTCTTCTATTAATTTATTTAAATTAATATTACAATAATTTAATAATTATGTGCGTTTTCTAGTATGAATCCCTAATTTTTTATATACTATAACTTACCTACTAATTAATCTGTCATTACATCAGTTTAATAAGAATGTGTATAATTATATATAACAATTATTATAATATGATTTAATTCGGTTTTTATTTTAAATATATTATTATTATCTTGAAATAACTGTATTCCAATGAAATAAGATTAAATAGTTTACATTTTAATATTTATTTTATTTTTAGACATTTGAAGTGTAATTAAATTTTCTTATTATAACCTTATGTTATCCATTTAGTTTTAAAATAAAAAAAGTTGTTATATCAATACCTCAAAATAATTTGCTTTTAATATTTAAAACATTTTTATAAAATGTTCATTTTGGTTGTCCTCTATTTTACCAATATATAAAAATATTATTGAAAAATTCAATTCGTACTATAGACATACTTTTCATCATTACAATCTTGACATAATAAAATATATGAGTACACTCGATTAAACAAAAAATGGAATGCATTATTTTCCGTCATAACTCAAATCTTGTAAAAACTGAATTCAAGGTTGAGCAGTATACGCCCTATTTTGAATGAAAAATTGCGTGAACAGTTCTGTATTGTCTTCGTAATTTATATGCATTGTTAACGCCTTCTTTTTGGACTCCATGGTATAAAATTTTTTTGTGAGACTTTTCTAAACTCTCAATAAATAATGACTCAAGTCGAATTAAAAACCAAAACCGGTAAAATCAAAATGGAAACCAAACCGTGAATTACTTAATTAATTCTTGTTGTACCGTTTTTTTTTGGCGAGTTATTTATTATGGTTATTATTGTTATCATTTCCACTGTTGTTGTTTATTAGCTTTTACTTTTCATTTTTTGGCATTAAATAAGCGTTTGGATTCAATCCAAGGAAAACCAACGATATCATGATGGTATTATTTCTAAGAGTAATAGCTACATATTTTAAAATTGGCAGTTTGTTTTTGTCACAAGCCTTCTAAAATCTTTAAAACCTTATAATAATACATACCTGGAATAATAATATATTTATAATATGCATATTAATTTTATCTCAACAGTTTTTATATATATGTGTGAGTTCGATAATACAATATTGAATTGTGTCAACATATTTCAATATTTGTAGTCAAAATCAGCGATCAAATAATCGAAATATATATTAACCCTGTAATAGGAAAAACCATATATATATATATATATATTGTTTCTTATAAAGATAATATACGTACATTTCTCTAGGAATAATGTCATCATTATATCATTACTAACAGCCTATTTTATAGTTGGTAAGAAAATATTGTTATAAATTAGCTTACTATTCATAAATTGGAAGTTTGTTTTCGAACATATAGTATGACAATAAAGTATGATATTTTAAAGAATGATGTTATGAATAAAACATGTTTCAAAATTATTAAAAATATGAAAATTGTATATATTATTATACTATTAAATAGAATGTAAAATAAGAAATCGAGAAGCATGCACCAAATAATTAATTAACCGCTATTACCTATATTATACATTTCATCTTGTTCCTAATACAGTCTTAACATTGAATTTAAAATATACCTAATATTCAAATATTAATAATCTTACTTAAGTTTGCATTGAGTATTTACAAGTATACATTTGTTTGTTACTTGAGAGTTGGATAAAATGAGAAAAAATGTCATTGCTTATAACGGTTAGAACGATCCGTTTTGAAAAATACTTCTAGGTAGGTCATTATGTTAAAAGAGAAGCTTAATGTAGTGGAATCAGAGATACAGTAGAGATAAGTATCTGAGCATAGATAATTATGATGGAAATTTGTTTGGAAGGCCGACCTCATAAAATAAGATGCCCACATTATTATTTATAGTGAATGTAAAACCTTAAGGAATCTCTAATTTGTGATGGAGATTACTATTATGACTTATGACTTATGAATCATATGTTACGATTATTTAATTTAATTAATTATTAGTTATTTGTCATTAGTTATGTTTGTTATTTCTGTTATCATTTTCCGCAACAAATAAACGTTGTTCGATCTAATTTCACTTACGGGAATAAAAAATTGTATATGGCCCATATTATTAAAAATATGTCTTTACTGAACATCTACAATTTTATCAGTGATATTGTTATATAAGAAATATTTTTATTTCACTTAATAGCAAACCATCAATCAAATTTACTGTGTATGAAATATCGACATAAGGTCGTCAAAATTATCTTTTTTTTTTTTTTTGTATTTGGAATGTGTGATGAGTTACTTTTTTATACTTCATACATATTGAATAATATTTTATGTTATGGTATTATTTATTTTCCTTGATATTTTATTTATTATCTATTATTCATTCTATATTCAATTTTTTTTTTAATATCAACGAATAAGCTTATTAAAAGTTAACATTATATAGGTACATCCCTTGATAGTTTTCATGGGTGGTGGGGAGGGGGAGGTGGGGTTGAAACTTTTTTAACTCAATAATTACTAATATAATACAAATACATACAAAGAAACTATAAACGGGTATTGTTAATTGTATAAAAAAATCGGATTATCGTTTCTTTTTTGAAAACCTATCAATTACATTATTTATATTTATCTGAATGTTTCTATGAAACTGCATTAATTTCAGTTCTTTTGATCTACTCTGCGCCATTTGGCTCCTTAACCAAGTTTTTAATCTAAAAAGCACGAAGAAAAAAGCAAGCAATTAGGTAAAAGTTAAATTATTAACTATCATTATTTAAGCACTATTCAAATACAGCAAGTACACTTATAAAAACTTCAATAATCATGAGAAGTAAAGAATTTTTTTTTACAGATTTATGTTAATATTTGGCAAAGGTCTTTATTTTTATAAAAAGCATTACTAATGGAGTATTACAAATTTAAAGTAAGAATAACGATTTATACACACATAATTGGTATTTCAGAAAACAATAGAACAATAATATTGTTATGAAGTAAAATGCTATATAAATTGGTATACTAATTTATAAACAACGTGTGAAGTGTTATAAAGCTTCTTTCTGCTGAAACGAAACTTATAGAATGTGTTTGTAATATTAATAAAATTTCTCTTTTTTTCCATTGACCATTATTATTTTGTTAACAAAGGGTTCTTTAACAAATTTCTGAAAATTGCTATACGAGGGGCTCTTTCGACTCCACCCCCTTGGGGACGTGACTAACGATAATGATTATTTTTGTGACTGTTTGTTATTTTATTAAATTTTCAATTGGGGTGTTCACTCACACACTTTTGACATTTATATTTAGGCAGTATATAATAATAATTTCAGTTTGTTTTATTCTCTAATTAACCTTTTGCTATAATTTAATAAAATATAAACTGTTATATAAATGTTACTTTTTATTTTTTAACTTCTTTTCAAATTTTATATTGCATATTTATTTTTAAGTACCTATGTTTTTATCCATTTATCACATTTATCCATTAATATCAAATACACTACTTAATTATACAGTTGCGTGAACAATTTATCTCTCAAACTCTAGCATGGTATAATTGGCTAATTTTATTTAAACATTTTGACTTTTTGTTGTTATCATGGTTTTTATTACACAAAGTGCTTGCACATCTTGCAGTCGCGCATTACGTTAATTATTTATAACAAATTTTAAAGTTCTAGAACATGAGTTCTCTTATGTTTTCATGCACTTGGTGTGAAAAGAACTCTTCATTTGTTATTTTTACTTGGAATTTATTACAGAAATTAAAATTTAATTGATTTATTGACAGTAATCATTTTAAAAATGTCTACTTTTTTTTTTTTATTGTACTTGTTTTTTCATTGTTTTTATAAGATTTTGTCCAAATGAAATTTTAAATTATCTGATAAATATGTGTGATTGTTCACAAAAAACATTTTTAGTTTTACCATCTGAGCTCGTCGGATTTTCCATAAATGTAATCCAGCATTTTGTTTTGAAAATCTGTATTTTTATTACCTGTTTTCTTGCGTTGTAACTTGCAATATTATCCCAATTTAATTTGTCAGAATTAGAAAAGGTGAACCCACCAAAATCCCATTAGGGTCGTTTGTCAAACATCAGCCCTGTGTACATGTCAAAGTTATAAGCGGTTATGTCTCAACTTCGGTGCGGTGGTCTTTTGCTGCTTCATTTATACGTAGTAACATTTTGCTTTTGATTGGTGTTGGGTATAAATGTAACAATTATTTTCATCACTTCCATCATCCAGTAGTTATCGATCAATATTTTATTGTTTGATATTTTGTTGTTTTTATTTTTTATGTTTTGTGCAATAACGTTATAGTTGTGTACTCCTTTAGTTGTTCGAGATAAAAACAGTGTATTTGTTCCATTCAACTAGGGATGGGTACTTGAGAATGTGTAAGAATTTAAAATATACAACAATGTATGCAATTTAATCACTAAACCGTTAGTTCAAGTGAATTTCAATGATACGCATTACTCATTTGATTGTATAATTAATTTAACAGTTATGATTTAAGTATGTAAATATTTCGATGTTTTATTTAATCAAATGTATTGATTCACATAATATATGCAATTACTTAGCTTGATGATTAATGGCTGATATTAATACTCGAGAACTCTCACGTATACATAATAATCTCTGTTTGTTCCTTTTCCGTCTATTCATGTGAATAAAATAAGTTATGCATACTTTATACGCGTTTGCGTATATCAATTGGTATAAGCTTTACTGCTATGGTACCTAATAAAAGATCTTTATCTGGAAATTATAATTATAAATTCGAATTTCCATTAAACTATTTTATGTGTTACTTTATTGTCTAAAAATATTTACTGTAGGAATTTGAAATATAAACTGGATATTTTTAATAGCACTTTATACATATATGATATGTTTGCGTTAAATTATTAAAAGTCCAAGGGGTTATACTTCCATTCGATTTATTTTATTTTATTGTCTAATAATATTCACCGAAGAGACTTGAAATATAAACTGGACATTTTTATTAGCACAATATATATAATATATATATTATGTTGACTAATAATTTTAACTGTTAATGTTAAATTATTAAAAGTCCAAGGGTTATACTTCCAAAAGATTTTAGTTTCGTAAAAGTTGATTTTACTAACCCGATTACAAGATTATTATAGTTACTAAAATAGTAATGTAAACCAAAGGTAAACTTAGTGGTGGAACCTGATCCTTCGTCCATTAATTTCAAATTTACAAAATCAATCTATCCTATATCAGTGACCCGTTTGTATTTCTCACCTGACTCCTGTGTCTTACCCAACCCCTGTACCTAGGCCTTTGTTCTAGTTAATTTGATGGCCTTACAATTAAAATCTATACAATAAAATACTGTGGTATTAATAATTGTACTCGTTACTTGTGTTATAAACGATGAATTTAACTTGATTCTGTTTTAAGCCCGCCTATTTAATTTTGTAAAAACTAAAAATAAGTTTTGTTTTAAATTTTTTGTTTTTATATTTTAATAGAGAATTATTCTCGTCAAACCATCTACATAAGATTTCTGTTGGATATGTATTCATACGTTTTATGTGTTGTGTCATTTACAATTATTGTTGCTATCTTAACTTCTTACTCAACCTGCGTTCATCATAATAAAATACTATCTCTTAGCATGTTTTATTAATTCAGTCGGTATCGTATGACGTATTGTCGTATCATATTATACTGTTAGACGTTTTAATGTAGGTTTTGGATTTCGCATACAGCGAAATATTTTAAAGTCTTTTATGAAGTGCGTGATACCCGTAAAACCCTTTAAACCTCCACTATTTGACTTGATTATCTAGTTATTAATTATGTATATTTACGTGATACATACCATGTGAACAAACACTATTATACAATATCTATTTGATAAATGTATCAGATTAGTTTCTTGAATAATTTATTGTTGAACTTGAAACAAATAACTGAGAACCGGTGCTCGCTTCTGTGCACTTTACGTTTTATATAATTATTTTGTGATTGTGTTACACTACACTATAATTTAGATTTAGACTAACTCTGTAAGTAAAACATGGCCATATGACAGTTTTAATTCTTCGAATTTATTTATAAAACGTTGTTAACTTTATTCACAACATTACATAATTTACTATGACCTCTCCTAAAAAACAAATTATATTTTCAACTGAAAATCCTTGTATACAAACTGTAGATTTATCCTTTATGTTATTACGGTATTCAAATTTGGGATAATGCTACTCCAAGTGATATACAGAAAGTCCAATCTTTTCAATCTATCTGCTTGCGCACCATAACAAAATCTTACACTCAGTCCTGAAAATTAATCGTGTAAACTAAAAATTGCTTACCAAAAACTCCATAGCCAATTTAACTTCCACACTAACACCAACATAAGTCACCTTGCTTCATGCCACATCACAGGCAACCTGACTTGAATATACAAACGAAAGTAATGTAGATACCTCCTATGTTAAATACCTCTTTAAAATCAAAAGTATAGGTAATTTAAATCATTGGGAGCCCTACTACATTATGACATTCGTTCATGTTATATTTTAAATATTATTTATCATTATTACTAATTGATAGTGTAATTATTAATCGTATAGTTGTATATTTTATTATTCAAAAGAATCTTTTTAGAAGAAAAAAACCGTAAATATGCTAATCCATATAATTACAGTAAACACTAAAATATTCCATGTCTATTATACAATACACTTGAATAGCGAAATAGAATTTTTTGTGAAAAAACAAGTTTTTATAATGTATACGTTCACCATTATATTAAAATATTCTAAACTGTTTGAAAATCTAAGCCAATTTCTTCGTTTTGTGTTACTCAATTTTTGTAATTCTATAGAAGTATAGACCCAAATAATTTACCGTTAAAACTAATTTCAATAATGTTTGGTTGTTATCATACTTTTGTCGAATTTAGTGTTAAATTATGTAATGTTATTCTTATAGCTAACGTATACGTAAATTTATTATTTAATTACTTCATATTCAATCAATTATCTTGTAAAGAAAAGTCAAAATATTATCGTGACACTGTAGCTCTTATTAAATGCATCCTTCCCCCAGAATCCTGTAATTATTTTCAATTGTTCGATGTTTTGAAGAACTTTTCGAGAGTAGTAATGCCGTCAAATAAATTGAATGATTTTAGATACGTAAGCGAAAGCTAAAGAGTACTTGATATTTCAAGAGTAAACTGTGTGCATGTGCATGCAGTGTGCACATACTTCCAATGTAAAATTGATGTTTTTCTATAAACATGACTTTTATCTTTATTTTAACACCAGCTCGTTATTAGCATTATTACAGACTAATAATATACAAGATTCTTGTCAAATTACCAGCAAATGTTAACACGTCATTTCTTTGCAAAAAAAAAAAAAAAAAAATCCCAACAAATTCTGTATACCTACATTTATCATTTTAAATTAAGACGTGTACCTCTCCCGTAAATGTTATATGTATGTCACGTGCCATTGTTTATTTACAAACGCAGTCTAAAATATTTTCCTTCCAAAGCTCACATTGCTGCAAAATGCTCTCTCTAACGAGAGATATATTTATGGAATAGTGATTTAGCAGTTTTTTTCTTGACTGTAAGAAAAATTTCCGTCTTTTTGAAAAAAAAAAAAAAGGAATTAATTTAATAAATGCGACGATGTTTACGTGGAAAGATAGACATTAACGAATCTATAGCTAAACCTTCTTAAAATGGGTTATGATAAAGTCTTTGTCCGATTTATTACAAAAAGGATATTAAACAAAACGGCTTGGAAAAAAATGTTTTCATACAATTAAACAAGCGGTTTAATCAGAAAGCATAAAATGATAAAAGGGTTGGCGTGTGCGTTATGACATACACTGTAAATAAAGTGCATTTAATATATGTATATATTCAACACCGTCTGGCTCGTATTTTATGAATATAATGGAAGAAACCCCACTATATATTTTACAAGAGCGAAATGCAAGGTTGATGAAAACTGCGTTTTTTTAATCAATAGTTTTGCACTGTGCAATATTGTAGGTGACAATAGCTATTAATATAATATTATTATTATTCTAGAAATTAATAAAACTATCACGGAATCTGCTAATAATTATATTCAATTTGTTGTAAAATAATATTTTGGTTTAAATATAAAAATCGAATTTGGATGTCGGATAGCCTGTTCCTTATTTTATGTTAATGTTTCGTCATCGGTCGAACCAAAGAGTTAACAAAATTGTTTGTGCTAGAAATACTATTTCAGATTATTATAATTCTATTTGTTGGAGATCAAGACACATTAGCGTGAACTTTTTCTTATAACTTTAATTACAGTTTGAAGTTCTTGTAACTATTTCTACTTTCAATTCAAATTTTACTTTTCTACTTCCAATGGCATTTCTTACATTGGTTTGGTATACTATTATTTGTCTTTTGTTTTTTTATTCATTACCTAATTATGTTCTGGAATCAAATAAGTAAAAACGCTGACTATTCTTACAGCCATTTGGATATGATACTCATATCATACTACATTTCGTATTTTTAATCAGTTTTATTCGCATTTTTATTTACTAAATAGCAAAACAATGTTTCTAGTTAGTATTAAAAATATAAGGTTCCATAATATAAAATGTTTTATTTTCAATAATTCAGAACTGTTTATAAATGAAGACGAATAAATAAATAAACTCCTTACTATTAACATTATCTAGTATTTGTTTTTAAATATTATTATTGGTAAATATAAATGTTATCATGAATTGGAAATTCGAATTCACAAAACATGTAATATTATAACAAAAAACTTAAATTAATATTTTCATGTGCCAACGTATTATCGTATAAATATACGTACCTACACGTAAGAAGTATATTGCAGACATGATTATTTATTTACTATCATTGTAATTTAATTGAAAATCAATGTATATTTTGAAGGTTTTTAATTTAAGTCAATAGGTATTACATTAATTATTTATTCAAGAAAAATTTTGGCTTACTTATTAGTTGTTATGTTATGTTACTTGCTTATATCTCTCACTTAATCATCTCATGTTAATTACTTTTAACAAATCGTTGTATAAGGGCTGAATTGTTAAGGTAGTGTTATTGTTTTTATGCAAGAAAATGAAATGTCAAATTAACAGATTTAAACTTATTCCATGCATTAATTTCAGCATTCCTTAAAATATTTTTAATACGAATACGCACTGTTCTTTTTACAGAAAAAAATAAATTATTCATGTTTGAATAGGATCATAGTTGTAATGATATATACACAATGTTCTAACATTGTGTATATATCATTATTTACTATCAATTTATCATATTCTTAACAGTTATCACTTAAGTTATATGATTGATGTACATCTTTTAATATATTAACGACGTCTACACTCCTCGTGATTTATGTTATACTTGAAATTATATTATATTTTTCTTGTATCGTACGGGATATGAAATAGTCCTGTATCATATTATTCAAAAATAATTTTAAGATGAGATGATTACTTATTACATGTCAAAGTATACGGATGGTACTGAAAAAAATGTTTTTACTTTTATAAATATATCCTTTATACTTTTTAACGTAGCCAGCAAAGATTTCCCTAAGGGGGTGATCTTTTATTGGCTAGCACCCTTTTAGAAAGATGGAAAAGAAGATATTCAAAGTTTCATTTTTATTACTTTTATATGTACTTATACTTATTATATATAAATATATTGAAAGTATAATTGAAGGCGAATAAGGTTACTCTGTGAAGTTTTTGTACGTTCTGATTATTGTAGCCGTAGAAATAGATTTCTTATGATAATTTATTTTAAGCGTCAACTGTTATTAGCTTCTAAAAATATTTTATTTAATTTCCCATTGGTTAAAAGTAACTTCTCTTATTAATACCTTAAAAATGTATTGTTTTAAGTTGTAAATATTTGTAAAAAAAAAAAAATTAATTAACTTAATTTAAAGTTCAGTATGCTAATATTTAAGTCAATTCAATTTAAAAATCTCAATTAAAAACTTAACTCTCAATACTTGATTTGATTAATAAAAATAAAAACAATTTACCTTTTGTAATAAACTTTATTTAAAAAATTACACTCGTGTCACATATTATGTGAACTGTTTATTATATACTTGTATTATTTTCTAAATTTTTGAAAACAAAATCAACTCTTCTTGATGTCATCTGTGATTCTATGCTTTTTGCATTCGTTGTCTCTAAATCTCTTTTGTTATAAATAATAAACCTCGTGTCATATTTTGTGCGGCGGAGTTTTCTTTGGACGTTTTCTCTTATGGAAGACACTCAACCCTCCGCTGCTGTCGCGTCGTGTTGGGCTCTACAAATAAAAACACTCTTTTGAATAATAGCTCCGGCCTGTCATCTGCAGAGCACTTGCCAGGCTATTATCATACGCAATACACCTCTGAACCCCGCTGTGCACTTAACTAAAAAACAAAACTAACCGTAAGTGTTCAAAATCATTGTGTTTTAAATACAGAGGACGGGTTTCTAAAGAAATTACTGTCGTAAATGGGGATGGTTTTTTGTATTATTATTATTATTACTTTTAACGGACGTGCATGGCGTTATGAATAAGTTATTTTACGGATGGTTAGAAAGCTGTATACAAAAATAATATTAATAAATAGCGCAAAAAAAAAAAAGAAAAAAAAAGACCAGGCCATAAATTGTTCGGGTCGGTTGTATGCACAGGGATTTTAATTTCCTGAACGTCGTGTGGGTAATCTATAAAGGGTCAACGAACAGATTTCATCAGGTAAAGTAGTAATTTGTCCCCTTACCCCGGGAAAGCCATTCGAATCATGCGTGCGTGCGTGCGTGCGTCTGTGCAGTATATATGCGTAACGACTGGTGGATGGATGATGCGAACGAAGAGAGGTGAGAATTCATTTACTCGACTTTGGCAACATGACAAAAGCCAGCGTACACACGGAGTGCAATTTAGATGTTCGGATGACAAACGTCCATCAGAGTCAGACCCCGGATGTACCCTCCGTATAAATCCTCACTAATAATATCGCTCCAACGCTTCATTCGCTTCTGATGTGCGTTAATGATTTATTTATATTTTATTTATACATATATGTACACGTCCCTTAAAACGAAACTGTACAAGCTGTCATACATACATATAGCATTGCAGTATGTCCTATATAGGTGTATACCAGTGATGTTCACATGTGGCCCGTTAATTTTTTTTTTAAATTAAACAAAATATGTATTTTTAAAAAAAAAGTGAAAATTATTACAAAATACGATTTTTATCAATTTATAAATTCTTTTAAATATTCCAAAAATATAATAATAATAATAATAATAATAATAATAATAATAATAATAATAATAATAATAATAATAATAATAATAGGTACCTGTAATAATAATAAAAATAAAAAATGTAGAAAAATATTTTACACTTATTTTGAATGTGCTTGTGTTTCGTTTACTTACAATGAAAAATCTGATTGGAATTTATTTTTTCCAATTCTCAAAATTGAATGAAGGTGGTTAGATTTGAAATGGTTATTGTTATGAAATCGGATTCACCCGTAAGTCATCACAATCTTGAATCTATGAACTGTTTTTTTTTGTTTCATCCGTAAATAAATGTTTTTACACATATTCACACGTTGAGTTACATACAGTTACCATTTACATCATAATGTCTCTCGAAGCAGGAAAATATTTATGTTATAGTTTTAGTAAAATTTTAAAATATCATTTTTTCAAATTCATCGTAGTAAAATGAATTTGTTTTTAACTCAACAAGTTTAATTTATTAAAAAATGTCGATATAGATTTCGTCAATTTTGAATGGGTTTTCAAATAAACAAGATTATACGTACCTACTTTTATATTTGGTGGCCCGCTCAAAGATAATTGTTTACCAAAATGAATGGCCCGCCGAGGAAAAAAGGTTGGGTATCACTGGTGTATACTTAGTGGTGCATACCACGTTTCCATTATTATTCGTGTGAAAATATGATTGTATTTAAATCAAAAATTTGTTATGTTGCAGTTCTAAATTTATATTGTTATCTTTTTAATTATTACGTTTTAATACTTGGGTATATTCGCAATTTTCTTATATTTATTGATTTAGTTGTGCGTCATTTGAATTGTTTATTATTCTTATATTCTCTTGTCCCGTGTATGGGTTGTAAAAATATAAAATAATAATATGTCGTTGCAAATAGAAAAATATAGTCTAGTATTGAAACGGGGTCACATTAAACTATACAGTATATACTATACATAAATGTCTAGATCAGAGGTATTCAAACTGTGCGTCGCGGCTCCCAGGGACGTCGCGTGAGTTGGTGAAGGCAAAAAAAAAAAAAAATACAACGTACTCATTTATTTTTTTATTAATTTGTATTTATCAAGTCTACAGTATTTAATTAAATTGTTTTCTGTATTACTTATGTATATGTAAATCGATTTATTCAGTCGTGTGATTAATGAATAAACATTAATTCGTTATAATAATTTACATACATAATAATATAAACATTATTTTTTGGTCAATAATAATTTTTGGAAATTATTGTGAAGACAAAAAGGAGCAGTGGGATGAAAACGTTTGAATACCTCTGGTGTAGATTGTTGGACATTTCGTGTTTATTTTTCTTGCATTATGCAGTGGTCGTTTTAAACTGCTAAAATATCAATAATCCCATTTTATCAATGTTCTCTTTTAAGGGTGCAACCGATCCTTTCACATCAATATATTATATTTATATATATACCTATATATTATCCTAATTTATAGGTCTCTCATCCGGTCCGGGCGGGGGTTACAATCTGCGATAAGAAGGGTTTATTTATGATGTATCTATATAATCTATAAAATATCGTAAAAATTATAATTTATAAGACCATGTTACTATATTATTAATTTACCTTATTTAACCATTTACATTCTACTTGTATAAAAATCTTTTATTGGAAAATTTTGAAAAGAAATCATAGTTATTCGGCATTAGTAATTATTTCTAATCATATAAGTTTAAAATTTGAATATTTTTGCTACAGATTAACGCTACTGCTAGCGCTTACATTTTTGTAACCGTTAATGCCCTTATCTTTCATCAGTTTTAACATTGAAGTCAATCTCATTTATCTTTGTCTTCTGTAGCCACTTATTATAAAAACTACGTTTCTCTAAAATTTTTCTTCACTATTTCAAGTTATCGTAATTATAACAAGAAAAGTTTTATCGAAACTTCCTAATTTTAATCAAAAAATATTGTAAACGTTATGCATTTTGAAACTTTCACAACAATAATTATTTACAATGATACGTTTGAAGTATAAGAATCGCTTCTTAAATTAACATTAATATTTAATGTTAATTTTTTTTTTTTTTATTTCATAATAGCCTCAACAACTAAGGTTATTGGCTTACAATATTGGTGGTTATATTACATTATATTTTATAATGTTAACTTTATATTATTCGATAATGCAGCTCATATTTTATATTAATGTATATAATATTACACCTTGATATACATATATTATTACATGCCGACTTTTAAAACTATATATATATATATCATATCACCTATATTGTATTATGTATAAAATGTAGATATTGTTAAATAAATGTTCCTAAAATAATAAAAAGTTAATAATTTTTTAACAACGATGTATTCATATGCATATAAATATCAGTTATTGTATTATAAATGGTGAAATATATTTCACTATAATTTTAAAACAAATATTTTTATAAAGCATCTAATACTTGTATTTCATATTATTGTGCGTTCTAAATTGTTTCCAGACTGGAGTTCTAGTCTCGGCGATCAAGAACGGGTTAAACGGCAATTGTCCGTGTCGTCCGACTCAAAATTATTGGACGAAGACATATGTGAAGAGACTCGTGTCATACTCAGACCGAAGAAACCTCCTAGGCCGAAATCTGAAGTGTTCCTAAACCAACCCAATCACAGAAGAACTAAACGGTATTCGGCATTTGGGGTGTGTATTTCATTATATAATCTATTTGTGTATTACATGTATGTAGTGTGCGTGAGTGTGTGATATGTGTGTGTGACGTGTGTGTGTGTGTATGTGTGTGTGTGTGTGTGTGTGTGTGTGTGTGTGTATGTGTGTACTCCGTGTTATATAATAATAATATATATATAATTGCGTGTTGAAGAAAATGTTCTTTAATCCATCTCTCATTTTTGAAAACAATTCTTTTTATTTTTAGCACTCGATAATGACATTCCGTACTCCGTTCGTTATAATATTTTTAAGCGGTTGGGAACTTTAAGTTTTTTTTTTTTCTTCACCGACATTTTATACGTCGTTATTATTTCCCCCTTTTATAATACGATTTCTTTTTTGTCGTGAAAATGACACGTAACTTTGAATCTCGCCGCCTTAGAAATATTAAAATCGCTTTGAAACGTGTATAATAATGTATTGTTTGTCGTTTATTATATTATCATAAAGTTTTTATCTCATTTATTTATTTATTTATTTTTGTTTAATAGGGAGATTCTCCATTTGGGAAATCTGAGGCGTACATAAAATTAGATCCGCTTGGTGAAGGTTCCTATGCTACCGTCTTTAAGGGGTACAGTAAGTAAGTATACAAACTAAAATAAATAATATTAAGTAATTGTATTTTGTCAAGAATTATACTATTTATATAGTCGATGAAAATTTGATACCCATAATAATATCAAGACAAGAAAGTTTATAATTTTATATTTTCCTAACCAACGGTTTCATTGCGTAAAAAATAATATTAAAATAATAATTTGAGAAACAATTTACAATATAATTGTAGGTGCATACAAGTGAACTTAGTTTTAAGTTTTTTAGTATTTTTATTATATTATAATTACAGTCCAAGCGTAAACATTTACTGATTATAAACGGCTCGGTTTTAAGCTCTAGAATTTGTTTTGAGAATAATTATGTTTTGTCTTCACATTTCAATTTTAACAGAGATTCTTTAACTAGAAATTATTTATTTACATGGAAAATTGGCCTGTTTGTGGCATAATATTATGTGCAAATATTATTTCAAATGACACGGGTATTATATGAACACATAATTACAAATGCACCAGTCTCGTAGCTCGTAGTCTTTACCGTACGCAGAGATACCAAAAGATTAAAAAATAATATAAATGATATCGAGCTTGTATTTTTTCTTTGTGAAAAATTGGTTTTGTCCTATTTTGTATGTAAGAAAAAATGTTCCTAGGACGGAAAAGTTATCCATTAGGTATGAAGAAATATTTAAATGATTTTATATAGTGTTCACTATTATATCATTTATTGTTAAAAGTTCGTAGCCAGTGGCGGTTAACGTGTTTTGTCGTGTTCTCATGATAATTTATTGTGTGTGTGTGTTTTTGTTTTAATAGTTTGACCAATCAAGTTGTTGCATTAAAAGAGATAAGACTTCAGGAAGAAGAAGGTGCACCTTTCACGGCTATCCGTGAAGCTTCGTTGTTGAAAGAACTGAAGCACAACAACGTAGTCACTTTACACGACATCGTGCATACTCGCGAAACACTTACATTCGTTTTTGAATATGTAGTAAGTTTTGGATGCAGTTTATTTAATATGTCATAAAAGTTATGAAGTTATAATTGTGTACCAATATATAATGAATTAATATTCTATACTACTGTTGATCAGTGACGTGGCGAACTTCATAATTTACATATTATTAAGGACAATAATTTTAATAGTCAAACCCACCATCCACCCCCTCCCATCACAAAAATCATTATTTTAAATTTTTCCCAAAGAAAATGTGTATTTATTCATTTAAATGATAATGCGTTATTTGTAACATCAGATGATCGCCCCAGTTGTGTTATTAACCTTTTCATAATTGATTTTGATTTCACAACTCAAAAACAGTTAAACTTTCCAATTGTTCCTGACCCATTGTAAAATGTAAACGTATATTTATAAATTTAACCATCATTGTTGTATTCCTCTTATTTCACATTTCAGTGTCTTATCATTTAATAATTTATTATTACTTATATGGTTACTTAGAAAGATTAGTTTAGTGTGTAGGTACTTAAGTCGGACATTATTATATGTGGGAGGAGACCCCAGTCCTCAGGACATTCACCACCCTTTGAAACTGAGGTACGTATCTCAAATAAAGTCCTTCTTCGTGCTACTGTTGTCAATACTTTATTACTTTGAACATATTATGTAAGTGTAGGTACATTACCTTAAACCACAATATACACATTTCATAAATTAATTGTGAATAATTATCTTTAAATTGTAATTATGTAGTGTTTAATCTGAACTTGAAAATTATACTTTGTGTTTGATTACGAACCATATCCAATTGTCTGTACTTGTGTGTATAGAAATAACAGTATCTTATAGATTACACATTTTACATTCAATGAATGCGATTGTTTCAAAAGTAATTTTATTATATTAACACTATACTTGCTTACAATT
The DNA here is from genome assembly GCA_025469195.1 of Chaitophorus viminalis. NCBI lineage: Eukaryota > Metazoa > Arthropoda > Insecta > Hemiptera > Aphididae > Chaitophorus > Chaitophorus viminalis. The sequence continues at coordinate 167,176 of JAIPRK010000014.1, read as the reverse complement.
TTGGTACACAGCTTAAAATAGGTGATGAGAACTATAATAATACAATTAAATATGTGGCTTTGTTTTGTTTACACGATATAATGCTCATAATGCATTTTATAAAATAATTTAATCAATATTTTACCATGAAATTTTACCTCTCGCCTTTAAATCTTAATACAATAAACTGAATTATAATTTATCTTATGTTTACCAAGTATATTAAAAAATATAAATTATTTGTTAACATTTTAGTGAAGTCGTACAACAATATTTAAACATCTAGCAATGCAGTGCTGTGCAGTCTTTTACATCTCACATATTAATTTAAATTTCATACAACATTTATATTTTCAAATATCTATGTTAAATATAAAATTGAATTTAGAATTTTCTGTCTGAGATTAATTCAATTTACGATGTACAGTATCATAGAATGACGGAATGGTTCGCTTCAGTGACTCTCAATGCTGCTGTTAACCACTGTCCAGTACTGCTATTAGTCAGATGGGTGACTACACCACTCTAGCATCATTGTCTATGTCTACACACATACACTACCCATACATGTTTAACCCTCTAAAAGTTTCTGTAACATAAAAAAAAACCTACAGACCAAAAACTCACATGGAGGCCTTAAGGCGACAGTATAAAAAATAGATCAATTAACAAATATGTATATTTATATATATTATGGTACATAATGTGATATACATTTTGTTGGTTATAAAAAATATATATTGAATATTTGAATTACAATTAGTATTTTTTATTTTGATAGAGAAAATATATGACGGATAATTTTTGAGTTTTTTTGCAGTGCAAAGGCAAAATTATTAACAACTGAAATATAAACAGTGAAATGTTAAATATAATTTAGTAAAAAATTCCAAAATCTGTAGTGTTATATTGTTTTCAGCATACCGATTTATCACAATACATGGAAAGACATTCGGGTGGCCTGGACTACTCAAATGTACGGCTTTTCATGTTTCAATTATTCAGGGGTCTGGCGTACATACATCAACGTCGAGTGTTGCACAGAGATGTCAAGCCTCAAAATTTGCTCATTAGCGAGATAGGAGAACTTAAATTAGCCGATTTTGGTAATATGTTCACTATAATTTATTTAACACCTCGTGTTATACGATTACGATTCTATAAAACATACTATACTAATATCATCATTGTTGTTTAGGATTGGCTCGCGCTAAATCAGTGCCAAGTCACACATATTCCCATGAAGTTGTAACACTATGGTATAGACCACCTGATGTGTTGCTTGGTTCTACGGAGTACTCAATGTCCCTGGATATGTGGGGTGTTGGGTGTATATTCATTGAGATGATCACTGGCGTTCCCACTTTTCCTGGTGTACGAGACACATACGATCAACTGGATAAAATATTCAAAGTAAAAGTAAAAATTATTTATGTCTATCAGATACTATAATGAACAATGATTTATAGATTTTGGGTACGCCTACTGAAGAACATTGGGAAGGATGCACACATCTAAAAGGCTACAAAGAAGGCAGAGGTAAAATATTTATGTATCCACATCAAAAGCTTGGCCATGTGTTTCCTAGGTTATATGACATTGCTGAAGGCGAAAACTTGGCTACTTCATTACTTCAGGTACTGAATCTATGTACCTTATATTACAAACATGATATATTATATTGATTAATGTACATATTTTTATTTATATTTCTAACATAGTTTAACTTTATATTTGTCAAAAAATAATATTGTTAGTAATTAGGATACGGATTTTATTGTAAATAGATATTGTTTTTATTGGAAAGAGATATTTTAAATCTGATAAACAGTGTGTATGATTTAGATTATTCTAATTGAAATAAACCCAAATTTATTTTACAAATGTTTACATATTGTGGTATAAATACATATTTTTATGTACTCTGTAAATAAGTAAATATTTTATACATATTTTAGTCATTTTTAATTTTTCATTGATTTCCGATGAGTCTAACATTATCTGCTACATCAGATTAGTAATTTATTACGACCACCAAATATTATACATTACCTAAATGGCATTAAGATAAATTAGAAAAAACTCAAGGGCACATGAGAAAAATAGTCAAAAACAAATTTGCCAATATAATTGAAAAAAATTCTGGATTTCTAACTATTAAAATCATCAGAGATATTTTAATTGGTAAAAATTAACAAGGATCTCTGGACATTAAATTCACTCCTTCTGATATAGTATATATGAATAATAACCCTATCATATCTGTTTACATAGAACTGTAGAAGGTCTTTTAGTCAATATTAAAGTATTCTCCGACCAAACCGTAGCAATTTTTATTTGCAAACCTTCAACAGTATGTTGTTTCTCATTGCTTTGTTCCAAAATAATACTATTTTTTTATACCTTTTAATTGTTTTACTTTTATTTATAAAATATTTTTTGTAATTTTCAATACTAATACATTTTTTCTGTATTTACATATTTTTTAATTTATTTATACATATTTTAATTTTTTTTATTACAATAAAGTCTTTTCTCTATTCATAATAATGAATAGTAAAATAGATAAAAATAATAATATTTATATTAAGACAAAAAAATGCTTGTGAACTTTTTTCTTTGTATTTCCCAGTTTAAATTTACAAATAATTAAGTAAGCTGTAAATTAATATTATAGCTATTAGTACAACTGATCTTATAATAATTATATAAGTTCTGCAATAAGATCACTCAGCAATTGACTGATTGTATTCTACTTATGTCTTGTGGAGTACTATCGTTGGATAATTTAGTTCTCCATTACAGTTACATTATTCAATTTATCATTTGTATTAGGCCTTTGAAAATATATAATTCATTAATAATTATATTTTATGAAATCAATCTTCACATTAATATTACAGATATCATACAATTTTTAGAATAATTGTATTTTTAAATTAAATCATATATAATTCAGTTTTATTTTTCCTGTATACAATAGTTCGTTAAAAAAAATACACTCATCAAATTAAAATATGTTGATTCAAACTATTATAAAATCAATGTTTAATGTTATAAATGTTTTATTTCAGCTTAACCCAGATTTACGTATAGACGCTCCATCGGGCCTCAAGCATAAATACTTTCAGTCACTTCCCAAAGCCTTATATGATCTTCCAGACGGTAAATTTAATTGTTGATGTTTTACAACTCGCATTTTATTAACTAATAATGTATTAATTTTACAGAGATGTCTATATTCAGTTTAAAAGGCATCCATCTGAGTCATGAATCAAGAACTACGTTCAAGTGTTAAGTGTTTATTTTTATTGTAATTATGAAGTTATTACTAATTATTAGCTCAATAAAATTAAAAATATTAATATTATATAAGTATAGTTGTTTACCAGAAACATTGAGTTGTGTGGCCCAATCGGGGCTAGACGCGTCTCGGCTGTTGAGCCATTTTGCTGTGATGATGATTATTTTATATTTCCTATATTCATACTTATAAAATTTTAGTTTATCAGTGTTGTCAAGGGCTTCTAGAATGAAAATACTTAAACAATAATTTACAAAAAAAAAAATAATAATAAATAAATGAATAAAACAATCATAGCTATATTGTAATGATAAACTTATAAAAAGAAAAAAAATTAACTGAACAAAGAGGGAATAAGATATATTTTTAGGACGATAACAATTCTTCTGTGTTTACTTATACTACTTATACAGTTTTCACAAATAAAATTATTAGTTTTTAAGGCAAATGGAATTGCTCAACAAAGTGGGGGTCAACTGTACAACAATCTAGTTGCATGTGTTGCTACATGTTATATTGTGTACATACATGGTATATATTGTATTGGTTATATTAAATTTAACAGAATTACTTAAATGATTTGTCTCCATGTTCGCTTTGCCGTCCCTTGAACGTCCAGTAAATGAGATATTATTATGTCTGAAAAACATTCCTAATAATTAAATTAAAAGATTCAACCCTATAATTATATTTGTTTTTGAATAATTTATTTTTATTTTTGTCGCTTGCCGTCCAATTGGTCCGTCAGAGCAAAATATTCCTCAGATTAAAATATAATATTAGCCAATATCTAAAGAAAAAATAAAATAAAAAATTTAAAATTACCTGTCATTGTTATCGGGTAATTCGGTTAATACTGAACCCTTAATTATAGATACCAGTTGTACGTTATTCATGATTAATGGTTGTGTTAATGCAATTATGAGCATTACATTTGTGCATTTTACATTATATAAATGGTATATGAATAAATTTATGTTTTTTTTTTTCTACTTGTATTTTGTAACAAGTAACATGTATACCAAGGTTGAGTAATATTAGAAACTAATTGAGTTGTCTGTTCAATAAATTGATCAATTATTGTTTACAATAAATTAATGCCGTTACAATGGTTCCAAAAAATTTTCATTTTATTTTCTCAATCTGTATACCATAATTAATTTTCAATTAAAAGTGATACGACTCAACCTTCTTACACAGTAAATATAATTCATATATACTATAAATATATATTTTTGTTTCAAAAGTGTAATTTCACTATCTATGTTAATTAGCTAATGTGTTAGCGGCTAAATATTATATTAACGAATTAATAGATTGTAAATGATGATACCTTATAGATATTTCATTGTGTCCCAAATTTTGCACACGCTAATGAAATAACAATTTTTTTCACAAATGAAGTCAATTAATTCTTTGCGAACGTTAAAAGTCGCGTACCTTAGGAGAGGAGTTTTTCTAAGAAACATATTTTGTATGCATTTTTTTTTTTTTTTTTTAGATGTTATTCATCTAATATCTATACTCAAATTAAGTGTTTTAGTGTACTCTTGTCTAACATTTAAGGCAAAAGTCTGTGGATTTCAACTGTGATTGTGAATCATTGTGTTATGATGCATTTTCTGTTAAAAATTGTAACAGTCTAGTAAAATTTATGTAACTTTTTTTTTTTTTTGAATAAATGTTTATGATGGCCTTCCCGTATCATTCTCCTGCCCATTGAACTACTGTTTAGTCTATTTAAATGCCTTTCTGTAATAGTAATAATAATTATTATTATTGTGATTGCGGATTCAATGTGACAATTATTATTATTATATTATTATTATTATTATTATTATTATTATTATTATTATTATTATTTATTTTAGGACTGTTGAAAAAAAAAATTCTGGTGTAAATAGAATTATTATCATAATTTTGTCATTTATATAGTTTGTTTATATATTATATTTGTTTAAAGACTTTATATCAATATATTGTAGAATGACTCATTAAGTGTAAAAAAAAAAAAAATAATAAAAAAGAATTAAATAATAAATTAAAAAACAACAAATTTCTTAAAACAAACATCATATTGTTTTCTTTTATTTGCTAATAGCTAAACATTTTTTTTTTTTTTTTTGTCATTAATACCTAACACACAAGTAAAAACTAATTGTGCCGTTTTGTATATACATATAATTATGAGGTTTTATCACACGTCAAATGAAACAGATATCACGTTTTGACGTTAATGGCTCGATAAAGTCATGTAAATGGCCAAGACGTCAAAATGTACGAAAACAGCAGCAGGAACAAATATTCTTTGTTTATGTCTGTAACAAAAAAAAAATAAAACAAAAACATTATATAATATCTATAATTCCAGTCTTGTTTATGGTTTCAACTTTGAAAATATTACTGCTTCATTTTTATAGTTTTTTGCGATAGCCATTTTAAAAAATGTGATGACAACAATTTTAATTAGATTTTATTGCCAGATATTCATTGCATTGACCCTTGATGATCCATAAATATGATTCATGTAACTGTACAAATTAGATACATTATATTTTTATTTTTATTTTTTTTAAAATTATATCTGAGCAATGTAAAATTGTATAATTAAAGCGTATAATGATGGAGTGTTCTACACTGGGGGACATAAAATTAAATTTTTTGCTCAAAAAACGTAGAAAATTGCACATTATGGTTGAATAAGTTTTGGACGATTTAACAATTGGACAATAGTGTTAAATTATAGTAGAACAAGTACCTACGGTGTTTCGGTTTCAAACGGCTTGAGACCAAACAAGAATTTTCATCTAAACTACGGGGCTTAGATGAAAACAGGGGTGTCAACGTGTAAAGAGAAAAGTACTTTCAGAACCTTTTGTTATGGTACTCAATAATGAAGTAGTTTCTATGGATCAATGATATCGCAGAATAATGCAACATCATTGATCACAATTAACAATACGGCAATGATATGGGAACAGCCGTTTGTCTGCACATTTTTCAATGGGTTTCAAAATACTATCACAATGAGAAATAATCTCTCCAGACACGTTTTTTTTACTGATGAGAAATCTTTGCAGTCTATAATTAGCAGTCCAATGATTTAATTGAATATCGTTTTGGTGTACTTGGTTTTTAATCTCTACTCAAGTGTAAATAAATTGTTAAAATTATTTTTCCCTCAAACATTTTCCGATCAAAAAGAGTAACTATAACGAATTTGTTAAGCAACTTAAAATTTGAGAGGTGCGTCTATTATTTTAAAATCTTTGAATATTATTTATTTTTGAACGATATTTGTTTTTGATTAGACGCAACATATTAAATTTACTTATAGCGTATAAACAGTTAACTTTTACTGAAAATACAAACATTACCAACTATTATGAGTTGAAAATGAACATAACTTTAACTAGACCCGAAAATGATTATTGTTCATTTAGTTATCGGCGTTTATATTTTTAACTTGTGCTGTTAAAATTTGTGTGTTATATATTAATGTGCGTGACATGCCAACATTTGTATTTATATTAGTATTTCCTAAATATCCGATTGACAATAAGTTAAATAAACAGTTTTTTCTTTTAACTATATATTTGTTATTGAATGCTCAAATCTAATGCAAGTGTGATGCAACATGAACTTATTGCATTGTTTAAATACAAACTATTATTTTTTTTTTTCGCACACTACTTTACAGTTATAGATTAACGGTTCAACAGAAATGATTATCGCTTGTAATTACTAGAGCAAGGACTTTCATGCATTTGCATATTTTTTCTGGTTCACTTTATCGTATGCTTGTTAAGTACAAAATACATTTCATAACGTTTATGATGAAATACTCAAATTTTTTAATGCATATTTTTGCATATTTGGACGTTTTTTGGTTTAAGGGGCATATTTTTGATTATAATAGCATATTTTAAGCTTTTAGTGCATATTTTGATTGTTTATCGAAAATCAAGCTCTTTGATGAATATTTTTCATAAACTAATGTCAACTATTGTTAATTCTTAAATATTTAGGTAAGGTAAATATTTGAGAATAATTCAACAATTATTTTAAAATACCTTTTTTGTTTTATTATGTGCAGAATAAAAATTAAGAAGAATGGGATCCAACATTCAAAACAGATTCCAAATCAATTTAATAATATAAATCTAGTTAAAACTTATATTTTATATAGAATAATAATAAAATTAATTTTTTTAAGAGCATATTTAACCGCATATTTTTAATTTTTTGATGCATAAGTGCATATTTTTAAATGCATATTTGATGATTTTTTAGTGCATGAAAGTCCTTGCTCTAGTAATTACTAACAATAATTATTATTATAAGTGTTATAAGCTGATCACGATAGTAAAGCATTTCATTTCAAGTGATTTGAATACAATTTACTGACGGTTGTTGTTATTATTGATTAATATCTCACATTGGACGACAATATTATAATTCAAAATATCAATATTATAGGTATAATTGCCCCCGTACATTGATTTTAACGGGGCGCCTGCCCTGTTCTTCAATTTTAATGGGTGGAAAAACAATTTTTTTGTGTAAAAAAATTACTCGGTTATTACTAAAATGTTTATCAAAAGGACAAATTATATGAAAATACTTGAAGATAAGATATCACAAATTATGGAAAACGTTTAGGTATATAATAATATTTTCATCAATAAAATGTAATGTAGGAACCTAATGTAATTTAATTAGAAGAAAAAAAATTGTATTTTTAATCATTTTAATTTTAATTTTTTTTTTTTTCATTTATCCGAAGCCAATAAAGAGAATTGGAATAATATTCATGTATAAGTATATTATTTGCCCCCGTGCTAAAATATAAAAGTCGGCACCTATTTTAAGAAGAAGAGTTTGTAACCGTCCATTTGGGCATATTATGGCTTTAAATACTAATATTTGAATCGAATTACAATATTGTTATTAATTATTATTATTACAAATCGTTTTGACTACCTATATTTTTATAAAATTGTGAACAGACATATTTTCTCAAACAGTTTTGTGTAGGCAATCTGAACGGTATTTGGAACGGGGGGTGGGAGGAACTGTTTTTAAAGAAAATAATATTATGCGCCTACTATTGTTATATAATTTTACGGCAAAATTGAAAGTACTACGGAGTGTTGCGTACGTAAGCATATGTAATCGTGTTTTATTCGATTTAATCGATCGCGGCTTTGAACTGTCGTTAGTAGTCAGCAGATAACTTATTGTATATTGTGTATATTGTGAACGGAGCGAGTATTGGTTTTCCAGAGATGTGTATTTCTTTTCCGTGATCAAACTTTCCGTTGCTAAATCTGCACGGAAACCACGGCAAGTCAGAATGAGGTCGCTTTTCGATTTTATCGATGGCCCGGCCTTTCCGAATAAAAAATGCGAATAAACTATCGCATAGATAATGTTATGTTAAAAAATATATACGTCCGTGGGCTGTGTTTATATTTTTTATATTTTTACTTGGAAAATGTTATGCATGACTAATTTATTCTAAAACGACCTTATCTAGTCGCGAGAAATCCTAGTTAGGTTCTCGGGAGCCCGAGACTTATTATTTATGGCTTGTTGTATACAAGGTTTGCGCTACATATACAGGGAAGCTTTCATTTCTTTCACCGCGGTTGCGGTTTTTTCTTCATGTATTTCCCACGTGTACCGTCTAAATGACATAATATTATTACCGAAATCCATCATCGTGAAACGCATTCGCGTCATTCTAGTGTCTAGGAATTAATTTGTCGCCGGCAACATGATTACTCGTGTTTCGTAATATTATATACTATAATGATAATCTAATACACCTAATAGATGAATATCACCCGGCTTCGAAACAGGGGCGGGTTTATCACACTCCAAGGGGGGGGGCAATTGAGGTTAAAATGATTAGCTAGTTGTACCTATGTTACCTTCATCAAAAAGTTTAATTCATGAAATACGTTTTTGAGTCTGTCATAAAAAATTATTTTACATATTATAATAGTGTCATCAATTTTAATAAAAACAAATTTGAAAAAAAATTGTATTATTCAATAGGTACTTAATATAAATTGTGAAATTATGATCTTTATAATCGTTCATATGGTAAATTAAACCAATTAGATATTGCAAATTAGTTTAATTAATATTTAATAACACACATCAAAAATGATTAAATTAACTATTTAATTATAAAAAAAAGTTACATTATTAGTTCTCAGTTTCTTTTTTTACTTTTGAAAATCTTTCAATTATTTTATCGGTTGAGACTTTTTTTTCTTTATAAACATGAAGCAGAGTTAATCCATTTAAACTTTCTTGACTCATTCGTGATCTTAACCAGTCTATTAACCTAGATTGAAAACATTTTAATAGAAAGATAGAATAATATATTACCTATTGTAATATATTAATACAAAATATTAGCAAAAATAATTTTTAACAAATTTTCATTTTCTCAAATTAATTCATTATTTTTCATTAAAAATTAACCCATACATCACTAATTTATAGACTGTATTGCGATTGCCTATCATTTTTAGTCTCTCTACCATCAAACATTTTCGTGATTATTACCATCATAACATTCATAACAAAACCTGAAAATACGAGTACTATACATATTAGTAGGCACAATTTATAAAATGTATTTTGATTTATAGTTTTATATGATAGATGCCTGCGTCTTATCTAAAAAAAGAATAAAAGCTAACCTAGTTCCAAGGGGAGCGATTGCCCCTATCGCTCCCCCTTAAACCAGCCTTTGCTTCGAAACAAGAATTTATAAATTGTATTATATATACCTACACCATTTTAGATTAAAGCAATACTACTATTTCGACGAAGAAAAAAAATGTATAAGTACGACAAAAAATACAATTTCACTTATTAAACACAATCGAGAGGAATGAAATGATAAAAATTGATATCAAATAACCAAAATAAGCTAGTTACTTCTATAATGCAATCAAACTGTATATACCTAGTATATATATTATATAACATTATTATAACATTATAACATATTATCAACGTGCTCTATGATCTCTACATAAAACTTTATTACTTGTATCACTTTATTTTATTAATACTCTGTGATAAAACTACACCCCATGTGTTTGTGTACGAGTAGGTACTACGAGAGTTCGTATATTATAGGCAGGGCTAGGATTTGTATGTAACAGCATGTTTTTTTTTGCGACTTCTGATTATTGATTTTGTCAGTAATACCCACGAATCACCTCATGATGAGATACATGGTGGTGTTTTTATTTTGCATGTTTTTGCATATTTTGGATAAAATATATTTATGCATATTTATGCATATATTGAATAAAATAAATATAATCGCATATTTCGATTATAAGAATGCGAAAAATGCATGTTTTATAGTATATTTCATAATTAATATTCATAATTTAATATTAATATTTCGTATTTAATTCTAGTTCCGCTGATTAAAGTATAAAACATGGTTTTTTTGTAAAATTTTATTTTTATAAATACAATGGTGGTATGCGATTAAAGATTTAATAGTTTGACGGAGAAAGATAAACACAATTAATAAAAGTATGTCGGTCAATATAAAATCCAAGATAAGATATAATTTGTC